>CAHIKZ030005544.1:1395000-1605000 GCA_903632075.3 Acanthosepion pharaonis
GATGGTTTCCAGTATCAGAAATAATTTTAAGTGACTTTCTGTTAGGTCTCAAGACCTCAGAGATTAAGCAATATATTTAGGATATATACTGTGTCTAAGATTATTGTTTTTGCAACGTTGTTTATGCTGGGCGAGATGCCAGTGGCATAATGGTGTTTCTGGAGATTCTTTGGAATTGATGCAAAGTCTCCAGTGACAATTAACACAACATTGGCATGTACGTTCCATAGTCTCTGACATCAAATCTAAGCTCTATGCACTATACAACCTTTTCAACTTCTTTACCTGCAATATAGTGATCTCCAGGGCATGCCACCTTTGTCAAGAGACATCATAAAAGGTTCTCATGGGTGTCTGTTGATTATTATTTTCTTTAGATACATTTAACTTCCAAGCCACAAACTATTAAAATTGAACGTTTTTACTGATTTTTTTAAACATGTATAACAGGGCATTAATCTCTTCTAGAAATTTTATAGTAACATTTTTAGATCTAAACTATATTTGATGACATATCTGGTAGGTTAATAGACTACATGTATTTGTACGTAACACAATACTGTAATATTAATTATAAATAATGAGAATAGTCTTATATGCTGTCAAATATGGTAATTGTTTTGAAGTTATTCAATTTATCTTTTAATTTAAAATGAAATATAAAAAAATAAGTCAAAAGGTGCAATATTTCTTCATTTTTAAATTATAAGTGAGAATAACTCAAAAGGTTTTTAACAGTTATATGTTCAGATAAATATAACTAAAATAATCTGTCTTAAAGAGAAACTGTGAAAAAAGGCAGAACATAATGCATTGTGATGTTTAAAATAAAGTGTTGTAAAGTCATATATAATTGTGGTTGATACTCAAGAAGTCAAACAAATTGAGTATGGATAACTTTCCTTGTTCTTTTCTGGGGGAAACTATATATAGTCTCCACTCTTCACATAGTATGTAAACCTCTTAAGATTTTGTTAGTGAAATCATTTCTATTTAAAAAAGATTGTATCAGTTTCAAGAAAAGGATGCAAATTAACTTTTTTATTTACATTATTTACATGCAGACTAATAATGTAAAAATGGTAACTCACTATAAAAAAAATTCAATGAAAATTAAGTGTTTGGTTATAAACCAAACACTTAATTTTCATTGAATTTTTTTTTTTATTCATCCCAAGAAAATAGAAACAAATGAAATAAAAACTTTAAGATAATTTAATTAAATTAAATTAAATTATATCTGCTTAGGGACAGTCAATCTTTAATATTAGGAGGTATGTATACCTAAAACTGGTGCTAAAGCATATGGCAAATAATTTCAAATTCATTATATATAATATTGCATTTAAACTCAAATATACAGAACTACATAACTGTTATAAAATATTAGTTGTTATGGACATTTTTATTGGCATGTTATAGTGTTGTCAAAGTTGTGTGGAGATGTTTAAATTTCATGCTTCACTAATAGTATCATTTTATATGAAAGTTATATACATCTGTGATTAAATAGGAATAAAAACATGCATTTTGTCCTTTGAAAGGACTTCCTCAGATTAAATAATTTTTTTTTTATTGAAGGAATCATATATATGTAAGGAGGGGGAATGAAATACAATAAACATCGGTTATAATTCTATATTGAGAGAAGTGCTGAAGATAAAGAACACTTTAAATTTCTGACATCCAATGTGTGTAGATACACAACCAAACTGGTCCCATTGAGCTTTTTATCTCTTTTGTTTTTATCACTATTGTTCTAAGATATCCTATGTTGTAATTGCAATAGTTTTCAGATGAGGGATATGATCATGAATGTAAATTTACCATGGGAAACTACTATTACATTTGTTGCAGTTTGTTAAATCCTGCTAAATATATATGATTTCATTGATAAAAATATTATATATGATTCCATTGATAAAAATATTATATATGATTCCATTGATAAAAATATTATATATGATTCCATTGATAAAAATATTATATGTGATTCCATTGATAAAAATATGATTCCACTGATAAAAATATTATATATGATTCCATTAATAAAACTATTATTCTGTCTGATGAAGTCCTTTTAAAGGACATGTGTAACACAGAATGTTTTTCTGCTTTTTATCATTCAACTCCCCACTATTTGTAGAGTTTGTATATCATATCCTCTTTTGTTTTCAGTTGTGACATGAAATTCCATGCAATTTTGTCTATATTTCTGAGATGAGATATTGTAACTATTTACAGTATTTACAATGTTTGGACTGTTGTCTTCATCACAATGTTTGGGCCATTGTACACTCCAGCCTTCTTTAGGTGATTGGAATTTCAAAATGAACCCTTTTATTTCGTGCCATGCCTTTTCTGGATACCTTAAGTTTCAGTGATTTCCCTTTAGTAACTCAATTCTCCCATTTTATTTGTTCACCTCTGCTGTGGCCAGGTATTGAACTCATAACTCTTTGGATTAAGTCACTGGATTACTTCAACCAATGTTTTTACCCACTAGACCATGGTTGAATTAATGGTTGAATTAATGGTTGAATTAATCTAATGACTTGATCCAAAGAATTGTGAGTTGAATACCTGGACATAGCAGAAGTGAACAAAAATTTGGAGAGTTGAGTTACTAAAATGGAAATAACTGAAACCGAAATATATAGAAGAGGCATGGCATGTGGAACTAGAAGATTCTTTTCCAGTAGACGAAATAAAGGATTTGGTTCGAAATTCCAATCACCTAAAGACGGATGAAGCATACAACAGTCGAAACGTGAATATAACAACAAAGATGAGGACAACGGACTGAATATTGTGAACAGTCTAAATATCTATGGAATTTTCTAGCATCAATGAGATTATGATGTCACTGATGAAAACACTGAGACATTGGTGAACTTAAGTAATGAGTTAAGAAAGTTCTTACAAGGCCACACAATAAGGTTAAAAAAAAGGTATCAATGAAAAAATAATGAGATTTGATTCATAGTACACAAGAAAAGACTCCCTTCTTTAAGAATATGCCCAAGAGGAATGGCCACCACCCTGCTCCTATTACAAAATAAAAATTACAAAAATCTATTACCATTTTCAAAAATTACTTCATGTGGAGTTTTAAATATATTTTGTCAAAGTTTGCTTCTTGAATTACATTTATTATTAACATTTTCCATTAATACCTACTTTTTTCATCTTTTATTCTTGAGTGACAAAAGCAAATCTTTACTAGAATTAGCCTTGTCTGGCACAAGTTAACAAAATTAGAACACCCAGTGAAAATGAAACAAATCATAAATGGTCTATGAAATTAACTTGCCAACCATCATTCTAATGCTAAGTGTGGCATAAGGCTATCATTATGGAACCCCTAACATTGACCAAACTCATAAGCAGTGGCTTGATTTACTAAACCAAGTTTGGTACAAGGTCACAATAATAGTGCACCCAATGAAGATCAATTTAGATGAAAATGATAATTAATCATTTCATAAACATTTGGGATTTGATAGCTTTACATTAATCTGAATTAAAGTCCTAATATTGAAGTGCCTCATGATGACAAAACTCACTACAGTAGGAATGACATGCAAGACAAAATGGCTGGCCATTTCACTTGGGTTTCCTGATAGATATTGACTATATTTAACCTAGTCTATTGAAAATAAAACTTACTTGAAATGATTTGTAAAATCAGATTGCAATCCATTGCTTTAGGCTGATTAGCCATTGTTAGTATCAACCAATTTGATAATAATACATTTTAGGTCTCTCCTGTAGAGTTATTATGCATAGCTTACAAGAACTATGTTTGTGGAACAATCAATGTAAAACAAATGCACTAACAATTGCTTGTGAGATAAACCAACAAAAATCACTATGTGGCAGGTTCCGCTTTTGTGTTTTGTGTGTATATATATATATATATATATATATATATATATATATATATACAGGGTGCATCAGAAACACCTCCCACATAATAGTAAGACATTAGTTAGATAAAGACACCATTGACATTAATGTCTTACCATTTATGTTGAAGGTATTTTTGCCACACCCTGCATGTGTGTGTGTATATATATAGAGAGAGAAAGAGAGAGAGCTGTGTGTTACAAGCCTTTGTCAACTCTAGATTATCTGATCATTTTTACAATGAATTGAAAATAGAATAGAATAGACATTTTATTATTGTCTAAATTAAGATCCTTTTTATTTTGGGCATTATTTTTATATAAAGTCTTTTATTAAATTGAATGCAAATTATTTCATTTCTTTAGAAATGAAATAATTGATCTGTTTTTTGGGGGTTTTTTTTATAATTGTTTCTCTGTCTTTGTTGTACAAATACAGATGTGAGGTTTCATTTTTTAAATATTTCTTCTGTTTATTTACTATAATTTTACAACCTGTTTTAATTTGTTTGTATCAGCCATACAGGCATGGATCTTGTTATCAAATCTATTCCAGCGTATAAAGTGCAATATGACTTTATACATTTATCAATCATTCATTCTTGTTGCTCCTATTTGATATGAGATATTCCTTTGCTATGGTAATGGTAGCATGACACAATGTCAATAAGTGAACATGCCTCATGTTAAAAAACAGTGGAATATCTCATTAGTCTGTAGGGGTGTTCAGGATGTTAATACATTGCTTTATTTTCATTTTGTGTTAGTATTTTATATATATATATATATATATATGTACGTAAGCAAATATATGTATATTTAATTCAACATGAAAAGACAATGGACATAAGAGTAAGACTAATCAAAACAGACAACTGAAATTTTTCAAGATCAGCGTTCCGTTTCAATATCATCACATCGGAATACGTTTTCACAACATTGCCCACGTGACGCTGACATTATGAATAAATTTCAGTTATCTGTTTTGATTAGTCTTACTCTTATGTCCATCGTCTTTTCATGTTGAATTAAATATAATCTAATGTTAATTATATTTTATGAATATGTCCTGAAGATGGTCTACTAGACTGAAACGTCCAATGTTGACATTATATTAACATTAAAACAGCATAATTGCATATTAGGAATTTTGTTTGTTTTTTTCCATATATTTTTCTTCATATATATATATATATATATATATATATATATATATATATATATATATATATATATATATATATATTTATTTCAGAAGCAGAATTCTTTTTAGATGCAACAATAGAGTTAATTGTATAAATAAAAAGCTAAGATTATTCATACAGAAAATATAGCAAACACAAATGTAATATTACTGTCAGGTAAACTAGTACTTAAGAATTGTAGCTATTTTTGCATGTATATGAATTGGTGGCAGGAATTAGGTTGTAGGGGATCCCTTTGTAGAAAATTGTGGGTTTAAGGGTTTCTGGTGAAATGAGGTTGAAGTTGAGAACTTTTGATGAAAATTGAATTCAGTATTTATTCATGAATAAATTCCAACACATGGAATTTTTATGTATTTTTATATAACAAATAACATGATTCTCAAAAGAGAAAATATACTAGTGTGTATGCATAAAGCTGAAAAGACTAAGAAGAAACATTTGTAGGGTTAGTGGCAGTGTGTGTGTGTGTGTGTGTGTGTGTATAAGAGATACACCTTCTGTCTGGGTCCCCCTTGAAGGGAAAAATGTACAAGTTTTCGACCTACTGCATTCAAGAACAAAATATGAGAAAGAGGTAGAGATGTTGATTCTTTTATAGTCTGGAAACACCACTGCTTATTATGTGACTTGGTAGACCAGGTGGGGTTAATCCCCACTATACTAACCCCCCCCGCCCAAGTTTTGAAAAAATTGTTTCACCAATATGTCAGAAATGTCCAAATTTGTTCTGTTCTTTATACTCAGGCAGGTAAGATTTGAACAGTGTATTTGAGATGTGAGTGATTAACACAATGAAAATGTACTCACTTTAAGTATTGTGTTATCAGTGTGCTGTTGAAATTTCTTGGGTATCAGAATGTAGCATGTTTTGAAGAATATGTCAGTTATGTGTTTTGTGTTGGAAAAAAACCAGCAGTACTTTGTAGCAGTTTGAAAACTTTTTTTGTTTTATTTTTTTTCTAATCCTCCACTTCGGATTTATTTTGAAAGGGGCTCATATAGTTAGGGTGGTGGATTTTATTTTATTTTCTTTCTGTCTGTTTTTAAAAATGATTTTCTTAATTTAAATTTGTAATGAGAAATACAAAATTGTCCTAACAGTTAGCTTAAGAGAAAATGAAATTGGTGAAAATGAGTTGAAATTCTTGCTGGAGTAGTGTGTATTTGTATTAAATCTCTTGGGATCATTTATCAGATCAAGAATTACTTTCTCCTAATGGTATGAGGTTACCTAATAAAGTTTGTCACATGTTATTTGGAGAAGAAATGGGTAAAGGGACATTATTGCTCCAAAAAATGCTAATTTAGGGGATAATTGGATTTGAATTTTTAATAAGTAAATGAAGAAAACATTTGGTTTTCTTACAAAATAAACCAGTTGGTAGCATAAGTTATCAGTGTATAAAGTGGAATTGGTGAGCTAAGTTCAAGTTCCAGCCTAGTTTATTGCATTCACTTTGCAATAACACTCTCAGGAAAGGCATATATTTATCACTTCTCCTCACAGCTATAGGTTAAATAGCAGAGTTGACTGTATTCTCTTGCCTTGGGTGGCAGCCAGTCTAAGAAAAGGAATGCTCTGAATTAAAAACTATGACAAAGACAACAGGAAAATCTTTTGATATCTTTCCCAAGAAGTTGTGGTAATTCCTAGATAATTAAGAGAAGGAAGGTATGGAGAACCATAATCCTGAAGGGACATGGCACTTAAAAACAACATTAGTTTTATGTGATTATGCTGCACATAACTGACATATCCAGAATGTACACGCCTGGAGTAAACAAATATTTTTAGGAACAATTTAAATATTATAATTCTTGTGATGAGAAACAGAAACCATTTAGGCAGTTTGTCATTTTTACAGTAATTAGAAAATGTTTGAATGAATTCATTGTCGTGTTATATTGAAATAAATTCAACAAAAATTGCAATAAGAATTGAAAGTATGAGATTGCTTTTCCGCTTTTCATTAAAAGTATGAGATAGACTTTGTTCTGCATATAAAAAATATTCATTATTCATTGAAACATCAGAAATTCCTCAATATACAAATGAAAATAAAAATTTGTTGTAATGGAATGTCCCACTCTCCCTATTGTGGACTGACTATATCAGTAGATATATATATAGTGTGCACAGGATATACTTGGTTGACTTGCTTCAGGAATTACTAGCCTGCTACCCAATTTCCTGTCTTTCAGTAGTGTATTCTCTTTTACAATAAACCTCTCTTTCTTTCATCTATGTCTGTGTTGCTGTTCCTTTCACTCAAGTGCCACCTTTGTCTATTTGTAACCTTCTTTAAGGATACAACACATTAAGAGTTCTTTTAGTTTTCCTTGAGTCTAGGATCCACTGCCATATAAAAGATTGGATATTACATGGCAGTTCAGCACTCTATTCTGTTTCTAATGAAATTTTCCCTTCTCTTAATACTTAGTTTCTGGAAGATATCTTTTATTGTCTGTTACTACACTACTGATTTAAATTTCTGCACGTGCTTGATTTTAATGTCTCCAATACATAGCCCACTTCTTAGACTGTCTCTTGTTGATGACTATGCATTCTGACTTCTTACAGTTAATAGTCTTTTCTCCTTCTTTTCCTTTATTACATTATTTTGTAATGGAATGTCCCACACTCCCTATCGTCTATGTGGACTGACTATATGAGTAGCTATATATAGTGCTTCAGGAGATTCATCTCCAGCTGTGCTGGTCGAATTCTCTGCCTTTGGGCAGAAAGGAGCCCAGATGAGGCTATACTGAAGGGCAGAGTCTCATCTGGGTTGGTAGACAGCTACCTGATCTCATGTATAAGGGATCTCATAAGGAATTTTTGTCCGAGCTTACAAGCTTGGTTTTACCCCGCATTAAAAAGGGAGGTAAGGTAAATATCCTTGTTTTGGGAATTACTTGCCTGCTAACCGATTCTGTGGCTTTCAGTAGTGTATTCTCTTTTACTTTTATTTTCTTTCATCTATGCCTGTGTTGCTGTTTCTTTCACTTGTAAATGGATAGTGGTTCAGATTGAGGAATCAGAGAGCTGAGTTCGAATTCCAGTTGAATCCATTACATTCACTTATGTGTTAATACCCTTGGAAAAGGTATGAAACCACCTCTTCTGTCCCCAGCTATGGGTAAATAGCAGAACAGACCAGGTTCTATAGCCTTGGATGGCAACTGGTCTATGGAAGAAAGAAATGGCAAACTACTACAGGAAAAAATCTGCCTCGTCAGTTATGTAGCAAAAGATACATGATCATCTAAGCATGTATCATGCATGGCATATAACTGACTGACCACCTTTGTCTGTTTGTAACCTCTTTAAGGATACAACAGAATTAAAAACATAATCTAATATATAAAATGCAAAGTTTGTGTCTACTCAGAACCGTGAAAGTGAATTAAATAAAGTTGGTTGTCTTTGTAAATATTATGTAAGTCTGTGACATCAAATCATTTTTGTCTTATGTCTTATCCGTCCTTATATAATGGGGATAACTAATTTATATATTTTGTTTCAAAACTGTCTTGTGTTTTCATTTCCAATGTAGGCTTTTTGTGATGTTTATATATTAGCAGTTGTTTTGTTGATAGAGTTTAAAATTAGATTGTCTAGTTATTCAAATAATACCATTTTTTACTCTGAAAGTGGTAGTGAGCTTTACATTTAGACCACAGTTTTTAAATAAACAGAAAGTAAACAATGTTGACTTTTTTTTACTTTGAAGATCAAACAAAAATGATAAATGCTAATCAAATAAAGGACTATCAAAACATCTAAATCTATCAAATGGCTTTAATTATAGCAATTTGACTAATATCGTTTTACAGTATATACAAATTTCTAATACAAAGAATGAGATTGCATAGTTCAGCAGAGCAAAAGAAATGGAGTTGGCCTGTGCAATGCTGGGTATCATTGCTAGTCATAATAAACTTCATTGAAAAACTTAATGTAATATATTTGGTGGTGTGGCTTGACATAAGAAAATTATAGTATTGTGTTCAAAAAGACATTTCAATGATACATTTTATTGAATGAGAGTAAAGCACATAATCTGTCATAACACCAACTACAATATAGTGAAAAGTTTGTGTAAGTGCCAGCAATTTTGTTATTCCACCTTTTATGTACTATGTGCCTTCACAATGTGGGTGGTCATGGCTCTCCACAACCTTCAATCAAAGTAATGTTTGTTTCCTTACTATACCTTCCAGTCCATGTTCTGCCATCCATTTACACAAGCTTGTTAAGAAGGTTGATCATGGCTCTCCATAATTTCCTATCCTTTGTAGCTCTAAGCAATGTCCCTCCTTGTCCATGTTCTGCCATCCATTTAAACAAGCTCATTCGATAGGTTACTCACTGTTTCCCCCTGCCCATCTTACATTCACTATGACCTGTGAGAGTCAAATTCTCGAAGCCTTCTTTCCTCATTATATGTCCCCTGAATTTCTGATTCTAGCTACAAGTTTCCTTTTTGTTCCCATTTTTTAAATTTCCCCATTGCTCACATGCTCAATCTATGGTATTCTCAGCATCCTTCTGTAGAACCACATCCCTTTTGCCCTAAGTATCCACTTCAACGGTCCAGCATTCACTACCATACAGGTGGACAGATATTACAAAGCAGGTAATCAATCTTTCAGTTGAAAATGACATGATGTTCTGCCAATGTAGTTCTCACTTTGTTCAGAATGTTCTTTGGAAGAAAAATATATGTTGAACTCTGGAGGAAATTTTTTTTTTTCCAATCAGATAAAGAAACAGTTTTGCTTGACCACCTCAAAGTGCACCAAAATTACAGGAATATTTTTCCACTTCTCTGACTAACTTCCATTGTCACTTTTTTTTTGTTTTTACATTCTCTTAGTTAAGCCATATAATCCTGATAATGGACTTCAGTTACATAATCAGTTATCATCATTTGACTACATATACCAAATTATTCTCTTAAATACATGACACAGATCCTCTGGGGGCAAGTCAGATTGCTGGATATGTTACAGTAATAATAATTTTTAAATGATTTCAGTTTTCCATTTTATTCCTACAAATAATTGGCAATCCAAATCAAATATTTTCATCTAAAATGAAACATCATTCTTATAAATATGTCCAAATTTGCTTTTCTTGACTATCAACCCTGTTTCCATATCTGATTACTTTTTAGAACTAAATCCCCCCACACACACACACAACACCACCACCACCACCATCAATAAAACCCCAGACTATGGTATGTAATCTTGCTGGTCTAATTATGTTTAATTATCATAACAAATTATTCTTGATAAAGAAGTAAAAGCCAATATTTCAAATGGTGATTTTCACAGCAAGCTGGGAGACCCTCCCTATTTGGAAGATAAACCCAACACAATCTTCCTATTTTATACCCTGTTTAACTTCATGTTGGATTAAGCTTAGTGTTTGGTGTAGGTGTTTCAAAACTTTTTGAATCATGTCACTTTTAATGAGGATTTTTTCACACCACTGTAATTCAGAAAATACTTGAGAATTTGGACATTTCAAAGACCAAATAAATGTCATCAGATTTTTCTAGTTTGTCTTGTATCATCATCATCATCACTGTTTATTGTATCATCATCATCATCACTGTTTATTGTATTATCATCATCATCAATGTTTATTTTATCACCCTAATAATGTATCATCATCATCAATGTTTATTGTATCATCATCACCACAATGTTTATTGTAAAATCACAATGTTTATTGTATCATCATCATCAATGTTTATTGTATCATCATCATCACCACAATGTTTATTGTAAAATCACAATGTTTATTGTATCATCATCATCACCACAATGTTTATTGTATCATCATCATCACCACAATGTTTATTAATTTTTGATAACTTTTCCATTTGTATGAAGATAAAGGCTACAAACTAAAGAAATATTTAATTTAAATAAACTTTTAATTTATATTATTAACTTACTTATAGTAAATAAGTTTATTATTTTTATTTAAACACTAACTTTATATGTTGATCCCACCACTTCAGAAAGAAAATCTACAGCTAAGAATGTCGAAAAAAAGTTCATAAACAATCCAGGACACTGAGCCTCATCTTGTGTAGAAATGGTACAATGTATAGATGCATGTCCCTGGGAACTGCAGCACATATTTTGGGAATCTCTGGTTTAGTAAATATATTGGTTATTTATGGAACCATGGTAAAAATCAAGAACCATTCCTGTATGGCCATCTTTGCCAGAGTTTGTCCAAAAGTAGCTGGAATTTTTAATTTTCTTCAGTTTTTAATTTTTTTTTCTTTTTATTGTTATCATTTTTATTTTTTTAATAAATAGTTTTCTCTTTGTATTTATCCCTCCACCCAAATATTGTTTCATTTGCTTGTAATGGAGTTTAGATCCTGTTTTACTTTATTTTTTTATGTTGTTTGCTTTCCTTATATTTACTTATATTTACTTATATAGCCTGATTTTATTTATTTCAGCCCCCTCTAGCTTCATCTTACTGAAGAAATTATTTTATCCCATTTCCCTACAACACCCCAACCCTATCTTCTCAATCAACTTTATTATTTTACTTTATTTTTTACTTTATTTTTTTCTACTGAAAACATATATTTTGTGTGCGTGTATATGTGTGTGTGTGTGTATGTGTGTGTTTATGCAAGGTACTATTTAAAAGTTCAGGTAATATGAATTTGAAAAACTTACACCTAGTTTCCACTCTACTTTTTTTTACCTTGGCTCATAAAGGATAGTAGCAATAGTCCATGCTACATCATTTGCCCATGCTGTTAAAATTCCCTGAACTTTTAGATAGCACTTATGTTTGCTTACACTAGACAAATAATATATAAGAATCATTCATGTGTGTGTGTATGTAGGTGTGTGCGTGTGTGAGAGAGAGAGCATGAGGTTTAAGTATATCTGTAAATATATAAATTTTTCTAAAATCTAATTAACAAAAACAACAAGCATTCAAGAGATTTTAATTTTTTACAAAAACACAAAAATCTTCACAGCATCAACATCATCATCATTATCATCATTAGTGCTTCTCTGTGCCTACAATTTTTCCCTACCACTCTGCCCTGTCCTTGCTGGTCAAAATTAGGATGACCATGGTGCCATCAACTGCTGCCCCACACCAGAACATTCATCTGGAACTGCTCTCTGTTATAATGCATGCAGAAAGTCTGCGAATTTCTCCCAAGATTTCCCAGGAAAAGGTCAGTGATCGACTGGTGCTTATGGGCAGTTGTCCGCCCAAAGAATGCATGCCTGCATGGAACCTAAATGAAACTAGAACTGTGTGTAAATCACCAAGCGTATTCTCACCCACACTGGCTAGCGTTCAGATTACTACAGATTTTCTGCATGTTATGGTTGTCTTTTCTAACAAAGATTAAAAAAAAAAAAAATTTAATGAAAAAATAAAAAGCACAGTATGCACAGTTTAGGTGCAATGAATTAGTTTAACCCTTTGCACACAGCCACTGTCCTTTGTGACTTCAGTATATTCATATACACTGCATCTATACAGATGTATATTAAAAATATTACTTATTAAAAAGGCTACCCACACTAGTGCAGTGGTTAACAAGCACTTCTTGCATACCATTTCTCTTGTGTAGAAATTATGATCCTCACTGGGTGTCTCACAATTATTCCCATATGCCAAACTAAACTTATCTTAGTAGATATCCATTGAGTATCAACTGTAGTTGTAATGAACAAAATCATCTTGCATATATTTCACTAATATAAAGACTTTGATCCTCACTGTGTGGACTAATACTTAGTGTGTGTATATATATATATATATATATATAAGGTGTATCAAAAATACTTTTACAAAATTTGGGGGCTGGTTCCTCAGCCCAAAACAAGGACAAAAGTCCATATAAACCTATTTTCTGCAAATCCTTCATTTTTGAGTTAAGTTTAAAGAAATTTTACAGTAGATGGCACTGTGTTGCTATGTGCTATGTAGACTAGGTTACATTTGTCATTCATGTACATTTGTGGCTAGTCTGTCTTCAATGTTTAATGTGTATAGTAGTGAGTTAACTAAGACGTGTTCCGTTTAACAATGGCAGAATATTCATATCATGAGCAGGCAGATATGATTTTTACATACAGCCGAGTGAATGGTAATCAACACAAGGATGCACAGGTGTATCAGATTGCGTTTAAACTTTTGCAGTTGTTTATTGTTGTGCTGCTGAGACAGAATGCGTGGCATCACACACTATGAAGCAGGGAAAACATGCTAGAGGATGTACCTCTGCTAATATGAAGATGCATGTGGTTCATGCATGATGGGGCTCCAGCACATTTTCATCACATTGTTATTGAAACACTGGCTGATATCTACCATGAAAGATGTCTAGCTAAGGGAGGACTGGTTTCATAGCCTGCACATTCCCCCTGTCATTTGGATTTTTATCTGTGGTACCAAATAAAACAATTGATTTATATAACATAAATTAATAATACAGCGATGATTCATCAATGTGTCATGGGGACATGCAAAACCATTTGACTCCATGTGGCAGTATTTGAAAAAACCACCAGTCAATGATCTGATGCATGTGTAAAAGCAAGTGGAGGACATTTTGAACATTTTTATGAGTTGCTGTGTTGAGGTACAACGATGGCCTTTTGTTTATATTTTGTTTTGTTTATATAGACATTTTACCTTATTTTGGTGTCAGGACCACACCCAAAGTTTGTAAAACTATTTTTGATACACCCTGCATATATATGTGTGTGTGTGTGTGTGTGTGTTTGTGTTCAAAAAAATGTGGATATATGAGCATCTCTTATAGTGTGATGGTTTATCTACTTTTCTTGAAAACCTATCCACTGGTGTAAAATTTTGATTTTTCACTAAATACTCCAGTACTATGATCTTGTGCTAGCTTAGGATTAAGTCTAGTAGACTTGTCAAGGATTAAATAGGATTTGGATAAGAATCCCAGCAATAAAATACTTTTATTTGAAAAATGATTGATTTCAGACAGTTTTTGTTTCCGCATTGATATGACATTCAGACAAGATCTTCTTAGCTTATGATATTCACAAGATGTTTTTGAATTCTGAACCCTTTATAAAATTTTTAATCCTTTATAAAATTTTTAATCCTTTAGCATCACACACCTTATTTTTTAACAAAGAAAAATAGAACAAAGATAATAAAAAAAAACAGTAAAAACATTAAACAATTAAAAATAAATCTTTTATCATTATTTACATTATTCGGACTATTGTCCTCATCTTTGTTGCCATATTTATCACAATGTTTCGGCCGTTGTACACTCCGGCCTTCTTCCTTTTAGTTGGAATATTGAACTGAACCCTTTTTTTCACTCGGAGGTAGACTGTTCTAGTTCCACCATGTTTGATGGATTGTTACAGTTACTCCTGTTAATTCCCCTCTGTGAGTTCTCACTGCCTTAACCAGGTATTGTTAAGGACCCAGTGGAGAACCTTTAAGAGGGAAACTTTCAGAGGAAATTAACAGGAGATAACTGATAACTGACATCCATCAAACATGGCACATGGAACTAGAACAGTCTACCCCGGTGAGCGAAATAAAGGGTTCAGTTCGACATTCCAACCACCTGAAGAATACCGGAGCGTACAACGGCCGAAACATTGTGATAAATATGGCAACAAAGATGAGGACAATAGTCCGAATAATGTAAATAATGCTACATAATACCTCATCTCGGAAATATAGACAAATCTTTTATCGGTTGTTTGACATAAGGATGTAGAATTAAGATGTTGAATTCAGTTAAAGCAGGTAGTTTTATTTCCTAGAACTGGATTGTTTCTTTTGACTCCAAAAGCTCAATAAATATGAAATGATCACTCTCCTGAATGTTGATTTATAGAGGCATCTCATCAATCCTGAGGGGTCAGTTTCACTCCATTTTGGGGGCTTCCAATCTATTTGGTTTATTGTTGACCCCTTCATGAAATCCTTGATCTTTCATTGATCCAACCACCACTTCATTCTTTTAAGAAAATATAACAATAATTAGAACAAAAAATATCCCACCAAAATATCATTTGATCTAAATTTTGTTCTTCTTAAGAGAAATGATTTATAAAAGAACATAAGGTTTCTTTTAAAGTCACATATGAAGAATATAAGATTGTTATATCCAAAGATGTAAAAAACAAAAACAAATCTGTTATAGCATGCCATACCTGAAGTGTGAAAAGCTCATATAATTCTCTTTGAGATGAGGTTGAAATAATAAATCTGAAATATCACTGAAGAAGGCAGCCATAAATTAACATGGCAGACATGTTTATAAGTAGGAATCATGTGGATTTCAACATGGTTTTGATTTCTTTGTTCAGAAAGGAAAGAATCATATACATATATATATATATATATATATATATATATATAAATACATTTTTATGTTTATACATTCTTTTTATAGATACAAATATTTAAGTAAATGGTCTGTTTATAATAAACAGTATTAAACAACATTTATTGGCCTGAATGTCCGAGAAATTTTAACAGAAAATATTCGTCCTCCAGTAAATGTAGTTTAATACTGTTTATTATAAAACAGAGCATTTACTTAAATATTTGTATCTATAAAAAGAATGTATAAACATAAAAATGTCTTAAAATAATTGTCGGACTTTGTCCATTTCATAATGTATGACGTCATTTGTTTACATTTGATACGCCATGAGCAGATATGAATGTACGTGAGAGATTCTTGGAAGATTGAAGTTCAAATACAGTAAATTCAACCTTGCTAACTGAACGCTCCTCTGTAGCCAAATCGGTTAAGGCACGTCAAGCTAAATGATGGTTGTGTATAGGATACAGGTTCGAATCCTGTCGGAGGACGAATATTTTCTGTGAAAATTTCTCGGACATTCAGGCCGGTAAATGTTGTTTAATACTGTTTATTATAAACAGAGCATTTACTTAAATATTTGTATCTATAAAAAGAATGTATAAACATAAAAATGTTTTAAAATAATTTTGGACTTTGTCCATTTTATTTATATATATATATATATAATATATATATGTGTGTGTGTGTGTATGTATATATATGTGTGTGTGTGTTGATACTGTGCAGCATTTTATCTGGTTCAATCTACAATTGTCTTCAGATTGAATTTTAGCATACTGTAGATGTCTGTCTACCACAAAGGAATTGAAGAGTATCTTCACAAATAATTAATATACAATCACCAGTTTTACACAGTTTAATGAGGATGGAATTGTCAGAACTTTTGGTATATTTGTTGCTCTTTCTATTTTTGTTTGCAACCTGTTTCTGTAAAAAAGAGACCCCCTTTCTTTCCTTATGGTTTAGACATCTGTTGAAGAAGGCTGTAGAAAGGATCAGCCAAATCATTCCATAAAGAATGAAATTAACAATGTAAACAATTCCTGGGCTGATAACTCTTTTCAGACTTATAGAAGAAAATCTAAACTTTTTATTAACCATTTGAAACCACTTCTTGAAAGTATCTAATCAATCAAATAGGATTAACAATCGTATCATACAATGTGATATGACCACTATTTGAGAGAGGAGGGTTTACAGCCACATCATGTTGAAATACCAGTCCCCATACAATCATCTAAGTTAAGCAATGTCAAGCCTGGTCAGTACCTAGATGGTTGACCGCTTGGAAATACCAAGTGCTGGAAGTTTGGATGTATGGGTGGTGTAATGGATAATGGCTTGGAATTGTTAAACGGAGAGCCGAGTTCCAATTTCAGTTGGGTTTGTTATATTCACTTACATGTAAATAGCCTTGGGAAATATATGAATCTACCTCTTCTCCATCCAGCTATGGGTCAAATAGTAAAGCTTTTATCACTAAAAACATTATTCTCAAAAATAAATAAAATTGTGTATAAAATATATAGATTTTGGCATTAAACAACCCGTAGAGGTTGATATGAATCCACCTCTTCTCCCTCCAGCTATGGGTCAAATAGTAAAGCTTTTGGTATTAAACAACATTGGAGGTTGATATGGCACTAAACAAAAACAACTAAACCAATCTTTGAGAAGAGTGCTTGTATCTGATTGTTGTATTTTTGTCAAAATTTACCACACCTTGAAAGAGTCACTTGCTTCATCAGTGTTTTTAGGTCTACATTTTTCAGGTATAAACCATTTTCAACCATCTCATTTTCAGCTCAGACTTTTGTGGACCTTTAGAAATAGAATTAAATCTGTTGATTTTATTTCTTCAATTATGTAAATTTTGTTTTTGTCCTCCAAATATCAATCTATCTGTGAACAAGTCCATAATGATTTTCAACCTTCAAAAATTTCATATCAACTCCATAGGAACTCATATTAAATAATTCTGTAAAGACTGGATTAAATTGTCATTGTAAAATTCAATATCTGAAGAATATTGCAGATGGAGGAGAACTTCTCAGCCAAGCTGTAAGAATATTGGTCTGGCCACCAAAGAAACACATGGTTAAGTGTTAATCTGGTGGAATATTATGTCCTTTCTCCAAATTAATTATGGATGCTTTTCAATAATTGCTGCCTTTAATTGGTCTAATTAAGAACAGTACTTGTTCAAATCATGTTTGATTTTTAAGAAAGAGTTCTTAGTTTAGAAATCCTATATAAGACTGAACTCAAGTACATTTAGTAGGGGGCTTTTGTTTATGCCATAATTTCTTATGTTTCACATTGTTGTAAAGTATTGACTTTTCCCTGTGCTGTTCACAATCTAAAATATTTCCATTATATGTAATAGCAAATTACTTGTAAATAAGGCTGTTTTTGTTTCCATGGAAGCCACACTCAAAATGAGAAATCTACCAAAATAATTTTTGAACTTTTCTTAGGATAATTTAATTATGATAGTTATTTCCTGCATAGTAAAGCATTGAATATCCTCAGATAATGTATTCATTTTGTTTGTGTCACACCTCAACTGATCTAAACAATCAAAGAACAAAAAATTACCAGCCTATCATTTTGTAAACTAATTTTGGCACATTTCATCATTCCCAATACATTCTCTATAAAATGTCCAAATCTTTTAGTGTTTGAGTTGCATTTTTATCTTCCTTTAAATAAGAATATACCAGAAATGTTTATTTTCTTCAATTATATAGTCAATAAATAAAAATACACCTTTAACATTAAAAAAAATAAAAATTCTTATTCCAACAAAAGTTTTATTTTATTTTAAATGATGCAAACTAATGACTAAAACCAAAATTACCGTTTTGGCAAACCTTTTAATATTAAGATATTGAAAAGAAATGTATAATTGGTTGAAGTTAACAACTCAATTTTGTAAGAAATTCTTCACTCAACTTCAGTAGTAGAAAGAAACTTTGCAGTGAGGGTAAGAACTTAAAAAAAATTTGACTTTCATAGTATGAATATTTGAAAAGCCGTATTTGCAACAAGTAGCTGCAAAGGTAAATGCATTTGTGTGACTATTAGAAAGGGATTTTTGCACAATGACTAACTGACTATTAACTGCTTCAACCAATATCCACTTTTCATTTTTTTTGTTTTTTGTTTTTCTCTTCATGCTTTTCATTTTTATTTGAAATATTTTCCTTTCTTTTTTTCTGTTTTTCTCAATAACATTACTTTTTGTGATTTATTTTCTACTCACTTAAATGCTGCTCTTGGTGGCATTTAAGCTGAATGTTTGGTCAGTTCTTATTGAATTTATATTATAAAACAGAGCTCAGCTCTTATATATCTTGAACAGACTTGTTTTTCTAATTTATACTTACTTAAAAATTACTCAGAAACCAGTGATCTGACTGGACAGGAAATTACATTATTATTTGAGATAAAATATTTTTTGGGTATTGTGTTAAAACTTTTTCATTTCAAATGAATATGTTGTCCAAGGAACTCAGCAACTTTATTGGTTCATGAGATTCTGCTGAATGTCCTTTTTATTCTGGATTATCTCCCCTTGGCCTTGTGTGTGCAATTGTGTATAAATGTGTGTGCTAAGGTGTTAAGTATTTTAAAACAGGTTTCTAAAAGGCATCAATTTCACAGTTTGCTTACTAATAGGATTTTTTATAATACCTAATATGCCATTTATTTATTTATTTTTTTTTCAGTTTTCATGTTTTTATTCTTTATCAAGTCTAGTGAATGTGCTCCAAAAGACATAAAAATCTACTTTATTTTCTTTTCATTCCAATAATAATAATAATAATAACTTGTATAGATCTTTTGGTTATATTGTATTGCATTGTGTGATATAATCCCACAATGAAATATGACCAAATGATGTAAATAGATAGTGTGTGTGTATATATATATATATATATATATATATATATATATATATATATATAATATTATATTTATGCTCTACTTTTGTATCGAGCACTATTTTTTAAAATAATAACAAAAATACTAAAGAACTTTGGATTATTTACCTAATGAGTTCTTTCCTATTTTCTATATATTTTTACACACACACACATATATATATATATATATAATAATTAATAATTTCATCTTTATTTCATTTTATATTTTATTAAGTAAAAAATCAGTACATTTATATTACGATAAATAAGTATTTGTTGGTACTGGGTTTATTTTACTAATGTTTTTTTCTACATATTTATGTTTAGAAAATTGTAACTGATTATTAATATAGTAACAATTTTAGTATAAAAATGTTTAATATTTACTGGAAGTTAATAATATAAAATAATTAAATAAAATCAATTGAATATATATTTAACTAAGTGATTTAAAATAAACAATATTATGATATTTAGATGTCTCTGATTTCTGAATTAGATGATCACTGATGAATTTGCTGAATTCTACAGGGTGATTGAAAAGTAACCTCCCTATTTTATCTATAATGGACTCTCCTATCTAAGTATAATTTTTAGAAGACCAGAGAGTCCATCATACATAAAATAAGGAGGTTACTTTTCAATCACCCTGTAAATGTTGATGTAACTAATATATCTATAAAGAGTGAGTGTGGTGTATGCAATAGATATGTCATGTTTTGCTGATAACTCTGAGAAGAATAATTTACATATCTGATATGATTCATAAACTGAAATCTCTTTGTATTTCTGCTGTTGTCATCACAAAATGTTTCAGTGAATCTATTCTTCAGTCTGGTGGGCAAATTAATGAACAATTTCTGTCACTTGTTGTTAAATGTTTTCTTTTGTTCTCAGAGATCACACCTGATCAGCGCTGAAGAATAAACAAACAGAAACAGGTTAACAATATATATATATATATATATATATATATATATATATATATATATATATATATATATATGTGTATATATATATATATATTAAAATTTGTGTATTTAGGCAGCAAATTTCTTTTTTAGACATGTCTGATTGAATAAATTACATACATATTATGTCTGCTAATTTTAATAAAATCCATTCATACTGATGAATAACCTTCCATATATTGATGTTAAAAGGTGAGGGAAATGTGCTATAGCTAATTAAATTTATTTTATTTTCATTTCTCCCAAGATCATCTTCAGGGGTGCAAGTGGTACAAAACTATATGTTGTTAATTAGTATAAGTATTTATATAAAGATGGGTGTTGTTATCCATTACTGTAATTTTTTTCTTCTTGGAAAAAAATCAAAAGTACGTAGGAAATGAAAATAAAAGAAATTTAAAAAGCTATAGCACATTTCTCTCATCCGTTAACATCAATACACGGAAGGTTATTCGTGGGTATGAACAGATTTTATTAAAAATTAGCAGACATAATGTCTGTAATTTATTCAAACAGACATATATATATATATAACCATGCACTGTCACAGTTTGTGGCACTTTATGTACTGTATTTATAAATGTGTATCTTTCAATCAAATACTTTTCTCTTTTTTGCAAATTTTGTTTCTTTTCTAGTGTGTTGGGAATTATATTTTTACATGTATTTTTCATCCATATTTCTTTTCATAACATATTTGCATAAGAATTTCCTCATTTGAGAAAACAGGTTGCAATCAAGGTGATCCGTAACCCTTTAAGGATCATTTTGGTTTCAATCCAAATGTTGTCTCAAAGCATGAATTAAATTACGAACACATGAAAATACATTGATCTTTTCAGATTGAAAAAAATCAATAATTTAAAAAATGATGAAAAAAAAAAAATCTACACATGAAATCAATTTCTGATTGAAAGATGTTTTTCTTTTTGTATGTTTTTTTATGCTACTCTTGTACGCCATTTGCCAGGACATCGATACAATATTGTATGAATTGCTAAGTCATCTACATTGTCATGTATGCTGCATTTTTAAAACTTATAAGCAAAACAAAGAAAAGATATTGACATATTTTAATTCAATAATGTTTACTAATTACATCTAGTAAAAAAAAGTAATGAATATAAACTCAAATTTTCATAAAGACAATTTTTCAACATTAGCCATTAATATTAGCTTTAATTTTCATATTTAAAACAAATTTTTTAGCAAAGCAATACCTCTGTATCGGGTGATGTAAAAAATGTTTGGTCAACTTGACTAAATATAAAATATATATTTTTTTTATTTTGAACATTAACTTTACTGAATAACATATTTACTAATTTGTTTCATTGTCTTCTACCATTTTTCAGACAATTTCATAATGCTATTATCGAAGAACATTTTTATGATTCTCAGAGAACTGCCTTTTGTTATCTTCCAGGGAAATGGTTTTTTTTTTCATTAACAGAATTCTATAAAACCAGAATAAATGGTAATCCAAAAGTGCAATATCTGGTGAATCTGGCAGAAAAAAACGAAAAATTCTCCACCAAGCTGTAACAGTTTTTCCCAAAATATAATTTCATTTCATTTCATCCTCATGAAATATAGATTTTCTTTTAACAAATTCTGGATACTTTGGTGATTACAGCCTTCAATTGGCCTTAACGTGGAGTATTTGCTTGAATCAATGACTTGGTTCTCTGGAAAGAACTCATTGTTGAGAACTCCTTTCTAATTGCAGTGTATACATATATATATATATATATATATATATATATATATATATAAGGACAATATGAATAAAATTTTCCTTTTTTGTCTATATATATATATATATATATATATATATATATGTATGTATGTAATCTGAGTGCTTGCTTTTGAGTATACCTGTCTGGTAGGATGTCTAGCTAATCTCTGTTGCAGATGCTGGCTCGGGTATATTTCTACGTCTTCAAAATGCACAGGGCCAACCTGTTTATACTGCCACTGTGCTGAGCAGACCAGAGATACAAGTCTTTGGGGGAGAATGCATACAGTTTTTTAAACAAGGCCAGTACATTCAAACCCTCATTGTGTGTGCACGCTTATATGTTATTTTTATATATACAATTATTTAAGTAAATGCTCTGTTTATAATGAACAGTATTAACAACATTTACTGGCCTGAATGTCCGAGAAATTTTGTAGAAAATATGTGTCCTCCAACAGAACATGGAACTATTATTCACATATATATATATATATATATATATATATATATATATATATATATATAGTATTGAATGCTTGGGATTTGGGATGAAGACCATCTTTTAGTTAGTGAGGATTCATTTAGACTTACATTCATAGTCCTCAAAGTTTGCATTACGAGTAAAACTCAACAAATGTCAGCCTCTTCTGGTGGAGGAATCATTTCCTGCTCTCTGCCAATGTCTATGAAATTAATATTTTAATATTTTGCTTTAATTTTCTTGCAAATGGTAGATAAGTAATAAATGAAACTTTTTAATTATATTCAATGTATCTACCCACACAGTTAAAAAAAAAAATATTTGATGGAAATGTTGGCATCTGCTTACATTTTATATATGCTTTTTCTATTTTTTTCTGTTACCTTATATGTCACAATAAGTATGAATATAAACTTTGATGTATTTGTTTTATAATGTCTACACATTATACCATAAATTATTAATTTATAAGAGATGATACACTTTATATGAATCAACTTTTTAACATACTTCCAACCAAGAATATATGAAAGTATGCGTTTTGTTTCAGTCCATTGTTAACACAATACAGTATTGTTGGATGTAGAAGAGAACACCTTGCATCTTTTATTGCATTGTTTATCATGTCAAATCTTATGTGGACTCTCTTGTCATTTAAAAAAAAAGAAAAAAAAAAAGATGGTAAAAGCCAAAGAAAAGAACATCATTCATATTCCCTGTGGCCGGCTTCAATTGACAGCACAGCTCTCATTTCTGGCCTGCTACAGCTTTCATTTCTACCTTCTGCTATTATCAATGATGACTTGGCATCTTTTCTGCAGGATCACAATGAACAAGACAGAGATGCAGAAGGTGAAAACAAACCGGTAAAACAGCAGAACATTTTTGTTTTTTAATTTTTATTTTTATTTCCTCCTCCTGACTCCCATTCATCTTGTCTTTTCGGTACTCGTCTTTATTCTGTGGATTAATTTTCTGCTCTCCCTGTTGCTTCATATGTATGATTTATTGTCTCAGTACCATAAGGTAAAATGGTTGGCAGTAGGTATTAGTCTCCAGCTGCTTTACCAATCAACACTAATTCTCCAATAAATTGATAATTCTGCTTTGTCCTCTATGCATGTCCAAGTGGTCATTGCTTATTTATCTATATATAGTTGTGTGTGTATTTTTGATTTTACACATACATATACACACATACATACACACACACACATACATACATATATATATATATATATATATATATATATATATATAAATATATATGATAATATTAGTGGTCAATATATATATATATATATATATATATATATATATAATATATTATGGTCAATATATATATATATATTTGATAATATTAATATCAATATATATATATATATATATATATATATATATATATTTCCAAGAGGATAGAATCGAGGTAGAGCTCAATGTCTAGGACAGCAAGAATATAACATAAAAGGCTCAAACACTAATATTCCATGGTTATCTCTCTCACACACACACACACACACACACACACACACACACACACACATATATATTTGATAATATTAGTGGTCTATATATATATATATATATGATAATATTAGTGGTCAGTGTGTGTGTGTGTGTGTATATATATATATATATATATATATATGTGTAGTGGTATGGTGTGTATATATATATATATATATATATATATATATATATATATATATATAGAATCCAGGTAGAGTTCAATGTCTAGGACAGAGTAAGAATATAATAAAAAGGCTCAAACACTAATATTCCATGGTTATAATTTATTACACTGGAATCGTAATTATGATCCAATTCATACAAAGGTCTGATGAATTGGATCGTAATCATGATCCAGTTCTTCAGTCCTATAAATGTCTGATGAATTGGATCGAGATTTAGATTTCAGTGTAATAAATTATAACCATGGAATATTAGTGTTTGAGCCTTTTATAATATATATATATATATATATATATATATATATATATATATATATATATAGTTTTAAGGTATGCAATATCTATAGCTTAAGGTACTCAATATCAGGTATAGAGTGTATTTAAATATGGAATATGAAAGTGTACATTGTGGCCAACACCCAGTGGCAACAGTTTGTTTCATGCCTAAACATAATCTTCAAGTCCTGAAGATTGTTTTTAAGCATGAAACAGTCACTGCTAGATGTTAAATTCAGTGCCCACTTGTATATATGTATATTCAGAGTGGGACTGAAAAGTTCTTGTCTTGAAACATCTCGAAAAATTAGTATCTTGGTGTTTACTTGTTAAGATACTTTTAGGAAGTAAATTGAAAAAGAACTTTCAAACAGCCCTCTCAAATTATATATGAGTGCGAAATATATATATATATATATATATATGAACAAAACAATTGTATTTGGTCAACTCCAACTACGATAAAGTTGGCAATTAAAACATGATAAATGAAGAATGAAAAATAAAATGTAACCAATTCAAGTTTCAACCTAAAAAAAATTGAAGGATCATCTGGCTCGACTCAATCTTTATCCTAAGCATAAAGATTGAACTTGGCCTGGTTAATTTTTATTTTTCATTTATCTTACATGTTTTATATATACATACATACATACTATTTACATTGTTCAGATTGTTTACTTATCTTTATTGCCATGTTCACATTGTTTTGATCACTGCATGCTCCAGATTTCTTCAAGTGGTAATTGTTGGAATTTTGAACTGAACCCTTTATTTAGTCCACGTACAGCAGCTGAAACGTGAATATGGCAATAAAAATGAGGACAACAGTCCGTTGATTTAAACAGTTATGATACCTCATCTCAGAAATATAGACAAATGTATATATAAAATATGAGAGGAGTGCTGAAAAGTTCTTAATCCAACCAAGAACCTCTTTCTATTTATTATAATAAATATATATATATATATATATATATATATATAATATTAGTGGTCAATATATATATTTTAAAAGTTACTCCAAAATTCGCTTGAGGATGAAATGGAACTAATGTCTTTAATTTAATTACAAAATTAAATTTGGAGCTTTCAGCTTCCATTTTTGAAACATGGTTAGAACTGTGTAGTGAAAAAAAGCATATTTTAAATCAATTAATTTATGATATATATATATAACTATATAAATAAATTTCCAAGAGGATAGAATCCAGGTAGAACTCAATGTCCAGGACAGAGTAAGAATATAATAAAAAGGCTCAAACACTAATATTCCATGGTTATAATTTATTACATTGGAATCGTAATCACGATCCAATTCATCAGACCAACAAATTCAAAAAGAAATTGGAAAATATAACTCCGGGTGTAAAAAAATAAAATTTTAGTGAGAGTGTATGTGTATCTCACTCATTTAAACCGTTATTTAACTCCTCTCTTTAAAACTTCTCTCTGTTAAATTTTAATCCCCACCTTCACCTTTAGGCCTTCTTCTTTCTTCTGTTACACCACTCTCTAGAGCTTTCATACATTTCTCTCTCACACTTGTCTCCCACTCCAACACATACACTCACTAAAATTTTATTTTTTATACCCAGAGTTATATTTTCTGATTTCTTTTTGAATTTGTAGGTCTGATGAATTGGATCGTATTTACAATTCCAATGTAATAAATTACAACCATGGAATATTAGTGTTCAAGCCTTTTTATTATATATATATATATATATATATATATAAAATCACATTGAGTGCTGGTGGTAATAAAATAGTGCTGAACGTATAATAACAGAGTTATAATTTATATTAATAATAAATATAGATTTTTTTGCCCTTACCAGTAACACAACTTAAGCTATACTATTGTCAGGGGTTGATTGAAACTGATGATTACATTGTAAATGAAACTCAGATTTGTGCTACTGGCAATGAGAAAAAAATTATATTTATTATTAATATATATCTATTTATTAACCTTGCTAGCTATATGGGCATAAATTCTTTTATAATATGAGAATGAGAAAGTTTGAATTATTGAAAACTGACTGATTGTTTTTATTATGTGATTTATTGAAAACAAATAAAATGTGAACATGTTTAAGACTCATCTAAGAATATGTTGTGGCCTTGTTAGGGCCAGAAATAAAGACACAAAAGGAGGAATTGAGTTAAACAAATATATTAACAGAAACAGTAATACAAGCAAGAGTGTTATAGCAAGAATGATTGGTTCGACTGTCAAGGATTACTGCTGAAAACTTCCCTCTTTAAAAGGCAGTACCTGCTCCTATTTATAGCTGGGAGTGTCCATGCGTGCATGGGTAAATTACCATGATAGATAGATAGATAGATAGATAATGTTGTGGTCTTGTTAGGGCCAGAAATAAAGACACAAAGGGAGGAATTGAGTTAAACAAATATATTAACAGAAACAGTAATACAAATATATACAAACGAGAGTGTTACAGCAAGAATGTTTGGTTCGACTATCAGAGCTGACTGCTGGAAACTTCCCTCTCTCCAAAAAGGCAGTACCTGCTCTTATTTATAGCTGGGAGAGTCCATGTATGCGTGGGTAAATTACCATAACAGAATATATTCAGAAACATTCTATGACCAAATATTAATTAAACAACTTTTCATTTTTTTTTCATTTTTTTTCAGACTTTCCTAATAAAAACTTTAAAAATGCATGATTTATTATTTTTTTTTTTACTAATTTCATTCTTGCCAATTTTGTGCTGTCAAGTTTCTTAACAAAGAGCGAAATCCTTCACCTTCATCCTGTTTATTTGTGAAGCCTTGTGAATATTGATATCGTCAAGTACTGAAGAAATTGTGCTTCTCCTTGAGAAATTGTTAAAAAATCTAAGCATATTACAAAATTACACCATATCAGATTTTATGATGCAAGGCAATGATTTCACAATAAAATTAGTATTAAGCAACTGATGGTGATCAAATTTTCACAATATATATTTACAAATATACAAAGAATATATCATGTGACTTTCAATTTATAATAATTTATTACCAAAAACATGAATAGGTTGTATTATGTAAAGTGTAACATAAGTCATCCTCATCATAGTTAATGAGAGCCTGGCAGCTGATTTCACCTTTAACTTTACTCAATCACCTTAGTTTTCGCCAGTCATGAAGAACTGCTCTACTCTCAATGAGGCTCTTTACCTGGAACATTCATTGATGTTAAATATCAATCCAGACCTCAAGTACAGTTTGTTATTCTGTAGAACCAATCCATGAAGTTCAAAGAAGGACAGTTCTCACTAAGACCTACAGGCTTTATTCATTCAAAGCCATGTTTAATCACTGACCTGCGAAAGTGGTTGTATACAGCTGAAATTTTACTTATTTCTGAAAGATACAGAGATGCTTTTGAACTCTATTGATACTTTTCAGTTTTGATAAAGTTCAGAAGCATCTCCGAGTCCTTGTCGGTGACAAATTATTTTCCACCCTTCAACCTTTCTTCTCACAGGTGGGGTGTGGCGAGCTTCTCACAGCTATATCACTGCTTCTATAGAAAGTGCTCAGACGAGCTACATTCCTTGGTTCTGTCAGTTCTAACATTCATGGCTTGGACCTGCCATACCACTTACATTGTAGCAAAGTGCACACATTTCTGGTTCAAAATTCCAACATATATCACCTGAAGAAGGCTGGAGCATACAACAGATGAAACATTGTGGATTTGATAATAGAGATGAGGGCAACAATCTAAACAATGTAAATAGTTAAAATACCTCATCTCAGAAATAGAGAAAGATATTGAAGGTGAATATGGCAATAAAGATGAGAGCAACAGTCCAAACAATGTAAATAGTGTAAATAGTTACAATACCTCATCTAAGAAATATGGACAATTCTTGAGCTTCATAACATTTCATAGCACCAAATAAGATATTTTAAATATTTCATATGAAAAGGTGATTTTATAAGCAGAAATTCACATGGTGTATTTATCATAAAAATATTAGTATGTCCTGAAAATTTTACCAATAGCAATTGGTTAATACCAATTTTATTGTGAAAATATTGACTTGCATATATAATCTGATAGTGTAAATAATTCCAATAATTTTTGGTACTATTTGATTCATTCTTTGTATTTTTTTTGTTTTGACATTATTTCAGCCAATCCATTCTACAGCCTTTTTTAAGTATGCAATCTGTATGAAAAGAGAGATCTTCTCCACAGATTATTATGAACAACTCTTGGAATGATAATATCTGTCATAAAATTAAAGACACTATATAACAAATACTATATTTGATGGCATATAAGACCTGCCTTTTTACGTTACCCTCTCCTCTCAAACATGACTCCAAAAGTATCCTTTGGGTCTTTAAGTGTGAAAATACAGTCTATAGTAGACTACCAATACTTGTGCTTAGCCTAATTATATAATACTATAATATAAAATGTCAATAGTAGGCAGTTCTTATATGCAATTAAATCAAAGTAATTGATGTGTCATCTTAGAATGATCAAGGTTTCCAAGTTTTTGCATTTGTAAAAAAAAAATTTTACAAATGAATTACTTATCGCTATAATTAATTTTTCTTCAGGTTATTTGAAATTCTATTCTTATCCTTGCTGATTTTATTAATATTAATTTAGCTAATTTGTTCTTTAATTTTCCTCAGGTAAATAATTCATCTATCTCATGTTTTTTTTTTTTTTTTCTTGCTTTAAAATGATTCAAGATCATGGGATCAAAGATTCTAACATGAAGCTGTAATTTAGGAACAATAAAGAATGAGGAAAAAAATGGTTTAACAATGTCTGGGGAAGACTAAAGAATGTGTCTGTCAAGATATAATGATGTAGACAACAAGGATGAGGATATTAGTCTTAATGAGTTGTGAAATGACAGTGATTCATCTTAGACTATATTTAATTATGACCTTTTGTTGTCAAAGCATGTATGCTCTGAGTGCTTTTTGTAAAGAGTATCCCTGCCTTTTCTTGTAAGCAATTGCATGAAAAGAACATTTCTTTTCTTTCAACCACTCATCATATATTAACTTTATAAACTCACAATTAATATTTTATTTCTTTTATTGTCTCATTTGCTTGAAATCACTACACTACTGGTTTTCAACCTCATTCTAATTCTTCATTTGAACTTGATATGCTTCAGGGTTCAGTCTCCTTCTTTGTACAAATATGTGAGGCAAATCCACTACAAAAAAACGAATAATACACAATATGATGAATTTTTATCTTTTATGTGTATTTGTAATATCTTTATTTTAAAAAAAACATTCGCAATATTTACAAAAAATTTAAATGTATTTATGCCATTCACATTTATAATTCATAAAGCAAAACAATATCATTTAAAGTTTATGAAAAGACCAATAGTAAAGTAATTGCAATATTCACAAATACACAAAAATTATGAGGAACGTCATTTGAATTTTAAAATCTTCCTCATTTAATGCTTGATCTTTGACAATCTTGACATTTTTGGTTTTCAAATTTCAAATCCATGTAATATCTCCAACTCTGAAACACACCCATAGATTACAACATTTCTAATTATTGTCTGTTACACTCTAATATCTCTGTTACTATTTGTGACACATCTTGGATACATTCACAGCATGCCCCTCTATTTGTGACACACCTGCAGTCACAGTACCCGGGATGAAAAACAGTATTCTCTACCAGTTCTTCTTGTTCATTGAAACTTGATTTTATTTATGATTGACAAAGTTTAATGTTGTCGCGATCATCAGAAGCAACATTTGTGTTTCATTTTAATCTTTGTTGATGTACGTTTAATAATTATGAGGCCACTTGATATCCTTCTAAATATTTAAATAGAGGAGAGATTTGTAATGAAAATAACCTTAACCACTGACAAGTTGAATTTAAAAATTGATTCTCGACTTTATGATTTTAGACTAATTAATTTCATAATGAAACTGATAATAATAATCATAAAATACAAAGCAATTCTAATTTGAGTTTCAGTTTGTATTATATCAGAAAATTCTGATATAATACAGGCATAGAATGATGCATAGGTTCCAACTGACAAGTGGGGATAACTTAAGGAGAAAATCTACACATTTATCTTGATAAAGTTCTCTATATTATTGTATACAACCAGCTGAAATTTGAACTTTGTTTTGAAGTTCTATTTTCCATACTAGTTACTATTATGCTACTCAGCAACTCCTTGGGATGAACACAAATTCATTCATCTCTGTCTTGACCATATACTTTGTTGATGTTCAAGTAGGTGAGTTAGCATTTAAACAAAAAGTATCTTAATGACCAGACACCAGTGATATAGACACACACACACACACACACACACACACACACATATATATATATATATATATATATATATACACACCAAGTATAGAATTGGGGGATCAGGATAAATTCCAATAACCAAAAATACTATTCTTAAAACAGTGCTCAATACAGTGTAGAGCAAATATAATTTATTCAAAAATTATAACATAAATATGTTATAAAATCTCTACAAAAATAACCATTTTGCTTCAACACATCTGGTGTCTTATCATAGAATATGTGATCGAGCAGTGCTATATCAAGTCTAATTCGTTACTTCTTTATCACTGAGGCCCATTGTTACAGTTGCTTTGATGTTTGTTTCATATCATAATGGTCTGGGTTTCAGTTCTCGGTGGTGGATATGCACTTCTGATGAGTCCCAAATATAGGACGAAACGGCCATCCAGTGTTTTTTGCATTCTGTTGAGGTTTCTTCTAGACTCAATGATGAATTACTTAATTATGATTATCTCAAATCCTCCTAATATATATATATATATATATATATATATATATATATATATATATATATATATATATATTATTGTGATAACCAGCAAGAGTTTCCTTGCTGTATTTGTGACAAAGGGTGTAGTCAGTTGATTCATTTGTAGTCATAATGTAAACAACCAGATAATCAAATTGTTGCCAAAAGACCCACCTGTACTCAACATGGAATGGCTTGCATGTCGCATGCAGATTTTATGAACCATTTAAGACAATGTGGAAATCATCCTTGAAATGTTCATTTGGGAGTTAAGTCTTGAGGTGGGTCACAAGTTGACTACCATCATAATACCATGCCACCATGCATGTGTGTATGATACAGCATGTAAATTCCTGGGTAATTCACTTGCCGTTCTACGTCTTGATAGCTTCTAATAAAGGCCTGAGGGATATTCACTCATTTCATGCAACTGATACAGGAGGACCTATATCAATGATGGAAAAGACTCAAAATGTTTGTTTGCTAAATGATGATTACGCATATATATATATATATGTGCTCATGCATTCATATTTCTAAGATTGATTGCAGATTTCTTAGCCTTTATGTTTTTTGATCTACAAAGCAATTTTAGCATGTTTTCTCATCTATTTATTAAAAAAAAAACTTGTGACTAACTTTCTGGAAGATAGATACCTATATCATTCCTGTAGATATAAGATAAAAAAAAAATTAGAGACAAATATTCGTAATGTTTAAAATTAATTTTAAAAACTTAAAATTCTCATTATTTTATTTTTAATTTTTTTAACTTTATTTATTCAGATTTTAGAACAGGATCTTATAATTATTTCTCAATTTGTAATTTATAATATTTTCCGCTTCATAATTTAAAAAAAAAAACTATGAATATTTAAATTAAACCTAAAATCAGTTGATGCTGCTTGTGGTTAGAAAACCAAAATTCAAAATGAAGCTTTTATAAAACAAAGAATTTATTTTGTGTATTCACCAGTGAAATTTTAAAAATATTAATGTTGCATTTGCAGAATAGTATCCTATTCCACTTTGAAAGAGATACAATTAGTCACAATTCACAATGAAAAAGTGTGGCTGGATGTTAAAGAGAAAAATGAACATCAGTGTGAAACACATCAAGAAAATGGTTAACTCCAATTTCACTGACTTCATATAGAGCTAAAACATTTGGTCAGTCAATTTTGTAGACATTAGAAAGAGTACTAGTAATGTACCAATTTAAAATGAGCAGGAATTATATATAGTAACAGTGCTATTCTGTTGAAGCAACTTTTCATTTTACTTTCATCAAATTTAACATAGAACAAATCCATGTTTGGAAAATTTTATTGCTAACATTTTGCAGTGATTAACTGCTGTTATTACTAAAGTTTATTTTTTTACTCTTTGTTCTTATCCATGTTACCCCAGAAAACATAACTCTATTTTTGGTATTTTATAATTGTGTATATTTGAAATGAAAAACTAATTTTCAAATTTATTGATAAATTTTCTTTTAATTTCTGCATTTATTTTATTCCTTTTTTTTTTTTTTTTGTTACCATACATTTTTAGAAACACTTAGTAAACAGTTTTATAAAATTAAACCCGTTTCTTCACATTTGCTATCTTTGTTTTCTGAAAGACGTAACTGCTTTCTGGTCTGTTGAAACTTAATTTGCAATGATGATGATAACTGTTCTTCAAGACTGTCAATACTTTGCATTTTGATATTTGAAAAAAAATATGCCTTCTTTTCAGCTCAGAGAAAACATATGAACTGCAGAATAATAATTTTATTTACCATCTCAGAGATTTATTTTACCAACAGCCACTGAACATTTAAAACGATTCAACAATAGCTTAACATGAAACATTGTGCATATTTCTCTCTATCTATCTATCTATCTATCTATCTATCTATATATATATATATATATATCAAATGACTATATTTAGACAGCAAAAATTCAAGTATTGTTAAATTCATCCAATATGGTCAAGGAAATTTAATTTTTTGTTGTATTTTTTCAATTTACAAATAATTTTTTGATTAATATTCTAAATCTGAATCAAATGTGAAGCACTGTGAAACTGTTTTACACATCACATGACTTGTACAATATGCATATATCTGGATTTAATCTGAAGTGCAAGGATGTAGCCAACAAAATCTTGTCTACCATGCTAACAACATCCAGTCTCAGTCAATATGACTGAACAAAAACAGAACCAAACATGAATTTTGAACAGTTTATCTTTTATTTGATAATTTACTTAGACGAGTATCACTCTCTTTTTTGTTTTTATTGCAAAGTTTTGATTTATTTTCACCCTTGCTCAAGTGTGTACTTTATATAGTTTGGATTTTTTCTTTTAGACTGACTTAGGTGAGATAACAAAACCTCTTGCAGACAGAAGTAGTTCTATGTAAAAAATATTCTGTATAGAATCTTACTTATATTAACAAAAGAATTTTCTCTTTTCTATATGGACCCACATCAGAGCAAATATTCTTTTAAACAGAAGTGATCTATCTAGTAGTCAGTTTTAAAATAACGTTCTAAGTTCTGAATTGAAAAAGATAATTGATAATTCTTTAAATACATCAGTAAAATGCTGACACTATTCCTTTTAACTCTTAGATTGTCAATCTGAAACTGACAACTGGATAAAAGTCAAATATCTGCAAGAATCATTGACATTAACATCTTGAACCACCAACATATAAACAAGAAAAAAATCTAGCCTGGTAAATTATATATATATATATATATATATATATATATATATATATATATATAAAAGTGAACATAGAAGTCAACACTTAAAGGCGGCAGTCTGTTTCATGCTAGATGCAATCGTAAGGCAGCCTGACGATTGCATCTAGCATGAAACAGACTGTCACCTCTAAGTGTTGACTTCTATGTTCACTTTTATATTTACACATGCTCTATCTCTGATATTGAGCACTTTATCCCATAAATATAACACATCTTAAGACTATATTTCTTCATATATATATATATATATATAGATTTTTGCAGTGCTTTTAAAACCCAGTAATAAGTTACTCCAAAATTTGCTTGAGGATGAAATGGAACTAATGTCTTTAATTTAATTACAAAATTAAATTCGAAGCTTTTAGCTTCCATTTTTGAAACATGGTTAGAACTGTGTAGTGGAAAAACCATATTTTAAATCAATTAATTTATAATATTAATACTCTGTAAATTTACATTGAGCACTATTTTGTAAAAATAAAAATATCTATAAGAACACCGGATTATATATCTTACTGTTCTTTCTTTTTATATATATATATATATATATATATATATATGAAGAAAACCAAAGAACACATTCAGAATATTGGAATAAAAACAACAAAGATGAGGATACTAGTTTAAATAACTCTTAGAATTACACTGATTACTACCAAAAGTTTAGGTTTATTTCATGCATTTGATGAGTTTAGAATGGAAAAAAATCAGGTTCTTTTTATTGAAGAATTGCTGAGACACCAATTAAAAGAGTATCTTCTAATACTGTACTTCCGTTGGCATTAATATTTCTCGTTAACCACTTTTGTTGTCTATGAAGATTCACTCAGATTGAGTTTTTATTCTGCTGTTTTGAAATTTAACTTGGATTTCCTCAATTTGAGAAAATTAATGGTCTTTGGAAGTCTTTTGAAATGGTTGCAATAATGTTCATTCTCACCAACCAATGTTAAATTCTTCATCTAGTCAGTTTTTTCACTTCCAGAAAATAAGGACTACCAATCTGAAAATTGATCAACATAAAATCCTTGTTAAAAGAGATTACTAACATCTGCTAAAAGAAATCTAATATCTGCTTGTTCCTCACAATAAATTCTTGTTCACTGCTTGTCTGAGGGTCAAGCCAGCACCTTAATTATTTGTTAATGCACAAGAATCTGATGCCATTTTCCATGCCTTATAAAAACATTTTCATGATTTTGGGATAATAACTTTTTTTTTTTTTTTTTGCTTTCATTTTTTTTATAAATTCTTTCAATCAATTTTTCTTTCAAAATATTCCCCTGGCAATTTATAAACAACATAAATTAATTTAAAACAAAAATCACTGATTTATTTGATACTAATATTGGTAACGATGGCAAATGTATCCACTTGAATTATACAAGCTCTTGTTCATTATTTATTAAAATTTTAGACTTTTATTTAATTTCTCATTTATCTACAATGTATTTGCCTGTGTATTTTAGAAATATACTAACAGTAACCAATCCAAAAAGTATATAATTTAAAGTTAATTTATAGAGAATGATGTTGGATTTATATCCCTTTACAAAATGCAATCCAATAGTTTGACTAAACATTTCGATATTAACAACTACAACATTTTTGAGTTTCTCTTTTATTTTACCTCTTAACATAAAATTTGCAGTCATAAATTTTGTTTTTAAATATTATTGTAATTTTTTAATTGTAATTAATTTTATGTTGATATTTAGATTAATTAATATCGTATGACAAAGTGGATAAAGTTTAATTGTGCCTCTTTTTTTTCCTTCAGAAGTTCATCGGAATAAATAGTTTAACATAAGAAATTAGTCCGATGAAAATCTGAAGGATGAAATGCATCCAATAGAAACTTTTTTTTCCACTTTGTCATCACAATTTCCCCATATTTTTCTTGATATATAAAAATATATATCGTTATCTCATTAATTAATATTTATTTTTAAAAAAAAATTAAAATCATTGAAAATTTTGCTATTTCCTTTCTCTTCCCTTTTGAAAGTAATTTCTTGTGCTCATAAATTTAAACAAAGAAAATGGTTAAAACTAATCATTTTTTTTCTTTTCTCTTTTCAGCCCTGGATAGATGATGACCAGAATATTTATCCTATTTATAATAGGAAGAAAAAACGACCTGCCTCGTCAATTTCTGAAGTTATGGAAGAAATGGAAAGAATTCGAAAAGCTAAAGGTATTTTTCTTGACAACATTTGCTTCTTTGAAGGAACTGAACATGTATTAATTTCATTAGTGAATCTCTTAAGATTGAGACTTACGACCTTATCACATTGAAACACTGCTTCTCGCAAGATCACCAAAGTTAAGCAACATCGAGCCTGGTCACTACCTATATGGGTAACCACTTGGGAATACCTGATGCTGTAAGCTTGGATATGCTGGTAGTATAATGGATAACGGCTCAGAATTGGGAATCAGAGAGCTGAGTTCCAATTCCAGTTATGTTCATTATATTCATTTATGCACAAATACCCTTGGGAAATTTACAAGTCCACCTATTCTACCCCCAACTATGGGTTAATTAGTAGGACTTGTATCAATAAATCATTATTATCTCCAAAAATTATTACAATCTAAAACATATTTTCTGGCTTTAAATAACCTGTAAAAGACAAGATTGAACATAATTACAATTCTCTTTAAAATAAACATTTTCATTTGTGATTTAATCATTGAATACTTTCTTATCACCAAAAACTTTGTATTCTATTTTGTAGCATATACAAGAGTGATGTAAAGTCCTCAGCCTAACCAAGAAACCTTTCTCCACAAAAATTTTGATGATTGGTCAGATTTTTGGAAGTGGGTTAGACTGAGAACTTTTCAACACCATCTCATATAAAATGCACTGTTTTTTGTTGTTGTAGTTGTTTTTAACTTGATCCTTTGTGTTACACTGTGATGGTCAGTCTTGTGATGTTATATAGTCATTCTTCAATATATACAGGGGATTGGTTCCAGGACCTCTCATGAATACCAAAATTCACAGATATTCAATTCCCATATATAAAATGGCATAGTATTTGTATATTACCTGTGTGCATTGTCTTATATACTTTAATTATTCTCTAGTTTACTTATAATACCTAATACAGTGTTTCTCAACCATTTTAAGCAACAACACACCTAGGAGCATATAAAATATCATGGCATACTTAGAAAAACTTTTAAAGGGTAGACATTTAAATTTTACAAAATAAAACCATAGAATTTTTAAAAATACACAGAGAAATATGAACTTACTTTATTTCAATGTTTCTATTCAGCTATTTGTGCAGCTTATTCAGTGTGAAACCTGTGCCTGATTTTTCTTTTGTGATTTCTTCAATGTTTTGTCAAATGTGCGATAAGCAGACCCTCATTTCTTCTTCATTTGAGCATAGTATTTCCTGCTTCTTAATTTTTGATGTTATTTAGGGTTGAGAAACCTAATTCACATAAATAAGAAGTAGAAAATTGCAATAAAACTAATAAAGCCTTTTTAGCTAATGTGGGATAAAAAGTTTTATACCTATCCATTTATTCAAATACTAACACTGTACCATTACTACTTCCATACACACATATTCCATGACAATATTTTGTGGCAAACTTAAGAATTGTCTCAGCATGGTGGTTGAGAATCAATGACCTAATACAAAGTAAATAGTTTTTTATAATTTAGGCATGAGCAAAATTTTTTGACCAAAAAGGAGGAAAAAAGAAGAAAAACTAACTTGCATTTATTGTGAAAATTTTTGTTCTGTTGGTAAAAAGAAACATTGGAGAAATCTTAATATAAAAAAAAATATTTGTGTTCAGTCTATAGAACTTGAAATATTTATGAAATGTGATAGTGTAAAGTGATGTTTTTCTAATGAAAATTATGAATTTTTTATTTACATAAAAAATCATAATTTTCATCAGAAAAGTTTTCAGTTAAAAACATTTTGATTATAAAATTTACCAAAGCTAAATTAATTATCAGATTTCAGTAAAATTTCCAGTACTTAATAAAAGACATAACTCTTTCAAAAGAAGTTTTCATTTCAAATTTTGTAAAAAACAAAAACACCAAAGTAGTGGATGGATGGGACTATGTGACAAAAATACAAACACTTCAAGGATCTGTGAAATGATTGCCACTACGGGTGTGGATCTATGAAATGATGGCCACTACAGGTTTGGATCTATGAAATGATGGCCACTACAGGTGTGGATCTATGAAATGATGGCCACTACAGGTGTGGATCTGTGAAATGATGGCCACTACAGGTGTGGATCTATGAAATGATGGCCACTACAGGTGTGGATCTATGAAATGATGGCCACTACAGGTGTGGATCTGTGAATATCCCTTTGTCTTTGTTGAGTATGGTATTCAGTACATGGAAAATTCAAATTTTTCTTTTTGAAACTTTTTTGGCATTTTTGTTTCTTTAAGTTTTCTATCCATGGATTTAAACCCCTTAAATATGAAGAACCAACTGTATATAATTTGAAACACTGACAATAGCAAAAATTACACAACCCAAGTAAACAGCTAAAATATATGCATTCATTTACAACATGTGAAATGTCAGATTTTGACAGAAAAACAAAATAATGTATTTTTTTTTAAAATCATTTCACTTTAAGCAAGACAATAAAGCCACTAAGATGCAAAGGGTTTATTGAGAACATGAGAAAGAAAAAAATTATTAAGGAGTGAGAACAATAAAAGAAGAGGAATTAAGAAGACAGAAGATACCAATTGACATTGCATTGAAATTTTTGAAGATCAAAGTTGACTGGAAAGTAAGAAGAGTGAAAGAGAATTAGAAAACTTTAGTGAGGGGAAAGGACAATTGTTATATTTCATGCTAATAGGAATATATACTTGAACAACCCGGTGGATACAATAAGTAACGGTTTATTGTAAAAACCAGTAGAATAAGAAATAAGGTAACAGTTATGCACACAATCATAGCAAGTCAATCCAGTAGTGAGTGCTAGTATTGGAAGGTCGGTAGTTCTCACGTAAGTCTGAGTCATACTCAAGAGAGCCCAGCTAAATACTTTTAGGTAGTTACTACCTATAGTGTAGTTACTCATGGAGGTGACAGGTTATTCCATTACATCAACAATAAAAAAAGAGAAATTAAGAAGACAGAAGATAACGATTGACATTGCATTGAAATCTTTGAAGATCAAAGTTGACTGGAAAGTAAGAAGAGTGAAAGAGAATTGGAAGACTTTAGTGAGGGGAAAGGACAATAAAAGAAGATGAATTAAGAAGACAGAAGATAACAATTGACATTGCATTTAAATTTTTGAAGGCCAAAGTTGACTGAAAATCAAGAACTGAAAGAGAATTTCATAAGCAAGAAGTGTGAAAGAAGAAACTTAGCAAAAATTTATGATGAGACCTAGCTGCCAATCTAGTACTGTACTTAAATTCATAAAGTCTAGGTACCATAGAGGAAAGTGATATTTATTTTGAAAAATACAAAATTTGGCACAAGGCCACAAAGGAGAATAGGGGAAGGCTAGTCTTCAATATATCTTAACTTAAAATTAGCTAGCCACAATTACTGACCCAAACATACCACAGTATTCCTTACACCAAAACAAAACATTCTTACTTACCATTCTCACTACAGCCACCATAATACCTCAGAGTCTCTATGAAGTCCTAACTAGTTACCATATGTACAATTTGTCTGTAGGGAGTAGGGAATAAAAATAACAACTAGATGAAAGTGCATCAGAACAATTACCATGAAAATATTTATAGAAAAGTCACACGGAAGCTATATTATGTCAGTGGGAAAGTGACTGTAGGTGAGATGCCAGACCAGGAATAATAACATTGCAGATTCTTCTTTTTACTTTATCAAGAATCTCTGAATAAAGAGCAGAAGTACCAGACCAGATGTGGCAGCCATATTCAACATATGCATGAATTTTAAATAAAAAGGAAAAAAATGGACACATACATTCTATTTTAAACTAAAACAAATAACCTTTATTTAAACAAATTTCAATGCAATGTCAGTTGCTATCTACTCTCCTCTTGATTACTTTTTCTTCTTTCTGCTAATCCTTGCTTCTGTTCCGAATTCTTCCACAACCTGTTTTAGTGACATTAATGCCTTGCTTGGAGTGATTCCAATTAAAATAAAAAAAAGAAGCATAAATTATTATATCTAGAAAAGTATACTTAAAGATATAATTCACATTTGCATCAGTTAATTCCCTGAAAGTAATCATCGAGCAAATATAAATGAGAATAATTTTGCTTATATGTAAATTTATATATCTTAGTATACCCCATGAAATATTTGATTCTTATCTTTCCAAATTTTATTCAATTAAGTCAAGCAATCAATAAGCAATGAGTTAATAATTAACAAACAATACTATACAGTAGCTACAAATAACTGCATTCTGACTCACAGTTATTTCTACTCATTAGCCTTTAGAATAACTTGAAATATAACTATTGCTGCCTACTATTAGGATAATACAATAATCTAGAAATACTTGACCTTGCTACCTATAATGCACTATTGGCCAGCATATATAAATAGTCAAATCACCTCACATCACACATGGCTTGAAAATAGACTGTCACCACTTGGTGTTGACCTCAGTGTCCACTATATATATATATATATATATATATATATATATATATATTATAATAAAGAGAAAGAACAGTAAGATATATAATCCATTGTTCTTATTAATATTTTTATTTTTACAAAACAGTGCTCAATGCAAATCTACAGAGCATAAATATGATTGTTAAAATTAATGGATTTCCCCATATCCATAGAAACTAATATTATGAATGTATGTGCTTATAAAATTCAGTAAATTTCAAAATAAGTTATTCCAAAATTTGCTTGAAAATGAAACAGAACTAGGGACTTTAATTTAATTCTATAATTGAATTTGAAGTTTTTAGCTTCTGTTTTTGAAACATGGAAATTCCTGTGTAGCAATGGAACCATGTTTTTAAATAAGTAAATTATATATATATATATATGTTTCTAAAGAATTAATGAATTTTATTTTTTAATCCAACATGTTTTTATTACTTCAAATGTTATTTTTAGTGGATACCCACATTTGAATAGATGCTCCATTTATTTAAATGGTGTTTATTTTTCTCTACTGGTCTGCAAAAACTTAAGAAAACTTAGTGTGCAGGTTTGAATCCTACTGGAGAGCACATTTTCCTTATTAACTTTTCTCAAGTGCGCAGACTGGTAGACAAAATAAACACAGTTTATATAAATAATGTCTACTCAAATACAAGTATACACTAAAAATAATGTTCAAAGTAAAAAATATATAAATTCCATATGAACCTAAAATATATATTTCATGTTAAAAGTCTTTTGTATACATTTATATTTTTAATTTTTCTTTTACTAAAATAATTTTTATAAAACCTGTGTCTTACTTTTTTTTTCTTGTTTTCTGTTTCTACTCTTTTTTTCTTTGTGAGTTCAGCTTATTTTAAGTTTGCTTCATTGGGGGTCAATCAGAAATTTAAACTCATTTAAACTCTAAAATCTTCATTCTTTCCTTATATGTAACATATTTTAGATATTGACTCAATATGGATTAATCAAACCCAAGGTCAAGTATTAGGATGGTATAGTTGAAATCTTGTGTTTTAAAATGAGAAGGAACTGCTTACCATTCTAATATATCATCATTAGGTTTTGTTCTCCTTCCTGAAGGACAAAGCTCTTTCACACACTATTCTACAGATGTTTGTTCTTGGCAGTTTACAACAATGTTGGGCCTATGTGACATATTAATTGATCATTTCACCTTGTCTTTTGTCAGTCCCAAGTCCCCACCATTTCTCTTGGTGTCCATTCAATAACTCTGGCATATGTAAATCATTAATGACATTTTATGCATAATCTCTTGTAATATTCTACTATGAGCAGGTCTGCCTTTACAGTAAAGTTGTCCTAAAAAACACCCTGAAACAATGTACAGATTACAGCTGATGTATGTGACTAACCTTACATATATATATATATTTATTTATTTATTTCTGAGATGATGTATTGTAACTATTTATATTGTTTGGGTTGTTGTCCTCATCTTTATTGCCATATTCATAATATTTTGGATTTCTCTGTCCATTTTTCCATCAGAAGAGACTGTTGATCCAAGATATGTGAATGCCTCAACAGTTTTTAATGTTGTACCATCAATGAATACACAAGGATTTGTGAGAGATGGATTGCCTGCTACTAATATATATATATATATAATTATTTAAGACACCAGAAGTGTTGAAACAAAATGGCTATTTTTGTAGTGATTTTATAACATATTTCTGTTATAATTTTCGAATAAATAATTGTATTTGCTCTACTCTGTATTGAGCATTCTTTTAAGAATAATATTTGTTGGCTATTGAAATTTATTCTGTATACACCAATTCTATACTGGGATAAAATATATATACTCCTACACATATTCTTTCACATTCTATCTGACATCACAAATAAATAATTGTATTTGCTCTACTCTGTATTGAGCATTCTTTTAAGAATAATATTTTTTTGTTGGCTATTGAAATTTATTCTGTATACACCAATTCTATACTGGGATAAAATATATATACTCCTACACATATTCTTTCACATTCTATCTGACATCACATTTTTCCATAAAGAGTCATATTTGAGAATATGTATATTTTTTTATTTCTTTATATTTTTATACTTTTCTTAATTTTGTACATTTGTTTACACAGATGAATGCTGTAAAAATATCAGTGAGAGTTTTTACTCTTTGAAACCTAAAGATGTCTTTTATTCAAAACCAGTCACCATAAAACTTACTCTTTTTTTTTCACTGATTTTTCTATGATAAGATTTATACTTTTTACATTAAATGAACCCAACTTGAAATTTAGTGATTCTTTTTTCTTATATCTGCAAATAAATTAATATATAGATATAATACTAAAGATATCAAAACTACTTAGATAAACAAATGTAGACATATATTTTTCTTTTATATCTTCTTCAACTATGACATTTGTTTTACAAGAACATTATTTGAACTATTCTTTGTATAGCTTATCTGAAGCCTTGAAATGAATAGCTTAGTGTTATGAATAGGATTTGGTACTAAGATCACAATTCAATTACTTCTATTTTCCAAAGGACTGAATGTCATATTGATTGGAAAATATGGTAATTCATATAACGCATATAATATATACAGATATACCTATATATGTATTAAATATAAAATATACACATATATATATATATATATATATATATATATATATATATATATATATATATATTTTCGTTTATAGGTGCAGTTTAATTTATAATTACATGAATCATTCATACAAAAACAAATATAGGAGGTTAATGATTTAAATGGCGAGAATAGTGTATCTTATTGAAATTGTTTGTGAAGATGTATTCTCGCCATTTAAATCATTAACCTCTATATTTGTTTTTTGTATGAATGATTCATGTAATTATATATATATATATATATATATATATATACTAAAGAAAGGATGAAGATAACTGAATAACATCACTCTTCTCCCCACTCCCCCAATGCTGTTAGACTTCCTGGTGGGATATAAAACCCCCAATCTCAGGCTTCTAGATGTTGCTGTTATGGTTGCTAATTCCATCAGTCAGTGCTATGCATGATACATGTTTATGCGATCATGTATCTTTCGATACATGACTGGCAAGGCAGTTTTTTTTTTGCAGTAAGTTGCCATTTCTTTCTGCAGTAGACCAGTTGCCACCAAGGGCTATAGAACCCAGTCTCTCCTGCTATTTACCCATAGCTGGGGGGGGGAGAAGAGGAGGATTCATACCTTTCCCAAGGGAATTGGCACATAAGTGAATTTCAGCCAGTTATGTGCCATGTGGGATACACACTTAGGCGATCATGTATCTTTTGATACATGACTGATGAGGCAGATTTTTTTCCCCACAGTAGATTGCTATTTCTTTCTACGGTAGACCAGTTGCCATCCAAAGCTATAGAACCTGGTCTGCCCTGCTATTTACCCATAGCTGGGGAGGGAGAAGAGGAGGATTCCTACCTTTCCCAAGGGAATTGGCACATAAGTAAATTTCAGTCAGTTATGTGCCATGTGTGATACACACTTAGGCAATCATGTATCTTTCGATACATGACTGATGAGGCAGATTTTTTTACCCAAAGTAGATTTCCATTTCTTTCTGTGAGTTGTTCTACTAGACTAGTTGAAGTTCAAGGCTATTAAATGCTCTATAAATGAAAAGAATAGAGATGGCTTTCTTACCTTTCCCAAGGCTATTTGTGTGAAAGTGAACACAACTCCTCCAGAATTTGTACTCAGCACACTGATTCCCCTCAGCACACTGATTGCTGTGGAAAAAACAGGATTCAATATGTCTATTAATTAAACTCAATGTGCACCACTTAATCAACCCTGTGTTTGATAAAAACTCATTTATTGCTGAGTTTATGAAGAGATAATAAAAGTTCAAAGTATTTAAGCATTACATCACATATAGCAAGGGATAGACTGTAAACTTTAAAATGGTTATTCTGTTTGGTTATTGCTTTGTAGTTAAGACCCACATTTTATAACTAAAGGTCCTTATGAAACATTAGAAATATTTTTCAAGCTTAAAAACATCACAGTTTCTGGCAAAATAAATAATAATTGTAAAATTATTATTTACACTATTTACATTGTTTGGACTGTTGTCCTCATCTTTGTTGCCATATCCACAACATTTTGGACATTCTTCAGGTGATTGGAATTTCAAACTGAACCCTTTATTTCATCCACCGGGGTGGATTGTTCTAGATCCACATGCCATGCCTCTTCTGGATATCTCAGTATCAGTTATTTTCCTTCAACTTAATCTTCCAAGATTTTGTTCACCTCTGATGTAGTCAGGTGTTGAACTCATAACTCGAAACGTGAATATGACAACAAAGATGAGAACAACAGTCTGAATGATGTAAATAGCATAAATAATTACAGTACCTCATCTCAGATATATAGACAGATCCTGAAGAAGGCTGGAGCATACAACAGTCGAAATATTGTAAATATGGTAAGAAAGATGACAACAACAGTCCAAACAATGTAAATAGTGTAAATGGTTACAATACTTCATCTGAGAAATAAAGACAGATATTGAAAGTGAATATGGCAATAAAGATGAGGACAACAGTCCAAACAATGTAAATAATTACAATACCTCATCTCAGAAATATAGACAGATATGTAAAATTATTAGTTATTCAGTTATTTTAATGATCACAAGACTGTTCTTTTACTGCCAGCTATTTAGAGATGAAGAGTTCCCACTGCAATTGTGTTGTCTTATTTCTCTCTGGCAGATGGCTTGTCTGTATTTACCTTGTTTTTGTGTTCCATTCTCTCATTGTTTACAGTCACCAGAAAATTGAGTTCCATCAGTTCAGGTATGTGAAATTAGCTGGAATGTAGGTTGACTGTGAAAATCTTTCTCAGATTCATTCTAATGAAACTTCCAATCAACTGGGATCTTCTGATTTCTTGTAGTGAAGTAGACAGTTTCTTTCTTCTTTTTTTTTTAATGACAACCCTCGATTTTCTCCCTTTTTCCTCAAATCCCAACCAACCAACCAACTAACCGCAATCACTAATGCTACCACAATCCCAAGATGTTTAATTTTCAGAAACTGTCTATATTTCTGAGATGAAGTATTATGTACACTATTTACATTAGTCGGACTATTGTCCCCATCTTTGTCGCCACATTTGTCACAACGTCCGGCCGATTTATGCGCTCCGGCCTTCTTCAGGTGGTTGGAATTCGAACTGAACCCTTTATTTCGATCACTGGGGTAGACTGTTTCTAGTTCCACGTGCCATGTTTGATGGATGTCAGTTATCAGTTATCTCCTGCTAATTTTCCCTCTGAAAGTTCTCCACTGCCTTAACCAGGTATTGAACTCAACTTCTTTGGGTCTGTCACTGTGCCATGTGTCCTCAAGGACACATGGCACAGTGGATAAAGGCGTTGGTTAGATCCAGTGACAGGACCCAAAGAGTGTGAATTCAATACCTGGTTAAGGCAGTGGAGAACTTTCAGAGGGAAAATTAGCAGGAGATAACTGATATCCATCAAACATGGCACGTGGAACTAGAACAGTCTACCCCAGTGAGTGAAATAAAGGGTTCAGTTCGAAATTCCAACCACCTGAAGAAGGCCAGAGCGTACAACGGCTGAGATGTTGTGACAAATGTGGCGACAAAGATGGGGACAATAGTCCGACTAATGTAAATACTGTTTTCAGAAACTATTATCAAGATTTATTTTTTTTAACCAATCCAGCCAATTTTTGCTTCAATACAAAAGTTTTGAAATCCTAACACATTTTTTCTACTATCTATGCTTTTGTTTTTTATGATGTGACATGAAAATTAGCACAAAACCATTTATTAAACTAGTCTTATTTGTAGGAAATTATTTTTTAGTTTTAATTTTTTGTTCATGAAATATTTGTCAAGTCAAAGCAGAAAATATTCTGGAAAACAATGTGCATAAATACATTCATCATTTAATTAAATTTTATGTTTGATTAAAAGAAGTTGTCCTTGTCAATTATTCAGTTGAGTCATAAATAATTTCCATTTTATTTATCAACTTTATTGTTCAAACTATAAAGTAAAATTACATTTTATTCAATTATAAATTCACTATCTGTCTATATTTCTGAGATGAGGTATTATGTACACTATTTCCATTATTCGGACTATTGTTCTCAATGTAAATAGTGTACATAATACCTCATCTCAGAAATATAGACAGATACTGAAGGGCCAAAACATTGTAATAAATATGGCAACAAAGATGAGGACAATAGTCCGAATAATGGAAATAGTGTACATAATACCTCATCTCAGAAATATAGACAGATACTGAAGGGCCGAAACGTTGTAATAAATATGGTAACAAAGATAAGGACAATAATCTGAATAATGTAAATAGTGTACATAATACCTCATCTCAGAAATATAGACAGATACTGAAGGGCCAAAACGTAATAAATATGGTGACAAAGATGAGGACAATAGTCTAAATAATGTAAATAGTGTACATAATACATCATCTCAGAAATATAGACAGATACTGAAAGGCCGAAATGTTGTAATAAATATGGTGACAAAGATGAGGACAATAGTCAAGGTCAGGTGAATATGATGGGTCAGGTAGAACAGACCAAATAAGTTCCAAATTTTTTCACCTGTTATTCTTGCTGTATGCAGCCTTGTGTTGCCATGGGGCAGAACAAAATTTTTCCTATTGACAAACACAAAATGCTTTTCAACATCATGTAGCTGCTGTACATATAAATGTGCATTTAGTGTTTTATTTCATTTTAAGATCTCTAAATGAATAATACTCCAACAATCCCAGCACACACAGACCATTACCTTTCTCACATGGAGCTTTTGGGTTTGTAACAGAAGAGAGCTATAGAAGAAAGGTTTATTCTCTCATTTGTATTTCCCATTATGGGCATTATTATATCCATGATATAATAACCCACTGCTTGTAGTGGATGGAGTGGAATGGCTGAAAGGAAAAGTAATGACAAATATGCTTTGTTCTCAGAGAGATTTTTATGCTATTAAGCTATACACAAAACCATATTTACATATATCCACATGTCCCAGGCAGAGAATAATATATCACATAGCTACACAGCAAAGCAGAGTGTAAGGAGAAACAAAAAGCAAGGGTCTTACATATAATATGGAGATACTCCTGCATCTGGAAAAGCCATTTTTATGACTCCAGACTCAAATGGGCCAGATTCATCTATGTCCCAAGTGAGGACATAATCCATGAATGAGAAACAGCAAGTCTTAGTTTTCCCAAATCGAGGACTGCAAGCTTGAGTTTCATTCTATATCTGGGAAAGATATATTCCCAAAGGGAAACAGTACCATGGACCTGCTGGGGAGGCAGATTTAGCTTCTGCCCATACCATAGAAGACCCAGACTAAAGAAAGCAGCTTTTTTTTTCTTTTTTTTGTTTTATTGAGACTATAAACGATCTGAATTTGACTGCTGCTATCACCACTGTATCAAGTGATGTCACTAAGCAGCCATCACATGACCCATGTGACATATCTCCACCAAAGGGAGATAATCACCTTCTATATCCTTACAGGGTCATTTGTTGAGATTTATCTCTTTCAATTAACTATAAAGCAAGAAAATTTGAATAAACATATATTATCTATTTCAATTTTTAAAGCAATAAACAATGCTGTGGTAATCAAAAGTGATACAGTATTAGTCAAGAGAATAAGCATCCTTTTGACACCTTTTTGTGAGCAGAAAGGTTAAACATTGCTAGAAATTTATTATGATGACTCAACCTAATAAAAACAGGCAATTATAATATGAAATGAGAAGAAATCATGGGTTAAATGTTGGTCAGATTAAAAAAAGGTTTTATTACAGAACCCATACCTATGAAAAGAAGTGATAGAAATGCAAAAAGCATACATAAATAAAATATTTTGATCAGATATAATCAGCAAATTCACATCTTGAAAAAGAAAAATGTTTAGTTGCTTCCATTAAACATGTTACACAGGTTCAAATCCTGTCATCTGATTTGGATTTAATATCTTTCTAGATAAAGCAGTGACAATTCATTCCAATGACTGCATACATTGAGATGCAGCAAATTTAGGTAAAATAAAAAAATAATGAAAGTGTCATCACAATTGTATTTTAGTAAATTTAAACCTAATTTTTGTCAGCAAGAGTTCAGCTTTTCTTATTTCAACCACTCCCCATTACATAATCAGCTTTAGTTTTTTTTTCTTTAATAACAAAAATCAATATTTCTAGCAGTAAGAGAAAAAATATTGGATGTTTTTATTATGTATGTCATGTATAGCAATTCAGAAATGGATTGTCTGTGGTCAAGAATTACTGTAAGCATTGCTAAAATAATATGACTACTTTTCTAGAATTATTTTCTTATTCTGTTATTGTATACATACATTATATAACTTGTTTACATAAAGAATGCTGTCCATTTTAGAAATAATATTCATAATTATGCTATAGTATAACATTTACCCCACAAGATCCTATATTTATACATGTGTGTGTATAAAACAATTATGTTTGATGTGTGTGTGACTTTTTAATAATTCGTTGTTTACACAGTAGTCAGAGAATGTCAACAGTGTGTGACATGCGTTTGTTGTCATTTTTGCCTCTTGCATCCTTGATTGTTTTTGCATGATTCTTTATTGTTTCAATTGAGTTTTCACCACCTTTGAACCATTTGTTATCACTTCTTCATCTACAGAAATTGTCCTTACATCATCATGAAATGAAATATTCAAATTAACTTGTAATAACAATTTAAAAATTCCCTCCACTCTTGTAACTATTCTTAAAAGAAATCAACTTCTTTATACTGGTCAAGAATTAAAGCATCTATTATACAGAGAGCCAAATGGGAGTAGAAAAATGATATTGTAAATCAACATGACTCAAATGCCAACCATTATACCAATAGTGAGAATTTGCACCTACCTCAACACTTATATAGACCTAAAACAATAACTATATATGCTTGTATGGGAAAATACACATTTTTATATATCAGAAAAATCTTAGGAAAATCTATGATCATGAATCTGACCATAATTTTAATTTAAAAAATGCCACTTTAATTACAAGAGAGAGCAATTAATAACATTAATGTATATAGAAAGTGCTTTAATTGCTAGATCATTCAGAATAAATTTACATCCAGGTTTTTACAAAATTTCACAGATTTTCTATTATCACAATGTAGAATATTTAATAACAAAAGTGATAAAAGCATAAAAAAGAAGAAACTAAATGAAATTGGTTAGTCTATATACTAGGTACCTCCACCAATTCATCGCATGATGTAAAAAGGCCCCAGATAAAGTTTTATCGTCAAAATGTTTGTTATTATTAAGAGGAAAAATCAAAGCATTTTTTATTATTTTATTAAATTTTTTAATCCTTTCTAGCGTGTTTGAAATTTTGGTTAAAAATCTTTTTTTTTTCTTTTTTTTTTTTTTTTTGTGTGTATGTGTTAGTGGTCAATGTAATATTTATTATTAGTGCTTTAGTTCCTTTTTTTCCAATGAAAAAAAAAATTGATTTGGAAACTCTTGCAAAAATCAAATAATTGTCAGGTTTTAATGAAACTTTGAGGACTTATTCACAAATGAATGAAATTATTTTTTAAATATTTTTTTTTAGAAAATCTTTGGTAATTTTTTTTTTTCTTTTTACATATGTTACCCCTTCCCTCCACTTACTTAATTTCATGAAATTTCAAGAAGTTTTATTAGTTAAAAACAGTACAGTTTGAAGAATGTAAATCATCAATTTTTTTTTTTCAAACTGCTACTGATTTCCCGAAAATCTGCTCTAAATCATAAAATAAAGAATGCAATAAAACTGACATTATTTAATTAGAAAAGCTTTTAATTGCTTTTAGAAATAAGATTTATTAAGAACACTGTTGTCTTAAGAAAAATAATTTTTTCAATGAATAATGAATTTTTACAATAATTGTTTTCATTTATGAGATGAGGTATTATGTATCATTATTTACATTATTAGGACTATTGTCCTCATCTTTGTCGCCATATTTATCACAACATTTCGGCCGTTGTACGCTCCGGCCTTCTTCAGGTGGTTGGAATTTCGAACTGAACCCCTTATTACGCTCACTGGGGTAGACTGTTCCAGTTCCACGTGTCATGTTTGATGGATGTCAGTTATCAGTTATCTCCTGGACTCATGGCACAGTGAAATTAGCAGGATTAGCAGTTATGAGGGATCTCCTGTTAATTCACCTCCACTGCCTTAACCGGGTATTGAACTCACACTCTTTGGGTCCTGTCACTGGATCTAACTAACGCCTTTATTCATTAAACATGGCACGTAGAACTAGAACAGTCTACACCAGTGAGCGAAATAAAGAGTTCAGTTCAACATTCTAACCACCTGAAGAAGGCCGGAGCATTCAACGGCCAAAGCGTAATAAATATGGTGACAAAGATGAGGACAATGGTCTGAATAATATAGTGTCCTTAATTTATATACATCATCTCTAGCTTGATCCGAGTTTTTGCAGATATGGAAAAGTGAATTATACAATGTAACCCAGATATAAGAGAGTTGTCGGGACCGGAAAAGAAGTCTCTTATATCCGGGTTTCTCTTATATCCGGGTTTGGTCTATTTTATATACATTAACACAGGCTCTAATTTGGGACCAGAGAAAATCTCTCTTATATCCGGGTTACACTGTAGTAACAAATTTGTCATTTCTAAACACATTTTAGGAAACTCTTGCTAAAGTTTATTTGATATTGTTCTGATTTATTAGAGTTATTCATCTTAGATTTGAGTTTAGGATGAAGCACACAAGTTACACTCTCTATATTAGTGTCAACCCTCAAGAAACTGCTAGTGAACTGTATTTCTGTTCGCAATAACATCAAGTGGATGGGGATAGTAATATTAAATATGAAGATAATTTTATTTTCTTAACATTTGTGTTTATTGTCAAATCATAAATGAACTTATTTGCACTAAGAATTTCTATATAGACTCTTGAAACAAAACTTGTAGATAAATTAATGAACTTCATCTGCTGAAGACTGCATATCTTTTCATTACAATTTGCCATATATTATATGACTTTATCTTTTAGCAACTGCTAAATAGTTTTCCAATTCTTGTAACTCACCTTAGAAACATCCCCAGTGCTTATGAATTAATATTGATATCACCCCACAAAAAAAATAAAAAAACTCAATAAAGACAATGTCCTTCACCTACAATGTTTGTGCTTGCACTATTTAAATTTTGTCTTACTCATACAAAAATTCTTATAGCATGAATTAGATTTCCTGACCTGTAAATTTGTTATTCTTTGTTGTTCACTTTGCTTATTATTATTGAACATATGTTAATGCAAATAATTTAAGGTGATTCATAACATTTCAATAGTATATTTCCCCTACTTATCTCGGTTTCTATAGTTACATAAACAAAACTGAAACTGTTTGCTTCAGAGAAAGTTTTTCTGTAATGGAAAAAATATATCTTTTCATAATGTATTTATTTTAATAAAAAACAGCTGTAAACTAGAAAAAAAAACTTTTTTTTAATAGGCAAAATTTTTTCTACCAGAAGAAGATCTGTACACTAATTTCACACTGTAAAGCTATAAAAAGCCAATAATTTCAGCTGTGTTCATATGAAGCCATCCAATGCTAAAACACCTGATGATGGTAAAATTTCAAACAGATTTTCTGCAATAATGCAACAAAATCATTTATTCAAATATTAAATTGCCTGATTTTTCTTTTTTTTTTTCTTTTTTTTCTGAACATTTTAACCTTGTTTTGTGATAATGACTCTTTCAGATCAAATCAAAATTAACATAAATAAATTCATTCCACACTATCCTTTCTTAAACAAAATCAAAGTAATTGGCATAAAACCAACATCTACAAAGTGAATAATAATAAAAAAAAAAAAAAAAAAAAACTATATACAGAAACAAAATGTATATGGATTTTACTATGGTGTTATAGAAACCAGTACAAAAAAAAATATTTTTAGTAATTAAAGGCACTTGTACCAAGGTTGAACAAAAAGCCATTTGAAGTTTTCACAATAATAGTATGAACACTTTCAATAATAAGGACCCACAAAAAAGGCAGCTTCCTTGATAAAAATAGAGTCTAGTACGCAACCCCACCCAAAAGTAGAATGTTCCTATAAAACTTTTTGGAAGTCAAAATAGCATAAAGCATTTATTTTAGAAAAGGTTTTGAGCATTCCCAGATCCCTCCCCCTCTCGACATTTGCATTTTTGCTATGACTGACACTGCTGCAATTATTACAGGCTGAATTTTATTTTAAAAGAGCAGAAAGGTTTAGAGTAGTTAAACTGTATATTTGGGGTGCCTACAAAGATCTGTAGGGTAGCAAAATGTGTAAAGCTTGAGGGTCATGCATGCTACCATATTTCAAGATTTCCACATCAGCAACAGAAGATGGCAAATCATGATCTTCAACATCAAGGCAGGTAGACATAAAAGTTTAATTTTGAAGTGTATGTATACTAAAAAAAATATTTTCAATATAAATTTATAGTAATTGCTTCTTCACTTAATAAAAATTCAAAACATGTCATGAAAAATTCTAAACACTTGAAATACATCAGTGTTTGGATTAGTTATAACAAATTTAGTATTTGTCTATATTTCTGAGATGAGGTATTATGTACACTATTTACATTATTCAGACTATTGTCCTCATCTTTGTCGCCATATTTATTACAATGTTTCGGACATTGTACACTCCGGGATTTTTCAGGTGGAGGGAATATCAGTTATCCATTAAACATGGCATGTGGAACGAGAACAGTCTACCCTAGTGGGCGAAATAAAGGGTTCAGTTCGACATTCCAATCACCTAAAGAAAGCCGGAGTGTACAACAGCCAAAACGTTGTAATAAATATGGTGACAAAGATGAGGACAATAGTCCAAATAATGTAAATAGTGTACATAATACCTCATCTCAGAAATATAGACAAATACTGAAGAGCCAAAATGTTGTAATAAATGTGGCGACAAAGATGAGGACAATAGTCCAAATAATGTAAATAGTGTAAATTTAGTATTGGAGATAAAGAAATTGAACACAGAATAGGTTATGCTAATCTGACATTGCTACAAAAAGAAAATATTAACCTGAAAGTGAGAGTTGTGTTCTTAAATAATCTCATCAGAGATAAGCTCTCATGTGAATGCCATGCATGACATTTAAATTATTCAAATAATGTCTAAACTATTATCTATATACTAATGATAATATTAGTAATGGAAACACATTTGTCATTCATTGACCAAGCAGCCAGTGCTACCAATGGTTGAAATTTATAAAATCTTTCTTTTAAAAAGTTTTTCAGGAAAAATGATTGCTCTTTCCAGTATTGATGGAAACTTTGTTCCAAAACTTTTGTTTGAAATAGTGTGACACAAAATATCTTGAAATACTAAAGAGTAAATTTATTAAATAAAATCACCAGTGTCTTCAACCACCAGACATCTTTGGAATCTCCTGCAACTCTTCTGGATGGTCTCCTTGTTAAGTTGGTGAATGCTGCCATAATCCTTGCCTTCAGTTCATCTTTGGTATTATAAGAAGTTTTGTTGGTCTCTTGCTCAACTGTGCCCAACACATAATAATCAAGGAGGTTGTAGTCTGAGCTGTTAGGTGGCCAGATATAAGGGGTGATGTAGTTACAATTGTCTGATAGTGACTGGGTTCTCCTGCTTCTGTGACATGGTGCAGAGTCCTGTTGCTTGACATTCTTCTAGCAGCCACTCTCTTGACCTAAAGCAGTGCTCCCTACTCAAGGCACTTGATGTAGGCTTCTATGTTGAGTGAGGTCCTAGTGATTACTCCAAACCCCATGATCTTGACTAGATATATCATCCAACTCTTTCTGAATCCTTTGCACAGTCCTCGGACTGACACCCAAACATTGTGAAATGTTCACATTGGAACTTTCAGCACAAATACCAAACAGTACAGCATGTCATTTCCAAATTTCTGGCAGATTGAATTGGTGCTCTTTCACTCACAGATGGTGTCATTAAGCTTACTATACTGTGCAGTTGACAAAATCAAAGACAAACAATGTGCATGCATGAAATTAAAAATATAAATTGGCAAAAATTTACCCATCGCAACCTGTATGTCAGTATTACCCCATTTACCAGATTGAAAATAAAATTGGGTTGTGACAAGTTGTCTTTTGTAGAACAGTGTGAGTCTAGTCAATACAATGTTCATTTGTACTTTCACTATAATGAATCTACATCCATCTATATTTCTGAGATGAGGTATTGTAATTATTTACACTATTTACATTGTTTGGACTGTTGTCCTCATCTTTATTGTCATATTCACCTTCAATATCTTTCTCTATTTCTCAGATGAGGTATTGACATTATTTACACAATTTACATTGTTTGGACTGTTGTCCTCATCTTTATTGCCATATTCACCTTCAATATCTTTCTCTATTTCTCAGATGAGGTATTGACATTATTTACACAATTTACATTGTTTGGACTGTTGTCCTCATCTTTATTGTCATATTCACCTTCAATATCTTTCTCTATTTCTCAGATGAGGTATTGTAATTATTTACACAATTTACATTGTTTGGACTGTTGTCCTCATCTTTATTGTCATATTCACCTTCAATATCTTTCTCTATTTCTCAGATGAGGTATTGTAATTATTTACACAATTTACATTGTTTGGACTGTTGTCCTCATCTTTATTGTCATATTCACCTTCAATATCTTTCTCTATTTCTCAGATGAGGTATTGACATTATTTACACAATTTACATTGTTTGGACTGTTGTCCTCATCTTTATTGTCATATTCACCTTCAATATCTTTCTCTATTTCTCAGATGAGGTATTGTAATTATTTACACAATTTACATTGTTTGGACTGTTGTCCTCATCTTTATTGTCATATTCACCTTCAATATCTGTCTCTATTTCTGAGATGAGGTATTGACATTATTTACACTGTTTACATTGTTTGGACTTTCGTCCTCATATTTATTGCCATATTCATAACATTTCACCCACTGTATGCTCCGGCCTTCTTCAGTGATATACATTGGAACTTCTGTGTGGATTAAAAAAAAGGGTTCAGTTCAAAATTCCGACGTATATCACCTGAAGAAGGCTGGAGCATACAATGGCCAAAATGTTGTGAATAAGGCAATAAAAATGAGGACGAAAGTCTAAAAGATGTAAATAGAGTAAATAATGAATCTAATTGAGATACCTCTGTATGTGTGAGGCTATGAGTACTACATTTCTTTTTCCATAATACAATAAACCTCACTTTTGAGGGTGAGCTTCTGATTTGGGACTTCTTTTATGAAACACAGAAACTTACTAAATTTGGGGTGAAGGTAAGCTAGTTTCAAAAGTTCAGCCTCAATGTCAAATGCAAAATTTTAGAGTAGCCTCCTCTCTGCTCATACGACCTGACCCCATGAGTGCTTTATCTGAGATTCATGAACTAGGTTTGATATTTCGGCTTTGAAATAATTTCCAAATTTCTAAAAATTAGAAACAATGATGTAATAATTTTATTACAGTAGGATCAAGTGGAGCATATTCTAATTAAAAAAGAGAGCATAATAACTGGTTATACCATCAAAATTCAAATCCTCTAATCTGCCTTTGGTAGTTGATCACCTGTTTAATCAGATTATCATGTCATAGCCCACTCAAGTGATAGGGTTAAATAACTCAGTAACGGCTCAAAATTTCTGACTCATGAGACAGCTGTCATGTCCTTTAAATAAAATATATTAATTGAAACATAAACAAATAATAAAGTGTGAATAAAACAGTAATTCTATTATAATAGCAGTAATTTGTGGGGCATGTCATCTGTAAAAAAAAGTGCAGGCCAATTCTGTTTTAGTTTTACATTCAAGATAAATGCTTAAATAGTTGGGGTTTTTTTTGTTTTTTTTTTTTGGCACTTGAAAGTTTTCTAGTGTATAATACTAGAAAGTTTTATAATGTTGGAATATTTTCATTACAAACCTGTTAGGAAATAATCAATTAATCAAAATGTAGATTTTCATGAAAAGATTTAATGTGAAATATAATATGTATGAAATAACATATAGTACGTATGAAATAAACATATAATACATATGAAATAACATAATATATATGAAATAAACATATAATACATATGAAATAACATATGATATGTATGAAATAACATATACATATGAAATAACATAATATGTATGAAATAGCATATAATATGTATGAAATAGCATAATACATATGAAATAGCATAATACATATGAAATAGCATATATGTATGAAATAAACATATAATACATATGAAATAACATATGATATGTATGAAATAGCATAATACATATGAAATAGCATAATACATATGAAATAGCATATAATACATATGAAATAGCATATATGTATGAAATAAACATATAATACATATGAAATAACATATGATATGTATGAAATAACATATACATATGAAATAACATAATATGTATGAAATAGCATATAATACACATATGAAATAACATATATGTATGAAATAAACATATAATACATATGAAATAACATATGATATGTATGAAATAGCATAATACATATGAAATAGCATATAATACATATGAAATAACATAAAATGTATGAAATAACATATAAATATGCTATATGAAAGATAGAATATTAGGTTTAGAAATGAAGTCTTTCCATTTTTTTATCCCCAAATTCTCCATTTCATAACTTCATCATCCCTTGTAATGATGGATATTTTATCCTATTTTTTAAAAAATTAACTTCATCAGTTTTCTCTTTAATATAAATTTATGCTTTCTAATATTCCATATTTTGACAGTGATCTTCATCTTTGTTGTTTTTAATACATTTGTTTAATTTATTCTTTAGCCTCATTCGAGTAAATCTTACAACCAGGCTGCAGAGAATCTTTTTACTAATTTTTTCTTTCTTTTCCATCTCAACTCCAGAGTCTAAGACAATCACAATATTGAATGTTAAAGTTTCATATTAATAGCATTAATTTAGAACAGGGGACATTAAAGGAGGGATTTGTTGATTGTTATCAAGAAATGAGTCTTTTGTTAGTTCCTTATTAGAATCATTAATGAAATTATAGTGCCATAACCAATGTTTTGCAAAAGGTTTTTCTGTTGATACCTAATTTCTTCAAACAGTATAATGAAATTATAGTGCTATAACCAATGTTTTGCTGTTGATACCTAATGTCTTCAAACAGTTTACAATTTTCGTTTTATGTAAATATGCTCTCACTTTTAGATGCTTGGGGATTTTATTTGATAAACTTCCAGCTAAAATAAATTAAAAGAAACATTTTTATTTGATAAGTAATTTATGGAAATTTTATTACTTTTTCAGAATTAGGTGTTGATCCAGAGACAGATTTAACAACTCCGACAGTTAATGAACCCGATCATACTGTTGACAATATAACTGAAGGATCAACTGAAAGTAAACTTGCACGGGGTTCCAATACTGTAAGTAAAAACTTTTTACTAAATTATCTCTGTTACTAATTATGGTCCACCTCAACCTGTCTTCACAAAATTATAGAAGACTGGTGCTTCGAAATATGGTAGCAAATAATGAAAAATAGTTACACATACCTGACTGTATGATATTTATTTTATTCACAGATATTTATATTTAATTTTTTCAATTAATAAATTTTCTAAAATTCTTGTATAAAGTAAGAAGAATGGGAACGAACATATGGCATCTCATTATTGAACGAGTAACTCCTTGATAGAGTGTTTCTTCATAGATGTGCATTAAGGTTCCTTGAGGCCACATTTCCTGAAATATCAAAATAATTTTCATATACAACAAAATACATATACATAAAATATACATTAAAAAAATGAAAATTGAAATAGATGTCAGTATTATGGATAGGAGTTCAAGCATGATTAAACACCAGTGTGGGTTCATCTGGATTAAGGTGAAGAATGGTTTAAAAATTTCTTTTTCTTCTTAATATCATTTAATCTCAAAAATGAAACATCTTTGCCAACACTGATCAACATAGATGAAAGGGTGGTTTTTGGAAATATTTTATAGGAAAATATTTTATAGGGAAATATTTTATAGGGAAATATTTTATAGGGTCTTATAAACAGCAAAATATGGTATTTTATTTGAAAATAATATACTGTTTAAATTAGTTTTTTTGCTAAAAGAATATTTTTGCATGTATCCAAGGCAATTTTTGCAATGGGAAGAATTTAACTTATATGAAAACCTATAGGATGCATGGACCAAAATAAAGAAAGAGAGTTATGTACCCTTCATTTCTGCAAGGAATATTCTAGAAATGTTGGCCCATCTGTTATAGAAAATCTTAAATATTGGCTTAAGGAAAGATCATATCTTTACATAAAGTAATTGTATTGAAACAAATAATTATGGTTTGTCTCATCTGCTGTACTTGAGTGATACAAAAATATAGAATTTTGACAGAAAATTTAAGACAACCTGGGTTAAAATTTAATTTTTATAATTTAAGAAAAACACTGCAAAAATTAAATACCAAATGTTATGTAATTTTATGAAATTGAAAGCATTTTTTTTCCAATTATATTTGATAACATAGGAAACTGAGTATAAAAAGATTATTTCTTTGATATTAAAGAAATAATAGCCATTTACAATAATAGTCAGGTGGAGAGGCTTTAGTCATGTACGAGTGGTCAGTGTTCAAGCTCAGATATAAACTAGTATTTGGAATTCTGATTTTCTAAGCAAACAGGCTTTTCTCCACCTTGGAGGCTGACTCAACATAATCTTGCATTTCCCAAATTTAGCCTTATGTTTGACTAAACTAAGCATACCAAATACCAGTATTAACTAAATATTGGTTACTTATAATAGAAAATGTTATCTTAAAAAGGTTTCATATAGTAAGCAGGGAGGCTGGGGAGTCTGTTGAGGGGGGGGATATCTTTTATGCTGTCAAATGAAGGAAGTATTATAACTTTTTTTTCTCTCCACTGATGGTAAATTCTAAATTTTACCAATTTTGGTAAATTAGTGCCTCAGATAAAATCATCAACTCAGATTTTATCAAGTCATTAGGAAATATCAGTTTTGCATGTTTAGATTTCGGACATTTTTCACAACTAATAGGCAACTTCATTCACCAAGCAAAATGTTTATCCTGGCACTGTAGGTGCATGAATTTAGTAAATGTCATATCCTTCTATGAAAACAGAAACCTTGACTGAAATTGGCAACAGGGCTACTAGTAATTGAGTGGCCTTGAAAAAGAAGACAATGTAAAGAGAATTAGCAACATCAAAATAGTACAGAAAGGTAAAGTTTATTCACATCAGTCAAAGATTTTCTTATTATTGTTAACCCCAGTCTTTTACATTATTCATTATTTCAGGTAAGTATAGATAAAAAAATGTTCCAATATCTTTTCTACTTACTTCACCACAGACATGCTCCTTTTATGCTAATATTTTATTATTTTTATTATTCCATATATCATGAATTTTCTTTGTTTTTCATTTTTCAAAACTCAGATCAAAATATTAATATTTCTCTTTCATTTTATCTCCTTCTTTTTGGTTTTACCTTCTTCTTATAAATCAGTATCTAAACATTCACTGCCATGTTTTTGCAGGACTTTGATCCCAACTCAGGCAAAGCCTTGAGTACTCTAGATGAGTATGAAGAATATTTGGATAAAGTATTGAATACAGAAAACAATTCTGTATGTAACTCCATGGTTTGTACAATTTGGCCACTCCCTATCATCCTTTCACTCTTGAAACTGAAGCTGTACAGTTTGAAAAGACCCCGACCCTACTTCATTTTCTCATAGTTAACTGAACTCTTTGTGGTGAACAGTGAACAGTGACCATTAGGTTCAGTCTCTTATTAGTGGAAAATGAAATATCTTAAGTTGACTTTTCATGATCAGATTGGATTAAACAAAAACAAACAAAAAAAAAAAAAACATCACTGGCATAAATATCTGCATTGTCTGTTTGTCTCTTACTGGGAAAAGCATCTTTATCTAAAATACAAGTGTTCCTTAAAGTTATGGCAAGGTGTTAAAATATTTTGAGAATAGATACTTTATTAAGAAATTTAAGAAGAAAAAAATGAACAAAAAAGTTACCTCATAACTCTAATATTCTATGTTGTATTATATATATATATATATATATATATATATATATATATGAGAGAGAAAGAGGTAAGGGACAAAAAAATTATCTTAGGCAATGCATTTCATCCTCTGATAGACTTTATCAAGGCAAATTTAAGTATTTATACACAGAACCAAAACTGCTGTTAGTTTTTAGAATTTTTAAATTACAGAATCCTCATAAATATACACCAGGTTAGCTGAAAATAAAATATGTTTTCCTTGATGCCCTTTTACATAGATGCTCATACAAACATCATTTTAATTATTGCTAATAAATAAATTCCAGACTTTTATGAAGATAGATCTATAACGGGAGATGATTGTCAAGATTTCCACTTTGAACACACACACACACACGCACACTTTAAAATTTTGTCAGTAACAGAATTCCAGACCAGACTTTAATATGTAAAGGTCACTTACAGACACTCACACCTCCATGAGTTCTAGTTTAGTTTCCTTTTCTAAACCAAAAAAGTGATTTTACTTTTTGGAATGGAGTAGTTTGCAGCTGTTTTTGTGTGGACACTTTGTCCCTTTTGATAGATTTTGCTGATTGATTTTTCATTGTTGATTCTCATTCATTTTTCTTATCATTATTCTCTTCTTAACTAATACTGAATGATATCCTTTCATTTTTTTTTTCTTCTTTAATATTTTCATTCATCACCAAAGAGAGAGAAAAAGAGAGAGATGAGCCATTTATGATTACTTGTAATACAAGGACATCAATATGTAAAATAACTAACAACCAAAGTTGCATGCAACTCTTTTATGTTTTTTATTTTTGCCATAACTAGGACTATTTCTAGTTCATATCAAATGCACAAAGGCCTGCTTGGTAGTTGAAATAGTTGCATATTAACCATCAGTACCATGATCAAGGTTTAAACCTAGGTAAAATCAAAAGATTTTGAAGACAAACTCTGTTAACTATTTACATTATTCAAACTATTGTCCTCATCTTTGTCGCCATGTTTATCACAATATTTTGGCCGTTGTACGCTCCGACCTTCTTCAGGTGGTTGGAATGTCAAACTGAACCCTTTATTTCACTCACTGGGATAGAATGTTCTAGTTCCACATGCCATGTCTAATGGATGTCAGTTATCTCCTGTTAATTTCCCTCTCAAAGTTCTCCACCACCTTAACCAGGTATTGAACTCACACTCTTTGGGTCCTGTCACTGGATCTAACTAATGTCTTTATCTACTGTGCCATGTGTCCTTGTTAATTTGGAAAACTGATGCAGCCCAATTTTCCTTCTTCCTACCTATCAACCCCAATTCTAGGTTATACTAAACAAAATTTAGTAAATATAATATCAGACTCTAAAGTCCTTAAATGCACAGGTAATGATAGATACTTTGTCTCACAGATATGCATAAGTGAAATAGTAACTTCTAAGTTTCTCTTTCTGATATCTTTCTGAGCAATGCAAATGCAAAAGGATATATACCTATGTTTTATAGATTATGCAAATGCATTTGACAAGGTGCATCATAAAAAACTACTTGAACTACCAGGTAAGCTCAATTTATTTTGGAAAGATATTAGAATAATCCAGAACCTGTTGTAGGAGCAAACTGTCTGCATATCAATAGAAAATGGATTCAGTAAATATGAAAAAATAGAAAAGAGTGTAAAACAAGTATGTGTCTTCTCGCCGGACTTATTCAAACATTACAGTGAAGCAATCCTAAGAGAATTAGACGTCCTACCAGGATTCATTATTGGCAACTACAATCTTAACATATGATATAAAGATAGTAAATATAGAAAGAAAACTACAGGAACTCCTACAGACAGTAGTAAAGGAAAGCAAGAAGGAAGGACTAAACATCAGTTGAAAGAAGATACAATGTACAGTTGTTAGCAAAAGCAACTGTCCAGTATGAATTACAAATTTGAGATGCCAACATTAAGTGCAAATATTTAAAGATCTGGGAAGTGTTTTAAGAGAGGATGGAAAATGCAACAACAAAATCTGAAGATACATTGAAATAGTGGTAGATGCCTTCCAAAAGTTAAGCAAAGTATTAGAAAATAGGAAAATTTTATTAGAAACAAAGAAAAGAGAACTGAACAGTTATAATATCAGTCCTCCTATATGACAGTGAATAATGGACCCTCTCCTCACAGATAAAGAAGATACTTGAGGCAACAGAAATGTGATTCTACAGATGGATGCTGAGAATGTCATGGACTAAACATGTGAGTTATGCCAAAGTTTCAGAGAAAATGGAAACAAAAAGGATATTTAATATGTAGTATTAGGAAAAAGACAGTTGAAAATTCTAGAGTACATAATGAGGAAAGAGGACTTGGAAAATTTTACACTCACAGGGCATATTGAAGAACAGAGGAAAGCAGCACATAACTTACCTAATAACCTTGAGGAAATGTTTGAAAGAACAGGGATTGGGAGATATAGCAAAAAGATTAATTCTACTAAGGGTTACAAAGGACAAGAAATTGTGGAGAGCCATGATCTTAAATGGACATAGCATAGAAGAAGATGCATGTAAGTTATTTTACTTTCTAAAAGTTGTTTCTTGGACTTTTAAACACTTTTTTTGCTTTTGTAATTACTACAATGTTTTGGCTAATCCATTCTACAGCCTTCTTCAGGAATTAAAGTTATCTATTTTTTCAGAATTTATAACAAACAGAAATGAAAGATAATGAATAATCAGATCAGCTACCAATGTTTTTCAGCCATGTGCCACATCTATACTAAAATTAACCATACCTATAAATGCTTACCACAGAGAAAACAGGACTCTGCACCAAGTCACCCAAGCAGAACCCAGTCATGGCTATCAGACAATTTCTGCAACCACATCACCACTTATATCTGGTCACCTAACTCCCTAGACTGCAACCCCCCCCCTGATTATTATGTGTGAGGTGCAGTTGAATGAGAGAGCAACAAAACTCCTTGGAACACCAAGGATTATAGCAGCATTCACCAACTTAAACAAGGAGACTGTCCAGAAGAGTTGCAGGAGATTCCAAAGTTATCTGGAAGCCATGATTGAAGCCAATAATGATTTTGTTGAATAAATTTACTCTTTAGTATTTCAAGATATTTTTGTGCAATTTTGGTAAATATATCTGTTAAAATGAGATGACAGTGTTATTTTCAGTTTTGTGTAATTTAGATGATAATTTATCCATCACACCCTGTAGATCTCTTCATTCAAATTTCTTAAGTGTATTGTGATTCCAGTTTCTCTTCACATAATGTCTGTCATACCAGATTTTTCTGCATCCTCTTTGGTTAAAGTTTTCTTTGTCATTTACATTTAATTTTCAGGGCTCAGCTATTTTTCCTGGAAAGGAAAAAAAAGAACATAAAATTAAAAAAAAATAATTAATGTTATTTTATACTGTAATCAAGATTTTTATGAGTTACAGTGAAATGTCTTTATTTTCTGTTAATTAGACTTAAGCATAAAAATTCTAAGTAATCATTTGGATAACTTGATTAATTCTTGTACAAAAATGAATCCACCCTAGTATTAGCTAAAATCCTAAGATACTTATAAAAAAAAATGTGTATATTTACATAGAATGCTTTATAAGCAATCTTTCATCATCCACTTGTCTTATTTGGGACCAATTTTACTAATTATGATGATTCCACTGTTCTTCTTGCATATAGTATGCATAGTTGATCTCTCTAAGGCTCTACTTCTTGTTTTTAGGGAAATGCTTTTATGCTTTTAATTCTAATTTTAGATTCCATGGGATTATTACTGATTTCCTTTGTGCAATATTGTAGACAGATTACACTTTCTTAAAACTCAAATATAAATGACTTGGGTTTCTATAAAGAAATGTGACAATCACAATCTAATCAGGTTATAAAGTAAAAGCCTTTTTTTGCACAGATTTTCTTATTGTAAATGGTAGTGATGGACTTACCATGATCTGATTTGACTTGGTAAGGCTAAAACATAAGTGTCATCTATGTATCTAAAGTAGATCAGCATCTTTAACTCCCCACTTTATTGTTTACCATTATTTCTGAAAAAAGAATTTATATATATGGTGAACTCTCCCATGATATTCGAAATATGAGGGTCAAGCAGCTCAGTTTAGGAACCAACAGCCCAGACACCGGTATATATCATTTGATTATAATGGTGAAGGCTTTATGCAGAACCAACCCCACTTTTTGAAGGGCCAAATTCAGAGACCTGGTGCACTATGTGCCACAAAATCCCCAAACGGCCCTCCACAGGATTTGAATTCAGAGTTGTCCTTCTCCTAAACCAGTTGCCATCCAAGGTGATAGAAACCAGTCTGTCCTGTTATTTACCCATAGCTGGAGGGGGGAAGAAGAGTATTAATACCCTTTTCCAAGGGTATTAGCATATAAGTGAATGTAATGGATTTGACGGGAATTCAAACTCCCCAGTTCCTCAATCAGAGCCGCTATCCGCTACTCCACCATGCCTCATATATATATATATATATATATATATATATATATATAAGCATGTGATAAAATAAAGAAAAAATAGAAAATGTATATCAATCTAACATGTTTCACTTAATGCTTCATCAGAGAATGAGACTTGGATCACTTCTCATTGACAGACACATATCCCATGTATTAAAACCATGGATAATTTTATGTATACATAGGTTTGTGAAGATTCTTGTAAGTCTAAGTGGCCATCAGATGTTAATGTGTATTTGTAATTGTGTGTGTCTGTCTAGTAGGAGTTCTGATGTCTTCACCTTTATTCAGTCAGCCAGCACAGCAGGGTATCACATGATTCTAATTCATGACTGATCTCTTTAAGCACGTATTCTTTGTATTAGATAGATATAAGTTAGATTCTTTAAAATGGATTCAAAGAAAGATATTGATGTATATAAGGTTTTACGTGTGTGTTTATAGTTGGTAATAATGTTATTAAATTTTCAATGTATTTTCTCCTTAAAGAACTGTTCATTTTTAATTAGGGTGGCATTACTGAAATCAAATATATCACTGGCTGACTGTACAAAGGTGAAGACATCAGAACTCCCACTAGACAGATACACATACACAATTATGAATACACATTATTATCCAATGCCCACTTAGATTTAGACAAAAATCTTCACAAACTTAAATACACATAGAATTATCTACGGTTTAAAAAAAAAAATGACATGTGCCTGACCAATGAGAACTGACCCAAACAAAATTGAAAATATCAGTGTTTCTGTCTTTTTGTCTGTTTTCTCTTAATCTCTGATGAAGCTTTAATAAAAGTGAAACATGTTAGATTATTATATGTTTCCTATTTGTTCTTTATTTTATCATGCTGTCAGATTCTGATCCACATTAGCTTTATATATATATATATATATACACTTATGCATTTGTAAATGGGTGCTGAAAATTTTTTAGTACAACCAACATCCCAAAATCTGACATCATTTTTTTTTGTGGAAAGGGCTTCTTAGTCACTCTAAGTACTGTTTCAGCAATCCTTCATGTGTGTGTAGTTCAGAATTTACTATACTTGTTGGGGAAGAGTTCTCAATATCAGTGATAGAGTATATGTTGATGTAAATAGTTAATACTACATGGTCTGACGAATTCTAAAGGCATGAAACTGCCAGTCATCATATAGTGTTGATTTATAAATCTACACTATTTATAACCCTCCATCTATCTATTTATATGAGAGACATGTCCACACTGTTTATATCTACAAATGCTTTTTCCTTGATATTTTATCCTCTTCCATTTTAAATATATAAAATTTAAACATATATATATTTATGCTTCACATAAATTTTCTTGAACTTACAAAAGAAAATTGCCAACAATGATAATTTTTTATCTGAAAAATATTTTTGCACTAAAAGCTATTTATATTGTTTTAACATACCTTTTTTTTTCATTCATCTTCTGTTTAAAGAATTCGTCCTTCTTCAGCTAAAGAAATTGCAATTTAAAAACGTTATACCAAGAATTTCTTTTAAATTTTAGATTTTTTGGAAAGGAGTTTTCGTGAACAAAAAACTCTGAAAGAAAAATGATTGCCTTTCAGTTCTATCTTTTGTCAACTTTCAGGAATGAACTTGATAGAGTTACCTCCCTTTCATTCTCCAGGCGGTAAAACAGATTTCTAATCAAAATTTCTTATACTTCTCACTTGACCACTGAAGCTTTTTCTCTTGTTTTTTGTTTTGTATGTGTGAGAGTATTTTTATTTCCTTCTAATTATTTGCTTCCTTTTGAAAATTGTTTATGTATTTGTAAACAACATAGAATTATGCATTTAAATTAGAGTTGTTCATTTTCTCTGTGGTACTTTTTTGAATGTTTCAACTTATGTTTTTGAGTGTTAAGTTGACAAAAATATTTGGAAACTTCTAGTAGTCTAAAAAAAAACATTATTATTGTTATTGTTATAATACTCTCATGCATCAGAGATTTCTTATAACAAAAGTTTTTCCATCTAACCTCATTTTCTGATTTGCATTTAAAATGTTCAAAATACTGAAATTGCAAAAGATCTTTCAATTAAAACCTTTTTAAACTAATAGAAAGCAAGTATAAATTAACAATGACAAACTTTCATCAGAACATAAAATATGGAAATGCTTTATAACTGCTACTTCTTGTTCTAAATATAAAATTCAAATATTAATCATATGAGTGAAAGAAAATTTGCTGAATTATATGTGAGTTGTTTCTAAAAGAAATGCCTTTTATTATGTTGGCCAATGACATCAACATTGGATGTTGGTTGTATGGCAGTAGAGGTTGAAACTTCCCACCAATAACACATAATGTTTTTTGGGGTCTTGTTACAGATAGCAGTTGAGTTGCTATCTGACAAAATGACAGTTGGCATGAAAGTGTGTCTAAAGAAGTGCGTTGTGGAAAGATAGCACCCATTAACATTCATTGATGCTTGCTGAATGTTTGTGGAGACCAAACAGTGGATGTGAGGATAGTTAAATGGTGGATAAAGTGTTTCAACAGTGGTAACAGCAATATGTATGATAAGCCACGATCTACACACAGTATGCAGACTCTTGTTCATCAATGGTTAACAAGCATATCCAATATGGGGGACAAACAATATTGGAAAAAAACATTTTTGAGTTGAAAACTTGCTCCTTCTCTCTCTCTCTCTCTCCATTCTGTTGTAGTTTCTGGGAAAGAAAAATAGAAGGCATTACTTAAGGAGCATATTTTATTCTGACAATAAAATAAACATTTCTTTTGTTTGATTTCTAGTTTTAATTTTTTTTGACAAAAGACCATGAATGTGGTGTTGTGTTGCATGTCATCTCTGGATTTTAGTGGTTTATTGGCAGTTCCTCAGTAAGGACCCCAATGCTGCATCGCAGATTAAATCAACAACAGACAATTTCCCTCGGGTTTCTTTTTTTATTTGCTTTATTACAAAGGGAGAGGACATAGTAGTAGGCATGTTTTTCTTGGAGGAAACATGAAGAAAAGGGAGATAGAATGTATATCAAGAGATCAGTTAGCAACATATACTCTCCACTGAGTGGCTTGTCTCTTCACTGAAACTATTGCACACAAAAGAATCTGAAAAAAGTGGGTATCTTGATTTTGCAACTGCTGCAATTGTACTGCCCATTTTTGGGTACACTTGGTTCTTATATCAAAACAAAAACAATCTGTCATTGTCAGAATTCCATGCCTGTGAGCTTCAAACCACATCCACTCAGATTGGGTCAAAGTTCTGACCAGTTCACTAAGGTTTGCCATTTTTGTTTAGCCTATGCAGTTGGGGTAGGAACCCAATAAATACATTACTAATAGTCTATGATACTAATTTGCTGACAATGATATGCCTCATAGGAATTTACTAAGACTATTTGATCTGGTAGAAGGCCACAAGGATAGAGCACTCAGTAAGAACTGGACTCATTACTCAAGATATTTTTGCTTTTATATGAGAAGGCATATATATATATATATATATATATATATATGAAAGTGAACATTGAAGTCATCACTCAGAGGAGACAGGCTGTTTCATGCTAGACACAATTGTCAGGCAACGAGTGTTGGATTTCTCTCGACTATATATATGGGTCAATGGTGCATTGTGGGTAATCTATTCTGGCAGTTATTTTGGTAGCATGTTTATTTTTTTCATCTATTTGGGTTAATTAGTTTTTTTTTCATTTTTTATTTTATATTTATTTATTCTTTTCAGTTTTCAATGTTTTATTAACATAGTAAAAAATTTGGGGGGGATTTGTTTAGATTGTTTATTTAATATTTTGTTTTGGTCTGGGAAGATAAAGCTATTTATTCACCCAATTTTTGGATTGATTGCCATAGTCTATTGCTATTTTGGCAGGGGGACAGGTTTTAATTTGATTATTATTTTATTTATTTATTTATTTGGATTGATTATTTTCACTTATTTTTGCTTATTTATGTTTATTTTTATTAGTTCTAACAGTTATTTTAGCGGGAACGGTTGCGTTTAGCATGAAACAGCCTGTCACCTCTGAGTGTTGACTTCAATGTTCACTTTTATATTTATATTTACATACGCTCTATCTCTGATATTGAGCACTTTATTCCATAAATATAGCACACTTTAAAACTATATTTCTGCATATATATATATATATATATGATGCGATGAGAATGAAAGTAATATATAAATTCCAATGTTCACAGCATTAATCCAAAAGCCATACGGCTTGCCTACAAGCAGGATTTTTCATAACCATTTTTGATTCTCACGCGTCGAAGTGCAGTTGAAATGCACTGAAACCAAGTTGCATCTTTGTAGTGAGTAAAATGGTTTTGTCTATATGATAAAATTATAATATATATATATATATATATATATATATGCCAGCAATTAAAGAATAGTGTTAATATACCCCTAATTATGTGGTATATAATGACTAAAACCAAATCTTACAATGGGAACGGCAATAGATATAATTTATATCTTGTAGAAAAATTAGCTATCTTAAAAGCTTAAATAACCCTAACTTATTAAACAATAGAAATGAATTGATGCTCACATGCACACATAAAAATAAATACTTGTTGAAATACATTGATCCAGATTAATTTCTACTGCATATTATAAACTTTCTTTTTTTTTTCTGCTTACTTCTGCTGAACATATATAATTTTTAAAAATCATTAATCCCCATTTATTTCAAATAAAAAATCACGTTTATTTTAAATACAATTTTTTAAAACTAGTATTCCCTGTATAATAGAAGGACTGTACCAACATTGTGTTAACCAGGTGTAATGATCAGTCATGACTCAGCTCCTGAAGATCATGTTGTGCATGAAATTCCAAGTTGGGCTACTGGTGAGAAAAAAAATTATTTATATAAACTGGCTGGAATAAATAGATTAAAATAGATGAATGCATACATCTGAACAGACTTAAAGTGATAGATGCTCTAAAAATAATTCTTCTTATTACTTTTCACAGAATAAACCTTTGAATAGAGTGAGTTTTAGTTATAAAACACTGTATTTCCATGTAGTTTATTGTCATTAGTTATTCAATAAACAAAAGCTTTGAAGGGCTTCATGCAATATGGCTTGTCATAATCATTGCTGACATCACTGCTAAAAACACATTACTCACTACCTAACTTTGCTCATATCCACTGTTTGGTATCCATAAACATTTAGTAATTACTGATGAACATCAGTGGATGCCATTTTTCCACATGGAGGAATTCACTGACACATTATTGCGTCTTACACACATTCAAGTGTCATTTGACTGGTTTCACTCTCTGTAATCAATATTTATCCATAACATACTGGGTTCAATATAATAAAATAAGAATCATTAATTTCTATTGACTTTTACAATTATTTTTTAATATTATTAGCTTTTGGTGTTTGAAAGAGGTTGCAGAGTATTAGGTTGTTATAGAAAGGGGCTTGTTCACTCTGAAAGAAAGTCAAAGATATATATTTGATTGTGATTTTATTAAACTAATTAATATTTCAATTGCTTGATAATGGCTTTATCTTTACTTTTAGGAAAAGATTCACACAAAAAAAAAATGAAAAAATAATTAAATAGTTTAAGTTTTTGAAGTATAAATTTATTTTTTATAATTTTGAATAACAGTTTTAAGGCTTTCTGCAGAAAATCTTTAGCAAAGTGATATTAATGAGATTTGAATTAAAGGTACAACAAACATTCTAGTCAAAAACTTGCAACAGCAAAAGATTTTCTTGTTCAAATAAAAGGTAAGGATTTAATGAGCATGATTCTCTTTGTAATTTGGGTAATTAAATTTTTATTGCCTCTCCCCCTCAATCTCACTATGAGTCTCTCTTTGTAATTTGGGTAATTAAATTTTTATTGCCTAAGAATCTCACTATGAATCCCTCTTTGTAATTTGGGTAATTAAATTTTTATTGCCTACCCACCCAATCTCACTATGAATCCCTCTTTGTAATTTGGATAATTAAATTTTTATTGCCTACCCCCCCCCATCTCACTATGAGTCTCTCTTTGTAATTTGGGTAATTAAATTTTTATTGCCTACCCACCCAATCTCACTATGAGTCTTTCTTTGTAATTTGGGTAATTAAATTTTTATTGCCTACCCCCACCAATCTCACTATGAGTCTCTCTTTGTAATTTAGGTAATTAAATTTTTATTGTCACCACCCCCAATCTCACTATGAGTCTCTCTTTTTTATTTGGGTAATTAAATTTTTATTGCCTAAGCCCCCACCCACCCCTAATCTCACTATAAGTCTTTCTTTGTAATTTGGATAATTAAATTTTTATTACACCCCCCCTCCAATCTCACTATGAGTCTCTCTTTGTAATTTGGGTAATTAAATATCTTATTGCCCCTGCAATCTACATATGATTATCTCTTTGCAATTTTGATAAATCAATTTTTATTCCCACCACATACTTACATATGATTCTGGATTAATAATCAGGGTTAAGATGATTTTTTTTATTGAAACATTTTTCTCGTTATTTTGGATGTCTACAGAAATACTTTGTTATTTTAAAAAATGAGTTTTGAAATAAGATCTTTTAATAAAGAAACAAATTATCACTCAATCAGTGATTTCATTTCTAAGACAAATTGACTTGAATCAACCTCCTTTTAATTTTAAATGAATTTAAAAGAAAATGAGAATTGGGCTTCTTTGAGTGTGTAGAAAGCAAGAATTTTACAAAATACTTGGAATTGCATATCACTAATATTTAAAGCCAAGGGGACCACACATGAGTGTAGCAGATTTTTCTTCAAAATATACGTTCGTTTATAAATAATCTGTACATGAGATGATGTTAAAACAATGTCAGAAAAAACAGATAAAAAATAAATAAATAAAAAAGAGAAAGATTATATTTTTCATAATTAATAAACTTCATCTATCAAATGAAAATCTGAATTGACATAATCTAAACATGTTTTTTTTTTTTCTTAAAATCAATAAATCAGCTAGAATCTTTTTTTCATTATTTAAAATTATTTATTATAATATGATTTAAGTGTGTATTTTTTACTTTTATTTTTTTATTGATTTTATTTTTGTTGATTTTTATTGGGGATTCGTGGGGTGTTTTTTGTTTAGAATATTGGCTACTAACAAACATATCTGGTTGTTTTGCTTTTTAGATTTTATTTCATGTTGTTGCTTTTATTTAAACACTTAACCCTTTTTTTATATTAATAACATTTGTTGATTTTTACCTGTTCAGATCAGTATGTCAGCAATTATGATTGTTATAATTTTGTGGACTCCTAGTGAAATATTTTTTTAAAAAAGAAGGAATGATTTGGTATTTTAGTTACTAATTGTGACTGACTGCATTGCATCTGAAAATATTGCCTGAATTTTGATTTGCATGATTATAACCCCCTTTTTTACTATCAGTTAAATATTTTTTATCTTTGTTACCGAAAAAGATATTTACTGTTAAGAAAAAAAAGAAAGTAATTTTAAATAATTTTTTAAATGATTTCATTTTTGTTAAAATTTTCTTAAAAAGAAAAAAAAAATTTTGAAATTAAATCTTCTCAGTTTGCTTTGACAAAAGAAAATATTTTTTTCTTCCTCTAATCAAAGTTTATAAAATTGTATTTGAATATTTCAAGCAATTTTTTATCAATAAATAACTCTGTAACAAACCTGAAAATGAATATAATTAATAAATTACAGAGAAATAATTCAAAAAATAGATACTTTGCCTGAAAAGAATTTATTTTATACATTTTTATCAGCAGTACAGTGAAAATAAATGTTGAAACTTTATAAAATTAGTCACTTTTATATAAATTTGGACAATCTTTAAAATTTATACATATGAGTGCATGCAATAAAAAAATTAATAAAAAGCATAAGTTATCAATTCCTTCCTCTTTAACTTTTAAATGAAACAGTTTATAGAAATTATTGTAGAGTACAAGTATAGGTAGTGTTTATGGGGTTACATCAGTTGTAATGGCACTAAGTTATCAGTTTGGTACAAGAGTCACCAGTTCCACTTTCAGTGCTAAAAACCACTATGCGACATGTACATCCTAGAAGCCAGGTACTAAATGATTCATCCATACAAGATGAATTTTCTGGTATTCTGAACCACTAAAAGGGGTTTAATATATTTACAGTATATTTAATATTTTTGAACATATTTAAATCAGGTAAGCATAAATATTAAAAAAAAAATTTTTAAATCAGATAAGCATAAGTATTAAAAGAAAACATTTTTAAATCAGGTAAGCATAAATTTAAAAAAAAACAAACATTTTTAAATAAAAGTTATAAATAAATATTTAAAAACATTTTTAAATCAGGTAAGCATAAATGTTAAAAAAAAAACATTTTTTAAATCAGGTAAGCATAAGTATTAAAAAAAAACATTTTTAAATCAGGTAAGCATAAATTTAAAAAAAAAAAACATTTTTAAATCAGGTAAGCATAAATATTTAAAAAACATTTTTAAATCGGGTAAGCATAAATATTTAAAAACATTTTTAAATCGGGTAAGCATAAATATTTAAAAACATTTTTAAATCAGGTAAGCATAAATATTAAAAAAAAAACATTTTTTAAATCAGGTAAGCACAAATAATAAAAATATAACATTTTTAAAATATTTTCAAAAATTGATTAAATTATCTGAAAATTTTATTTGGACATAATTTTTTATTTTAGATACGTTAAGTCTGCAATGTATTTTAACATAAAACTGAAAAGTTCCTCCCCAAAGTTTATATTGGAATTTTAATTTTTTCAGATTGCACATCATTAACACTCATAAGATAATAAAAATGACTTCTTTTGAACAATTCCTTTATTGTTAGCTCTGACTATAAACTTGATGATTCTAATTTTACATTCAATTCCAAATCCAGATTTTAATTCAATTAAAAAAAAAATGATTTTCATTCTAATTCATGTTTAGGTATCAATTGTTGCTGGAACTTTCAAAAATATTTTAAAAACTTTTCAGAATTTTTCTGCTACTTTCTGCTTGTAAACTTTTCATGTAGTGAACAATTATATCAAAGATATAGCTTTGTACAACAGAAATGTTCTATTTTAACAAAGAAAGATCAAATTATATTTCAATAAAAAGGACTTTATTTTCATCTAAATATATATTTTAATTATTGGAAAGGATCGCGATAACAGTTGCCTGAGGATGCACCCCCCACCCATTGCACTGGAGAGTTGGAATCAGTAGTTATACTGATGCCAGCACAACTTGACAATTGCAGGGGCTGGGCAATTTTTGTCCTTGGCCCAAGTGTACATATTTGGGTTCCCCCATATAAAACCCAACTTTGTGTCACATCTTGTCTCAATGAGGAGACCAAAGTAAATAAACATTAACAATCACAATTAGAACCAACAGATTGTTTTCAGTAAACATATCAGTTTCTTCTTTTGTAATGCTATTTCTGATTATCTGTACATTTACATGGCAAATATTTATCATATTTTTCACCTTTTCATATCACAGCTAAATAACAAGAAGTAGTCATCATTGGCTGAAAGCGATCAAATTGTTCTTATACTAAAATTAGTAAAATGATAGGAAACATTAGGAGCAGGAAAATTGTCTTCTGCTGATCTTCCAGTTGGCAAAGGTTTAATGGCCTTGAAAATTGTCATCTGCTAATCTTCCAGTTGGCAAAGGTTTAATGGCCTTGAAAATTGTCATCTGCTAATCTTCCAGTTGGCAAAGGTTTAATGGCCTTGAAAATTGTCTTCTGCTGATCTTCCAGTTGGCAAAGGTTTAATGGCCTTGAAAATTGTCTTCTGCTGATCTTCCAGTTGGCAAAGGTTTAATGGCCTTGAAAATTGTCTTCTGCTGATCTTCCAGTTGGCAAAGGTTTAATGGCCTTGAAAATTGTCTTCTGCTGATCTTCCAGTTGGCAAAGGTTTAATGGCCTTGAAAATTGTCTTCTGCTGATCTTCCAGTTGGCAAAGGTTTAATGGCCTTAAAAATTATCTTCTGCTAATCTTCCAGTTGGCAAAGGTTTAATGGCCTTGAAAATCAGTATTTGAAATTTCTAGCTTTTTATCTAGACTTGAAGACCAAACACTGGCACCAGCAGAAAATAAGCACTTCCCTCAGCCACCAAAAGACAGAGTCGTTTACAAAGTTGAGTTTAATGCAGTACAAGTGGCAGATTAGGAAGACTGTTGAGCTAATCTGTTATTTGAGGAAAGTATTAATTGAAAAAGAAAAAAGAGCATTTAAAATTTGGGAGTTTAACTGGGTTTTGTATTTTTGGAAGAATTGCAGCCACCTCATCTACCAAAGCAGACTTCTATTTTTCTGTTTAAAATTCAATAATACTTAAATTCCTTACATCTTCATACAATTTTTTTTTAATCATTTCACCTCAAGCAAGGAAATAAAGCTACTAAGACAAAAGGGGTTACTGAGTGTAAAAGAATATGAGAAAAATTATTAAGGAGAGAGAACAATAAAAGAACAGGAATTAAGATGGAAGATAATGATTGACATTGCATTTAAATTTTTAAAGATCAAAATTGACTGAGAAGCAAGAAGCTGGAAGTGAGTTCCACAAGTGAGAAGTGCAAGAGAAGAAACTGTTAACATCGAATTTATGGTTACATCTAGTGTTTTCAACTGTAAAATGATGAAACCTAGTTGCCAATCTAGTACTGCACTTAAATTCATAAAGTTTACGTACTATAGAGGAAAGTTTATCTGAACAAATACCATGAAAATATTTATAGAAAAGGCACAGGAAAGCTATATTATTGCAGTGGGAAAGTGAATTATCTATTTTAAATTTTTACCTCACCATTCATAGAATTTGTAATCTTTGAAAATTATTTTTATTTTGAGTCATTAAAAAAAAATGTTTAGATTGAATCAGTTTCATTATTATTTTTTAGAATAACATGATTGATCCACTCTTTAAATGTTAAAATAAATTGCATGAAATTGGAAATAAAGAAATAGCTTCTAGCAGAACCTGAACTCCCATCACACATGTTCAGAGCCTGTCTTCTATAACCATCCTCATAAACACTTCATCTACAGAAGCCCAATTTCATTAAGCTTGGCCCAAATCTGTTATCATTCTGCAACCATTTATTTGTCAATTCTTTTACTCTATTTCTTCCAGTTATATTTTACTATCTAGCAGTGTCAAAGTGTTGTAACCTAAGGAATGTTATGAACGATAATACTTAGGACAAGAACAATGCATATAAGATTCACCAGCAGTGCGTAGAAGTATTCCACTGCTAGAAGTGAGTCAAGTGAATTCCACAATGAACTGCAGGATATCTACTAACTGCCCCACATGATGAGATGTGGCACAAGGCCGAATTTAATGTGGGGTATCCGAACCTGTAAGCTTGGCCAAAAATTCCCTGTAGACCCTGTATAAAATGGGGTCGAGTAGTTGTTTCCCAAGAAGAGACTCTGCCCTTTGACATAGCCTTGTCTGAGGATCCTCTCTGCCTAGAGCCAGAGAGTTTGACCAGCACAGCTGGAGACAAATCTCCAACTGCAGACCAACATACAGTATTTACTACTGTATTTATGTGAATGGGGACATATCCATTGTCGTCCATGGGTATACCTCAACAAATTGTCATTTTGGAAACATTTTTAGATGAAGCATTTTCAATTATGATGTCTCTTTGAATTCTGATTTGCTGTATTGGTTGAAGAGTTAGAAAGAAGCGCTGAAAAGTTCTCAGCCTTGAATGACATTCCAAAGTCAAACCAAATGACCAACATCAGAATTTTTTATTTTAAGTAATTCTTGTTTAGTCAGAATCTTTTAGCACCAATATATATATATATTTTTGTATGTAATGCTTCACAAAGAGTCCAGATTCTCTGATTCTAGTACAGTGCTTCCCAAATGGTGCTGTGCACCTCATATGTGTAGCAGAAGAGGATGATAGGTGAGGTGGAATGATCGAAATACAATTAAAGATTTAGAAACAGTTTCAAAAAATTCATATGCCAAAAATAATTATGATTTGAAAATTTTTAAATATTATTATGAATCACTTGTAATTCCATGCATGAGTCCCAGTATAAATAGTTATAAATAATTGACTGATTTTATCATTGTCATATTTATGCATTATATTAAGAATATAGTAACTAGGGTCTGCAAATTGGAGGAGAGAATTATCAATGATAATGATCTGACTTTGAATCCGCGGTTATCTCCCTTTGACTCTCTATATGATTTTTATTTTCAAATGTACTTGTTATCGCATAGAATTTGGTGAGCCATGAGTAAATTTTCATTTCAAAAATGCCTCCCAGAAAGAAAATGTTTGGAAACCTCTGTCCTACTATATACACACTGTACTTTGATCATAGGCAGAAGGTGAGTGTGCAATACTTTGAGCTGAGATAGTGCATATAGATGATACTCAGTTCCTAGGTAGAACTGCCAAACTACACATAAATAAAGCCATCATTTTTTATGGGCATTATGCTAATAGTAATAATAAAGATTTAAACTAGAGGTGTAAAAAAGTGACAATAATAATGTAAGACTTGCAGAATTTGATATTAAACTTCAAGTTTTGATGTAAATATATTGATTAAAAAAAATCTCTTTTTATTCATTAAATTATCATTTGTTTTATTTCTTTACAGCGAAGTGAGGCTGACAGTTTCACCTCTCATGGTCATCTTAGCACCAATGAGCACAATGGAGACAGTGGTTATGAAGCAAGCTCAAAGCCAGAGGGGGAGGATGAAAATACCGCAGACAACACTGCAGACACCATCTCACCAGACACTCCTGAGCAAAAGACCAATATCTATGATGTGAACTGCATAACAGATGACCAGGAAATTCCTGTGGAACTAACAAACTCAAAACAGAAACTTCTACAGACTTCTGAACTGTCCGTCTGAAGCAGTATCTTACAGCTGTTCCAGGAGATGCAACCAAACGACACTTGTCTGTTCAAATTAGTTGTTTTATGCTGAGCCTTGGTACAAGTAATAATGTGGTGGAAATTATTTTTGTTAAAAAAAAAAGAAAAACACAGAAAAAGCTAGGGTGGGAAAACAAAAAAAATATGCTCAAAAGAATAATACATCCCCATGATGTTGGGTGTATACTGTAACTTTTATAATTACTACTATTACTACTACTACTACACTTGTATTTAAAAAAATGGCTTTGACCATGTGACATTTACTAATTTCTTTTTTTTTCTATTTTTCTTTATGATATATATATATATATATATATATATATATATATATATCTTTTTTTTTTCAACTCTTCTATTTTGGGATGGGGGTGGGAAGCTAACAAGGTGGTTGAAAATCAAACCGTTTGGGGACCCCACCCACACTGATACAACATTGTTTCTATATGTAAGCACATTATAGTGCAAAAACCTGCCTCCCCCACCGCCCACCACTGATGCCACCAGTCTCCCACCTGACAATGACAACAGATGAGAATTCAATTATTTGCTACGTTATTGTTTTTGCCACCACCACCACCACCACTACTGCTGCTTCTACTACTATTACCATGGCATCTTTGGTTTTCATGTGGACTCACTATCTAAAAGCAGCAACCATTCTGGTATGACCTTTGCTTTGTTTTCTCTGCTGTGCTCTCTATTAAGCCACCTGCCAAGATTGGATTGTGTGCCTGTTGGTGCAAATGGATGCACATAAGTGTGCATCTTCTTTTCTTGTTTGTTTCTTTAAAAAAATCCAAACCACAAAAATAAGGAGGATTGATTTGATTTTTTTTTTTTTTTTTTTTTAACTACTTTGACTAAAAAGTTTTCCTTCAGAAAAGCAAGTTCTGGTGTTTAAAAAAATGATTAATTAAAAGCAAAAAAGAATTTCCAAAAACAATATAACCAAGAAATGAAAGAAAATTGACTTTTTTAAAATTTTTTTTTTTTTTTTTTTTTAACTGTATTGACTGAATTTTTTTTCTTTCAGAGAAACAAGTTCTAGTGTTAAAAAAAATTGGAAATATTAAAAAAATTAGCAAAATATGGGGTGGCAGGGAACACTAAAGCATAACTAGAAATAAATACTGGATGTTCAGTTGTATATATATATATATATATATATATATATATATATATATATAATATTTTATTTTTAAAAATGAATTTTCAACACCCCCCCCCATTTTTTTTTTTTTTCTCCGGAAATTTTTCATTGAAATTTGCGTTGTAATTCTTTGTTGCTTTTCAATTATTTTCATAAATTTTTCTTTTTCATTTTTCCTTTTCTCTGAAATGATTTTAAAGGTAGGGAAGTATTATATATATATATATATATATATATATATATATATATATATATATAGCTTCTTATCTTCTATGGATGGTAACAAAGCAAACAAGGATAGCAGCTGCAAACCAAAACTTCAGCATCAAATGGCAACTAGCTCATGTCAAAGTTGTTAATTCTTTCTTCATTTGCATTTTTTATGCAGATTGATACAGCCAAAAAGTTTCAGCTACAATTGCTCATTATTATTATTATTATTATTATAAAATTGCTGATTTAGAAATATTATAAATGCAATATTAAAAATCATTTAATTGTATTTTACATTTCAACTTCAAAACCTATGTAAGATAATGTTAACACACCCAACATCACATTCTGGTTCCTTTCTATTGCTTTTCTTTGCCCTCTCCCATTACTCACTCTTCTCTCTCTCTTTACTTCTCCTTTTTCTCTCTCTTTGCTTCTCTTATTTCTCTTTCTTTGCTCCTTCTATTTCTCTCTCTTCTCTCTGTCTCCTCCTATTTCTTTGCCAACTCACATTTCTCTGTTTTCTTTTTCTTCCAATACAATCTTTATTTTCTTCATACCTTTTTTTTATCACATGGTTTATTCTTTTCCATCTATTCAAAAAGGAAATAGTGCTTGTCAGCCATGTTTTTTATTCCTAACTTTAAGGAACTCACTTTTGTTAATGAGGTTTTGTTTTTCTTCAAGTTGATTATACTTTTTCAAATTCAGTAGGCTGATATAAAATACCAAAACTTTAACTATTTAATTCTCTGTAATTACAACTTAAAAACTAAACAGTACCTTAAAAATATTAGAAAATGGTGTCAATATTTTAATGATTCCATGTATCACTGTTAAAAACTTGTGTTTATTTGGGTTTTTTTTTTAAGTCACATTATAAATTTAACAGTTTTTCTGATTCTGAAAAAGATTTACTTTTTTTAATCAGAAGTATTCATGTAAAATAAACTCACAAAGTTGCAATCTTTATGAGATTAGTTTGAGAAAACAGAAACAATGTTATTCCTCTTTGCTATGTCATTGTCACAACGATAATCTAGGTAAGTTCTGATGTCACAAGTTAAATTCTCCTAATTAAAAATGTAGCAAGCTTCCAATTATAATTCTCTCTCTTTCATCATGCTAATATTTCCCAAAGTTACTTGACTGAAATATAAAATAAAACGTTTTTGATGCTTGTTAATCTACAATGATTCTCTCACAGGATATTGTAAGTATGATCTTTACTTAATGTTCCAATATTTTAGCCTTGAACTAAACTAAGGTAAATTTAGTAAATTACCTAAAGATACTCGCTGCAGGGCAATGATTCATCCTACAGACTATTATTTGTGAGTTTCAGACTTACTGTGTGGTATTTGTTGGAGTTTTGTATGCCAAATTAGGCTAAATGTAGCAAATATTTACCTTTTTAAAAAAGTCAAATCCTTTAGATTTTAGTTTGAAACCAACTAGCCTATTTGGTCAAACTTTTAAGGGACACAGATTTCAAAACTATAGAGTAACTGACTCAATATTAACAGAACTTCCCTAATCCTCTCACATTACTGTTAAAACCTTCAGGGTTTGAGGAATTTTATTATATTGAAAAAAATCTTACAGATTACTTTTATTTTGGGATTTTTTTTTTTATATATATATATATATATATATATATATATATATATATATATATATATATATATATATATATATTTTAAATTGTTTTCTTTTGGAGAATTCAGCAAGAAAATTTTTCACTTGTATTGTTGTTAGCACAGTTTACCTACAACAAACATACACACACATATATATATATATATATATATATATATATATATATATAAGTACAGGTAATCGATCTATTGGTATATAATCCAGGTGGATCCTAGTAATATTAATTATTAAAACTGATTCACAGAGAGCTCAATGTATTTATTATAACAGAGCATATGCAGGGGTTTAGGGGGGTGATGACAGCCGCGTACAGAACAACTTGAAATAGACTATCCTCTATGTTAAGGATATGTTTGTTTTTTGTTGTAAAAAATATATATATATATATATATATATATATATATATATATATATATATATATATATATATATATATAAAATTGTGATCTACTTAGTGGTTGAGATATCTGAATGTTTTTGTCACCAACGCTATCAGATAAAAGCCCAGATAACATATATTGATTTTAAGATAGGCAGGCCTTCACAACTTGTGGGTTTGAAGCAACATGATCTTCCTCTCTCTCTCTCTCTCTCCATTTCTCCATTTGACCTTGTAGTATAATATATATATATATATATATATATATATATATATATATATATATATATATATTATAATTAATATAAGCTTAATATAATAAGTATATATAAGAAACCTATATAAGTAGTTACCGGATTCCTTATTCTCTATCTCTTTTTTTTTTTGTTCCCTTTCTCGTTTGCTCTCTTAGATTTTCTCTCTCTCTCTCTTTTTGTTCCCTTTCTCCTTTGCTCTCTTAGATTTTCTCTCTCTCTCTCTCTTTCCCTTTCTCCTTTGCTCTCTTAGATTTCTCTCTCTCTTTTTTTTTTGTTGTTCCTTTTCTCCTTTGCTCTCTTAGATTTCTCTCTCTCTTTCTTTTTTTTTTGTTCCCTTTCTCCTTTTCTCTCTTAGATTTCTTTCTCTCTTTTTTTTTTTGTTGTTCCCTTTCTCCTTTGCTCTCTTAGATTTCTCTATCTTTCTTTTTCCCTCTATTCATCCTGGTCTTCTTTATTCTTTTTCTCATGTGTATGGAACCAATTTTTAGTTAATAATTCTAACAAACTTCCAGATTTATGGATATAAACCTTTTCCCTTGGATATCTACAATGAAAGATCTTATCCTCTTTCCACTGAATATAAGTCTTAATGAAATATTTGTATCTTTGTTCTTTCTTGACTTTCTAACATCTACTATTTATATTGCTATCTGTATATCCATCCTTAGTAAGAGTGGCTAGATAAACGACCACTTGTTAGCAGGAATGGATAAAATCTCTTGAAGTTATTCTAAGACAGTTGATTCCTGGTCCCATTCTTGGTTTTAACTTAATGAGACTGATTGCTCAAGGCAATAATAAAAATGGGTGCTCCAGTATAGAGTGTGGGCATTGTAGTTGATACACTATATGTAGATGCCTGTTTGTCTATTGGTTGTAAGCCACTGTTTCTGTTGCAGACGTTAGAATCTCAGTATTAAACAACATGTTTATAAAGACTGTGTTTACCTGGTTCTAGTCACAAGATGGTGTCTATCATCATCATCCTCATACCTGGTTACAAACAGTTTGACCTGCCAGGTGTATAGCCCCATTGATAAGGGGAGGCAACCCACTTTCTGCCTCTTATCTTCCATCCATTATGTGTTTTTTTTTTTTTTTTTTTTTTAATTATTATTTATGTACATACTTAAGATTTCTATCTATATTAACTAATTTTGCATTCCACATGTTTATTTTCAGAAGTGATGCCAAAAGTGAAGAAACAAATCTTTTATGCCTAATCCAAACTAGACACACATGAATATGTTTGTTATTTTTCAAGGTGAAAGAAATGTTTTCAAGGTGGAAGAAATGTTTTTCTCCGTTTTAAGATGGTTTGCTTGTTCTTGTTTGTTTCGTTAATTGAATCATATTTTCTGATTGAATTTTGTTTGTCAAAGATTTCTTGTGTTTGTTTCCTTGTTCTACCATATAAGGCCATGTTTGCATTCAGGATCTCTCTCAGCAAAAGCAACAATTGCTGCAGTTTCTCTAGACTAATTACTAATTGCTAGTGTATAAATTATAATAATGAGATATATATATATATATATATATATATATATATATATATATATATATATATATAGTTAGATATAATGATATTCTTAAGCTGATACATTTTAAAGAAGCTTTCACTCTGAATACGAAAAGAAAATATATTAAAGGCATATTGATTGATTAAAATGGAAAACTTACTGAAAAATTTTAAACCAGTCATCAAATAGAGAAATTGGTTTTGTGTAATTTTGGTCTTGTTGTATTGTAGTATGTTTTCTTCAGGCACAAAAGACAATTGGAATTGAAAATAAAGTTTTCTTTTTGTATCTAATTCCTGCCTTTTGTGATGTTAATTACATGGTTTTATACAAGACCTCCTAATTATAAAAAATAACCTTCAGAATGAACCAAACTTTTCAAATTGAGACTTGACTGACATTTACTAATTACTCTGATATGGAAAGATTTATTTCTTAGCTACTTTATTAAAAACAACTGTGATTTACAAGTGACAATATTATCTTTCACAATAAATCCCAATTATGTTCTCTAATTTGATGAAGTGAATGGATTTGTTCTATAATAATTCTTCAAAGTTTTGTAAGTCAAGTTTATGTATCTAAGATTGTTAACATCTCTTAGATTTTTCAGGATTTCCAGTCTTGTGAAAAAGTAAAGTTTCATGCTTTTTCTTATTTGGGGAAGTAAAAAATCTACTTAGAAGTAGAGTTTTTTGGTATAATATACACATAATTTGATTTCAAAATAATAATATACACATAATATGATTTCAAAATCTGTAACTCACATCATCATAAATATATTCAGTTATTTATCTGACAATTACTATTTAAAATATGCTTATCCAATCTGGCACAAAAAAGAAAAAATATATATAATTTCACTGATTTTACTGATAAAAACAAAACTTAGATTTTTTTGTTACTTAATTTTTTAGTTTCAATCTGTCATCAGCAACAAATTGCTAGTAACGATGCCATGATTTTACCAAATATAACGGGGAAAAAATTTTCAAATTGATTTAAAAAAAAAAAAAAAAGTTACATTCGACAAAAAAATAAAAAATACACTACATGCCAAGGGAAGTAACTTCAGCGATAATTAATTACCTCCCATATTTTCTATGGATTTTGTTATACAAATAATTCTCACAAGTTCCTTTTGATAGATTTAACAGCTTTTAAATGATTTAATATATTTTATATTGCAACATCTTTTTGAAAAGCAACAGCATTCTTCTGATGTAGTTAATAAATCTATCAAAAATTTGAACTATTAAAAAAACATTAAAAACCTGATTACTGGTAAAATTATTAAAAAAAGTAATAATCTAATAATATATTTAATATTTAAATATATTGAATGTATAATATTTAATATTCAAATAACTGAAAAGTACATTAAAATTATTGTTCCAAATTTGAATTATTATCAGGCTGTAAATTTTGCAACTATTCTCTTTGTTACTAACTCATCACAACATCTTGTGCATTTCTTTTCTTCTAAAGTTATGGATAGGATTTAAATGAAGTAAAAAACAAGCAATTAATTACTCATTGTTTTCTGTTAAGCATAATTATAAACTATGGGAATAAAATAATGGTAAAAACTTTATTTTGTTATAAATGGTTGCTCCAAAATTTCAAAATAATAGAGAATATATTAAATAAAAATACATATTTCTGAGAGGTTGAATTTTATAAGGTAATTTTTTTAGGTAAAAATATCCATTTTCATCATCATTATTATTAAACTTAATTTTAAGATGTTAATACCAAGTTATGTGGTAAAATGAATAAATTTCTTTTGCCAAAATATTAAAGCTGTCTTGTATTGGACAGTTTGATATTGAATAGAACCATACACATTAAGTGATAAATGAATATAGAATATAGACGTCAGTTGTTTTTTACCTGCATTTAAAGAAGGGGTTTAAAATTACTCAATGTATTTTAGATATCTTTTGATCTTGGCTTTTTTCTTGTTGAACCGATTTTGTTTCATTTGCTGCGCTTACAGCAAGTTCAAAAAGAGAATCAAGTTTTATGTTTATACTGGTCACAATAATAATTTATCTCTTCAGTTTTTATCAAGAAATCAAACTCAGTCTGTAATTGCAGAAGAAAAGCATTATCATATTTAATGTCTTCTTGAGTTTATGATCTTCTGTTTAGTTGCATAATGAGCTTGCCTTATTTACATATGAACACATAGACTTGTATGTATAGTCCTTCTACTGAGGAAAAGGCGTTGAAGTAAGAAATCTTGAATCTCACACTTCATAAGAAATTCTATTCTCTATCTTAAAAATATTGAAATAGCAATAATAGAAGATTTTTATTTCATTTAGCAAATTTTATTTTATGAGTGTTACATCATTCAAAACAATCTGTTCAAAGACTTTCTTCTTTGTTCATTTAACCATTATCACTCTGTATATGACTTCATTTGCTGTACAAAAAGTTTATCCTGCTATGGCAACAGAAAACACCTTTAAGTGAAATTAACAATAAGGTTACTGCAATTGAGAAGCCTTGAAAAGGAATACAATGGAAAGGGAAGTAATTTATAATGCAGTGTGTTAAAGGTTAAGAAGCTAAAAATATTTTTCTTCAATTAAATTAATTTGCATAAAACACTTAAGATATATTATGCAACTTTCCCTTCTAAGTATCTGCTTTTTAATTGCATGTGTTAGTCTTTCCATCAGAATGTGAGGTGCATTCTTTTCCACCAGTAGACATTCAGTGCCTTTAGTAACTAATACTAATAAATTATCTTATTCATTAATACTAATAAATTATGACTATAGGAATTAAAAGAAAAACTAATAAAGAAAAAGAAACTACCTTTTATTGTCTTTAAGTTTAGCTTTCAGTTGAAATAAAGCTCTATGCATTTTTTTTTTTTTTTTTGTTAAATCCCGGATTGACATTTTGTATTCTCTCACCTGGACAGTGCAAAAGGATAAAACAACCTGTCCCCAACTATCGGCTGCAGATAATCTTTTGTCACCTGAAATCTGAATGTTTATCTTTGACATCCAGTAAATCTGTCTCTAATCTTCCAGGCCTTAGTCATGTTGCCAAGAAAGTTGTCTTCATTGGTCTTTGCGATTCCATCTGTTACACGTTTATATGTTCTGAAAAAAGATAAATCTTTCAAAAATAAAAAAAAAAAAAATTAAAAATAAACTTAAATTCAAATTTGTTTGTTTTTCTTTTCTTTTTGACTGTTTTTATATCTTCCAATATTTTGTTTATTCCAGGTCAAAATCTATATTGTCTTCAAATTTAGCATCTAAAATTTTGAGAAATCATAATTTCTTGAGTTAGTTGATTTATTGAACTCATTCTTTGTGTTGCATTTGTCATTACAACTTTTAAGCCATTCTATTTTACAGTCTATATCTGAATAAACAACATACTTCTCTTTTCTTATGGAGTATGCATTCAAAAAACACTGTAGAATGAGTTGGCCAAAATACTGTTTTAAGCAAAAAAAAAAAAAATACTTCAGTCAACCAAATGTTTTCAAACTTTTTAATTTCATGACTTTTAAATCCTTAAAAATTAAAATATCTCTTGATTTAATGGCTGCACATCAAATTTTGCCATTAAAAAAACTAATTAATTTCTCTTCAGCTACAGAATAAAATGAAGAATATCAGATTTACTTTGAATATATGGAATTATTTGGAGCAATTTTCTTGCCTTGTCTTTATTGATTTTCTTTTTGGTCACTGCATGCTCCAACCTTTATTCTATCTGGATTTCTCAGAGAGATGGGTCTTACATTCTCCTTAATCTTGCCTGAAATCTCCTCCCTTTTAATCAGGATTTTTAAATTTGGGTAAACCAAAAATTTAGAGGGCCATATCTGAACTGCAAGGATGACTGACATACTTAGAGGATGCAATATTTTTTTTTTATTTCATCTTACAGTACTAGAGTCACTGTATATCAAGTCTTGCAAATCGTCTCTCTGTAAACAGCGTGATTGCTTGCTGGGGCTTGCTATCATTAGTCTCTAGTACACCAATCACTTTTTTTCTAAATTTCTCTATCCTCTCATCAATCATTCTCTAATTATATTTATTGTATTTTACTGTTTTAAGATTCTCCCAATTAAAAATTTTGATTAGCGGGAGCAAAACCTGTGACTTTTCCTCTTTCATTAAATTTTTATTATTTTTGTTTTTTACCATTTGTTTTTCAGCTTAACATTTTCACAGGAATATACATACATACATATATATATATATATATATATATATATATATTCTGTTTATACATTATTTTTTTATGGATACACTTATTTGGTTTGGTTTTGTTTAACGGCATATCAACCTCAGTGGGTTATTTAATGCCGACAAAATTTTTATTTCTCATAATATTTTTTCTTTAAAAATGTATAGCTGGTAATATCTTTTTTTTCAAAAATCTATTGCTGGTAATAAATTTTTTTTACAAAATATTTCTGGTATTAAAACCTATTTTTACACTTACATAGTGTTTTAACCCCAGTTTGGGGGCTATTTACCCATAGTTGGAACCCTAACAGGTGCTACCACCCCAGGTCAGGGTGGACCTGGGAACACCAGCAATTAAGTGGTGGTTCCACACTCCTCAAAACCTCCTGATCAGAGGTCTTGCTGTTCGACATAGTTAATCATCTTACCCAAGACGCAGATGTAGTTTATCATAATACCGAGGATGGCATATACATTTACTGGCCTGAATGTTCACGGAATTTCATAGAAAATATGTGTTCTCTGACAGGAATTGAACCTGTATCCTATATGGAACCATCATTATGCCTGACATGCTATGGCGTTTCAGCCACAGAGAACTTTCAGTTAGTAAAGCTCGCATTACTGCTTTTTCAGAGAATGCATATTTTTACGAAATTTATTGAATATTTCAGAGTGTTTGGCTGTCAATCTGAGGACAGTGCAGAGGATTCAGAAAGAGTTGGATGAGTCAAATGGTGATTATGAAGGTGTTTGGAGTGATCACTAGTGATGGCGACATTATGGCTCCATTCATTTTCCCACAGGGCCTAAGACTCAACACAGCGGCCTACATCAAGTGCCTTAAAGAGGTGGTATTGCCCTAGAGGGTGGCTTCTGGAAGACTCTATGTTTGGCAACAGGATTCTGCACCATGCCACATAAGTAGGAGAAACCAGTAATGGCTGTCAGACATTTTCTATGGCCACATCACCCCTTACATCTGGTCACTTAACTCCCCAGACTATTATGTGTGGGGCACAGTTGTGTATTAGACAAACAAAACTCCTTGTAACACCAAAGATGAACTGAATCTCTTGTATAATTTTTATAAATATATCCGTTAAAATGAGATGGCAGTGTTATTTTCATTTTTGCATAAGTTAGATGACAATTTATCCATCACACCTTGTACACATGCACACACAAAAATATATATATATATATATATATATATATATATATATATAAAATAATGGACTCTTCCGTTGGCTTCGATGTATGAGGATCTGACAGCTTAATTGATTCAGTTATGAAAGTTTATGCGATAATCTTAAGTGGCATTTAAGACCTGCTAGTGATTTACAAAGGAGGCCACATATGGAGCAAGACTAAGGATTGTGAGATGAGATCACTGTTAGATTGGCTGACCTTTTAGATCTCGCTATAAGAATGAACGAATCAAGGTAAACTGCCAGAAAATTCACACAAGCGATTTGATTAAAGTGGTAAAAGGCTTGTGCAGAACCATCCACACTTTTCGGAACTATTGATATGCTCAGTCGGTGCAAATAAATGCCACAGATGAAGCAGAAAATATACCTCAGGCCTTTCGTGTAAGAGTTTTCCATCTCTTATATAAGGCATGTCCTCCATTCTATCACATGAACTTATATTTTATATATATATGAAATTATATTTCCCAAGTATTTCATACTGCCTCTCCCAATCTAAAAGTCATTACACCCATAAATAAGCTGAGAAAACTTCAAGAAAGAGAATAAAAAATCAACTCAGTTTTTATTTACGCCTATGTTTAATTTAATTAACCCTGCTTAATGCTGTTTACTTCATAGTTGCTCATACGCTTAGGTAGATATATAGGAATACAGTACTTGCCTTATAATTTTTTACCTATCATAACTAGCCTCTTCCTCATCCAAAGAGTTAATAATCCGATAAATATCCAGAAAAGGATGAGTCAGTGAGATTATTCTTGAAATGATTAGTTTCCTCTTCTCCATTGAAATCTACAAGATCCATTTAACAGTTTTACCAACACCTCACACTCAGTATCTGTCTATATTTCTGAGATGAGGTATTATGTACACTATTTACATTATTCAGACTATTTTCCTCATCTTTGTTGCCATATTTATCACAACGTTTCAGCCTTTCTGTATCTGTCTATATTTCTGAGATGAGGTATTATGTACACTATTTACATTATTCAGACTATTTTCCTCATCTTTGTTGCCATATTTATCACAACGTTTCAGCCTTTCTGTATCTGTCTATATTTCTGAGATGAGGTATTATGTACACTATTTACATTATTCAGACTATTTTCCTCATCTTTGTTGCCATATTTATCACAACGTTTCAGCCTTTCTGTATCTGTCTATATTTCTGAGATGAGGTATTATGTACACTATTTACATTATTCGGACTATTGTCCTCATCTTTGTTGCCATATTTATTACAACGTTTCGGCTTCTTCAGGTGGTTGGAATGTTGAACTAAACCTTTTATTTCGCTCACTGGGGTAGACTGTTCTAGTTCCACATGCCATGTCTAATGAATGAGGAGGCACGGTGGAATAATGGATAGCAGCTTGTATTGAGGAATCAGAGAGCCAAGTTCGAATTCCAGTCGAATCATTACTTACGTGCTAATACCCTTGGGAAAGGTGTAAATCCTCTTCTTCTCTCTCCAGCTATGGGTAAATAGCAGAACAAACTGAGTTCTATAGCCTTGGATGGCAACTGGTCTAGGAGAAGGACAACTCTGAATTCAAGCCCAGAGTGGATCCCCTAAGGTGGATGGACGGCACTTTGTGCTACCTTCCGGCAACTTCTGCAACCGTGATGGTACCAAACTGTATTGGTTTATTCTCTCCTTTGGACTCTGCTAGCAAGGCCGAGACGGGGAACTAGATGTCCAGGCAGCCCTAGTTCTCCATATATCCCGCCCAGGCTTGTAGCACACTGGCGCTACTCCATCGTCTCTTGAGACACACAGATGACGACGACGACGACATGAGCACATATGTTTCTTAGTCCAACCTGACAGTTTCTCTCTCTTTTTTTTTTTTGAAATAGACTTTTTTCTTTTTTTTTTCTTGTTCTTATGTCTGTCATTGGAATTACAATCGAAGATAGGTATGAACTTATTTTAAGTTAAATTCAATAATCATCCAAGATTCTTAGATATCACTTAAGCATCTCTGCTGCTTTTTTTGTTTCTTAAATGATTACTGATTTCATTGAGCCAAGCACAGCAGCCAAATCATTTTAGGTTTCAATGTCATGCATTTCTATCCTTAAAGCTAAAAGTAATGCCCTTTAACATGACATCCAATTCAGTTAAATATGATTACAAGACTCTTTTTTTTCTCTGTGAAGCATATCCTCTATCTAAACACCATCAATCTCTAAATGTCTGTCACTACACTATTAGCACCACTCTCAAAATCTTTTTTTCTCCCTCTCACTGAGTACAGGACACTCAACACTGCCAAATGAACACTGCCAACTGAGCGGTGAGGCAACTCAGAACCGAGACAATTCAGCACCAGAAAAACATAACTTTTTTTTATAACTGAATGAAAGTAATTTATTAAGGATTTAAATAGTGGATATTTAAATAGTGGATATGATTAAGGATTTAAATAGTGGATATTTTTCTTCAAATAAAGCATTTGAAAAGGCATTATTTAAAATATGGACCATGTTTTTGTTTTTAATTATTTTTAATAAAAAGAAGTGTATTACACTAGTGGGCATAGTGAGCAAGAAGGTGTGCCAAACATGGAAAGAAAAAAACATTGACATCATAACTATCAGCAGTAGAATGTGGACATACGAAATTATGTCCGTCAGCCTTGATGCAGGAAATAAAAGGACTGTTGTGATGGTTGCCCATGTAATGCTAGAGAACCCTCTTGCATCTGATCTCCTAATTGGAATAGATGCGATCAAGATTCTTGGTGGAATTTTTTTAAGTTAGGGAAGGTTCAATTCTGTGTGCACAGTGATGCCAGTACTCTCAGTTGAAGAACCTGATTTTGGGGGTAGAATTTGATCAGCAGTGGAATGAATGGTGTCCTGAAAATTCAGCAGAAGGTAAAGTTGCAAAATCATGTCACAAAATATTCTGTGCTGGCAAAGATCAGACGATCATATGAGGGGGCGAGTTACAACAATGGATTGAAAAGTGTTGGTTTATTCCATATGATGAACAGAAGCTTGGACTCCCAAAAGTGATACTTCTGCTAATAGCTGTCATGCTGCAAAACAAGTCAGAAGTACGTCCCACAATGGACTACTGGGAACTCAACCTCCATGTTGATGCATTCACTGCAGATGATGATGTTTGCACCTGCAAATTAAGAGAATGTAGATGCAAAGGATCAAACGTCATACTGCCTGATCCCAGATCAGCCTATCTACAGGTGTGCATCAATGAACGATTTTGGCTATACTAAACTGCTATCTTTCAAGGCAGAAGGTAGTGCATGACCAGATTTGGGCTGAACGTTGCTACCCAAATAATAACATTTGTTATCGATACCATGATAGCTTAGGATGAAAGAAATCAGAGAGGTAACCTCATTGTACATTGACAACCTGTACGTAAATGAGGATATCGTGGCTACAATTAGTGTTGCTGAACACCTGTCATGCTTTAGACTGACAACCAAAATTCCAGAATGACCAAAAAATGGACTCTGGATACTTGGTTTAACTGTCTATAAGGAAGACAATGTTCTGTTTTGGAAGTGCGGAAATGCACTTCCTGAAGTTCTAGAGGTAGTCACTAGGAGAAAGGTATTCTCTTTTTGTGGTGAGCTTGTTGGAGATCTCCCAGTCTGTAGATGGCTGCGTGTAGCAGCTGGTGTTATCATGTGAAGAGCAAGTGCTGTGATGATTGAACTAACGATGCCCTACTAAAAAAAATGAGGACAGAAACTTACCAGGATGAGGCAAAGTGACCCATATCGAGGCAAGTGGTGTTTTGATAGCAAAGAACTTGATGTGTGGGTTGATGCAATTTCTTTGGTCTCTGGAGTCTTGTTTGAATCGTGTTAGTCCATTATCAAAGACACATGTTGTTTGCGGTCAAAGTCAGACACACAACATATCAACCTCGTGGAGTTTAGATGCTATTTCGCTGTGTGTGTCAATGGCTCATGAACGTTCTGACATGCAAGTGAGCACTAAGGCAGTGAGGGAGATGCTGATCAGCATTTGGCTACAAACATTCTTGGAGTTAGTTAAGGAGAATGTGTTAATGGTGGATGTTACACTCAAACTGAATCAGAACAAAGCAGACTGAAGCACCAGAGTCCCGGTGAGGTGTCTGGAAGCAATGAAGAATTAGGCAGAATCTCTGCTACAGGTATGTACTGTGACTGGCAGTGGTATGGAACTGAGTCAGATACAAATATACTCACACAGCGGACACCCCAGTGTAAAACGATGTAATTTATCAGGAAAATCACTCCATCTACAATGAAAGAGGCTGTAAGATCTGCTGTTAAATCCTACCTAAAATGTCTGTCAATCAATCCGGCACTGATCCGATGGTGAAAAGGGAAACTGGAGACAGCATAGACTAGGGATGGATATCATCCATTCCAGGGGTGCTCACTCCCTGAACCTGGTAGGCTGTGGGCCTACCCAGTTTGACAATTGGTGACCTCTACTTCAAGATTCAGCTACTGTGATCTAGTGTCTCAACTCTATCTTTTTGTGAGGGACCCACCTAAAGAGATCTTGACAGCTAATGATATGGTGTTTAACAGCAGGAGCTTTTGAATATTTACTAAAATGTGGGGTGTCTGCCTGCATTTCTGATGTGCATCTGCACCATCTGAAAATAGCATTGTTGAATGATCGCAGATGTCTATAAAGTGGATTGCTGCCAGAAAGGTAATGCTCTGTCCAAGAAGCGGTTTACTGGTACAACATTACACCAAAGGATGGTGTCCTCAGTATGACTGCTCTAGCTAGAGCCTTGTACCAGTATGAAGAAGTCAACAGGATCCCTCTGCTGAAGCCTGAGTCCAAGCAGGGGATGTCGTACTAGATGCACAAGTAAATGGAGGACAGGGACAGTGACCAGATTTGTGAGTCCCCAAGCAGTTTAGGTGGATGCAATGTTGTGCCATGTGACACACCTCTGCCCTTTTTCCTCGTATGGTGAGCAGTTCTGTGGAAGACAAAACCACCACGTTGAGTGATGATGAGATGTACATACCTGTAATGAAGGACAAAAACAGCCATTCTACTGAATGTTGATTCTGACCAATCGAGCAATGATGATGACAATGAAGTATATTCTACAATTAATAAACATACAGGCTCAATTTCAATAATACCACAAATGGCTTGGCATATATTGTAAACAATGTCAATGCAATCAAAATATGGCTTAAATTTATAATATTTTATGCATAATCTGTTGTTAAATTTAAAAACATAATGTAAATTCTGTTCTTGGAAATGACAAATGTTTGAAATGCTTGAACATATATTTACAAAATATTTTTGCAAATAAGGGAACCAAATATTTGTTTTTTTGTATGAAAACAAAAGAAAATTGCTTAAAACAAATGTCTTGTGTTCTTTAATACAATCTGCTTAAATTGAGAACTGCTGCCAAAGTAGACATAATTTATATATATATTCTATAGATCTAGCCAGGTGTTTGTGTTGTGGGATGAACCAGGTAATTTAGAACAAATCATAATATTTGGGATGAATTAATTAAAATGTGTGTGTGTGTGTGTGTGTGTGTATATATATATATATATAAAAAGAAATATAGTTTTAAAGTGTGGTATATTTATGGGATAAAGTGCTCAATATCAGAGATAGAGTGTATATAAATATAAATATAAAAGTGAACATTGAAGTCAACACTCAGAGGCGACAGGCTATTTCATTTATATATATATATATATATATATATATATATATATATATATATATATATATATATATATATATATATATATATATATATATATATATATATATATATATGTATGTATGTATGTATATATGGGATATATGTAATAACAGATATTCAATAGAAAATATCAGTTTATTAACATATTAATGCTCACCATCCCATTTTAACATTTGACCAACCCAAACCTGTCCTATATATTAAACACTATTTATTGATTAGATCATTTATTGATTAGATCATTTACAAAAATAATTTTATATTTACAACATTCTAAAAAACTTATACAATTAAAACTAATGCAATGCAATATTTATCATTTAGCAATTTATAAAGAAATGGATATAGAAACAATTTTTTATTCATAAATTTATAAACATTTACTAAATTATTAAAATATGTGAACCATGTATAAGTAAATCCTTATTATTTACCATTTTATAAAAGTTCAAATTGATCCTTTGCCAACCATTCCAATAAATAATCCAATAAATAAATAGTGTTTAATATTTTTGTTGTAAATTCTCAAGAACAAAGAAAATGTAGAAATTCACTTTCATATGTTTAGGTTTTATTTCAATTCTAATCATCGCTTTTTTAAACAATAAGCATTGCCAATTATTGAATGTAGTTAACATAATAGTGATGTTAATTGGAAACCATCCTTTTGACACACCCTTTTTTCTGGTTTAGGGGCATGAAGGTTAAAGATTATCCAGATGTTAATGCCCTTAGTTTTCAAAGTGAAAGACAGAAGACTTGGTGGACAGAATATTTACTCAACTTTCAGCTCAGTGTTTTGCATATAGCATTAATTTTATTTACTCATATTTGAATCTGACCAAGCAAAATTTTATATGGCTACTCATATTTGAATCTGATAGCAAAAATTTTATATTTATTTGAATCTGACCAAGCAAAATTTTATATGGCTACTCATATTTGAATTGACCAAAATTTTATATGGACCATATTTGAATCTGACCAAGCAAAATTTTATATGGCTACTCATATTTGAATCTGATGGCTACTCATATTTGAATCTGACCAAGCAAAATTTTATATGGCTACTCATATTTGAATCTGACCAAGCAAAATTTTATATGGCTACTCATATTTGAATCTGACCAAGCAAAATTTTATATTTTCATATTTGAATCTGACCAAGCAAAATTTTATATGGCTACTCATATTTGAATCTGACCAAGCAAAATTTTATTTTCATATTTGAATCTGACCAAGCAAAATTTTATATACTCATATTTGAATCTGACCAAGCAAAATTTTAAGCAAAATCTTTTATATGGCTACTCATATTTGAATCTGACCAAGCAAAAATTTTGAATCTGACCAAGCAAAATTTTATATGGCTACTCATATTTGAATCTGACCAAGCAAAATTTTATATGGCTACTCATATTTGAATCTGACCAAGCAAAATTTTATATGGCTACTCATATTTGAATCTGACCAAGCAAAATTTTATATGGCTACTCATATTTGAATTGACCATGCAAAATTTTATATGGCTACTCATATTTGAATCTAAACAAATAAAATTTTATATGGCTTTTCATATTTGAATCTGACCAAGCAAAATTTTATATGGCTACCCATATTTGAATCTGACCAAGCAAAATTTTACTTAACTAATTATGAAGAATTTAGGGTTAAATATAAACAAATAGTAAATTGGATCTGCCTTTTGCCTGAGATAGTTACAGGTTGGCCATTGGTATTTGTCAAGCCAGTATTTCAAATAATGATTTTCACCAATTTTGCACTAATTAGTACAAAATTATTGTAACACAATATTCCTGCATCTAATTAGCCTCATGCCAAATTAAGTTATACTTATTAAACATCTCAAACAGTGGCTCTAAATAAGTAGAAATGTATGGAACAGTTAGGTTAGTTTGATTGATTTCAAAATATGGGATTTCCAATAAGGATTGACCATTACTACTAAGTAGTAATGGTCAACCAGACTAGACTTGCTAACTATTACTTCATGCTGAGGCACCAGAAATATACTGTATCCAAGGCAAAAACCATAAGAAGTATAATAAATTTTATAACAATAGACGATGACAGATGTCAGTAACTGTGTCCATCCTTTCTTTTTAAGTGGTCACTTTTCTTATTGTTTTCCTGTAAAAAAAACAAAAAGAAAAAAACTTTGATTCATTATGATCATAGGTTTTCTGAACATCCCTTCCTTGTCCAGGAGTGGCCACTATAACAAGGAAAGCCATTCTATTGTTGCATATTCATTTTAAATCCATGACACACCTTTTCCAACCACAGATATGAACATATACGTCTTTTATTGGAAGCACCCAAATAAATGAAGGTTGCCTTAGGAATTTCCATGTACCGGTATTAGATGATTTATTGAATAAATTTGGAACCACAGAGGATTTGGATTTCTGGATTATCTTAATATATACTTAAAATATTCTATAAAATACTATAAAAGCAAAGAAAAAATTATACTAATTTACTTTATTTCATTTGAACTAGTGTCCTCATCTTTGTTATTGTTATCTCAATGTTTTGGCCATTGTACCTTACACCCTTCTTCAGGTCCTAAGGGACAATAGATTATTCCAATGTTTCTCAACATTCTTTTTTACTTCAGGGCACTCTAGTAGGTTAATTAAAACTCTGGGACGCACTTTTGATTTTAATATTGAAAAATTAATCATGAAATTTGAAAATAGAAAAATAACAAAGAAATCTCCTGAAATAAGCGTTTAAAGACATTATAGTGTATATTTAAGTCTGCTTGTGTGAAACCTGTATTTGATGTATTTTGGTAAATTTTTGAATGATAGGCTTTTATATGTTATACCTTAAAGAAAGCAAAGACAAAAGGTTTATCCTCTCCTGATTAAAGATTAAGGAATTTAACACCCAGTTTAAAATATCAAATGACAAAAACTTGACTTAAACTTTAACTTTTAAATATAAAAATAAATCATAAATTGCTCTTCTGTTAACTTGAGGCAAACCTGGCTACCTTTCAGGGTGTGTCAGTGTGCCTGGGTGCACTGGTTGAGAAATGCTGGCTTATTAGATTAAAGTGACGGTTTGTGAATTTGGTGACATATTAATTGTGAGTTCAATCCCTAGGCTGGGTAGTACTATGTGAAGACAGAGTGAGTAATAACTGATCAATACTAAATAATATCAAGATGAGATATCCATAGATATGGACAGTGGAATGAGAAAAATCTACCCCTATAGAATAAAGGATTCAGTTCAGAATTCTCTGAAGGTTACCTGGATTAACAGGCACCTGATGATGGCTGGGAATACAATGGGTAAAACGTGATGATAACAACAAAGATGAGGACAATAGTCTAAATGTAAATAATGTAAATAACGATAACTAATCATCCTAGAAATTCAGAGAAAAATTGTAGTTAACAGCTAAAATTTAATGCCAGGTCTGTTTAATACACTTCCATTCTAAAATATGATCCATATGATGAAAAATAATTAAAAATGGTAGCCAAAACAAACTCAAATCCATTGTTAAATGGGGCAAAAGATGGCTTGTTAATTTTAACACCTCCAAAACTAATCTTCTCTCTATTAATCAACTGAGAGACACCTCTTTACTTTCCATCAGCATGGCTGATGCTAACCTCCAGGAAAGTGACTCATTGCATCTTCTTGGGCTAACGTTCTCAGCTGATATCAAGTGGAAAGACTATATTGAATCCATTGCTAACTCAGCTGCTAAGAAAGTTGGCTCACTGTCTTGTGCAAGACAATTTTTCTCTCCAAAATCTATCTTATATATCTATAAGTCTACCATTCATCCATGCTTACAATATTGTTGCCATATATGGTCTGGTTCCCCTGCTATTTACGTTGATCTTCTTGTTAAAATCCAAAGAAGAATCAGCAATATTATTGGTCCTGATCTGGCAGTTTGGCTTCAGTCACTTTCCCACTGCCATAAAGTTGGCTTTCTGTGTCTTTTCTATAAATACTTTCATGGTAATTGTTCAAATGAGCCCTTCGCTATGGTACTTAGACTTTTAATTTAAGCGCAGTACAAGACTTGCGTTGAGACCAATTTACACTTCAGCTGGCTAGATGTAACCATAAATTCTATGCTAACAGTTTCTTTTCTTACACTTCTCATTTGTGGAACTCCCTTCCAGCTCCATGCTTTCCAGCCAACTTTAATTTGCAAAAATTTCAATTGCTATCTTCTGTCCTTTTGATTAATCTTTCCTCTTCCCTCTCATTATTAATGTTTCTGTTCCTAATTCTTCCACTTCGTGTAAGATATTGTGTCTTAGTGGCTTTACTGCCTTGCATGGGGTGATAAAAAAAAAAAAAGAGAAAAAAAGGAAATTTTTTTTAACATAGAAACTAAATTTAATAATTTTTGTCAGTGGATGCCAATTCTGTAACAAATCCATAGTCATACAAATCAACTTAGTGAATGACTATGAAACTCACTAGTTTTAAGACTCACCAGATTTCTGATCCTTTCGTTTTTCTGGAAACTGAATAAATGGTTTGGAATATGCACAATTTGTTACCAAAGAATGGAAATTTCTAGTGACTGTTTATATACTGACAATTCACCTAAAATGACAACTAATAATTAGAACAGGTTGCTTGCCTGTTTGGTATCGCCAAAAGTGAATGAATGACAGGCAACTATGATTGACTTCTAGATACTTGTCAATTCCAATTGCCTAACTAATTGTACAAGCTGTAATTGTTGTACATCTCATGGAGTGGTTGTTGCTATTCTGTCCACTGAGGTAAATTTTGGTATAATTCTCTCTCTTGCCTGGTTGCAATCAATGGTGACATTTCCTTTCCCTGGGAATCTAAGTATTCCTTAGACCAGGGGTTGTCAAACTTTTTTGACCAGAGACTCCCTTTTGTTTCTCTTCCTTCTCCAGTGACCACCCATTTAAAATATCTTTGAACCTTAAAACTTGCACTAATGTTGGCAATTAAAAAGTTAACTGAAATATATGAAAAGTTAAGAAATTTGGATCAGGTTCAAAATCCCCCACCCCCAGCATCATCAGATTCAGAATCCTTCCCACAAAAAAATATATTTAAGAAAATATATTAATAACCCCAATGAATCAAGCAAATAATATACTAAGTAGACCAAACCTAAATACAAATGTGTTGAAGACTACAAGTATCTAGGATCACACATCAAGAACTCTGAGAAAGATTTCAACATTAGAAAAGGCATAGCATGGACTGCTTGTAACAAAATGGATAAGATCTGGAAATCCAATCTTGCTTGTCAATTCAAAATCCAACTTTTCTGCGTACTTATTGAGCCAATCTTACTCTATGGCTCTGAAACTTGGACTCTCTCAGCAAAACAACAGCGTCGTTTAGATGGATGTTATACACGTCTTTTAAGAAGAGTGCTTAATCTCTCATGGCGAAACCACCCAACTCTAGAAATGATATATGGTGACTTGCCAAGAGTATCAACTTTAGTTTGTAAGGGACATGACCAGTTTGTAAGAGATGTGTCCAGTTTGCCGGGCATTGTGCACGTGCCACAGATGAACTTGTGTCATCATTTGTACTCTGGAGGCACCCATCATCTGTCAATCGATCACGCAAGTTAACCTTTCCAGATAGGATAAAACGTGACACATTGATCCCTAAGGAAGATCTTTTAGGTGCTATGACAGATAGGGAATACTGGAGAGGTGTAGTGAGTTCAATCTCGGCTGAGGCCGCAAGATGATGATGATGATTGAACATAAATGCATAATCTCTATTAATAATCAATTAATAAGGTATTGTATGCAAAGAAGATGGTTAAAACTTTCTTTCATCTGTACTGAAGAATACAACATACATGTGTCGGAGTTAGTTCCTCCTTAATTCCCTAATTGTTCACTAGGGGTATTTCTCCTACAATATAAATACTAGGCAACTTCTCACCTTGTTCTCTTTTCTACTTTGCATTTCAGCAGACACATTTAAAAATGTAATCTCTCATAGAAATCCACATTTTGCCCACTTGTGGGAAAACGCCATGAAACATATATACACGTACATACAAAACTTGAGTCCGGCATTGTTCTTGTAGTTGGACCTTCTAGCAGGAAATAAATAGCACGTGTTTCTAATTCAACAACACTCAAATGCACATGGTCCTCTACACATGTACACTAAGATCAGTGTCATTCGCACACCAATCCCTGTTTAACCCCTTGACTATCATTGACACCTTGGAACTCCTCACCAATTTTTATATTACTTGGACCCTATTTGACAACCCCTGCATTAGACAAATGATATTGCTCAGTCCTGATATAAACACTTTAAATTTTATCCTTTTAAATGTATCATAATTTAGCAAAAAGTTCTGCTGGTAACATTTTGGTTTGTAAAGCACTTTGGTTATTAACCTTGGAGAGGAATTTTGCAATAGACTTTGTTGAAGTAATTTTTTATCTTCTCCAAAATGACCCAGTACCTTCATACAGAAAAATAAAATCCAATAAAAGTCCTACTTCATCTAATCTTTGTAAGCCATATATAAACTGGACTTAATCTGGGCTGGAGCTGTTCAATCCTCACTTTTCAACCTTGACAGTATTCAAAAACATTTACACAACCTTGTGGGTGATGACTTATTTTCCAACCTTCAAACCTCCTTTTCCTTACAGATGCTTAAACATTGCAAGCCTATTCAATCACTACTTCTATGGCAAATCTTCTGATGAGCTCTATTCTTTAGTGCTACTAGTTCAACATTTACAGACAAAATTCAATTTTCTACATCCACAGAGTTGAATCATCCCCATTCCCTATCTATTCCTTTGGTAAGTAGGGTGTTTCACTCTAAAAGCTTTTTCCTAAGAACTGATAATTTATGGAGTAGATTTGTGCTTCCATGAACATTATAATCTTAATCTCTTTACGTCTAGAGCCAATAGTTATCGATTCATCATATACTCATAATTTTCACTTCTTACTTTCTCCTCATGAGTGGCTCTTGAGCCTTTTATTTGGGGAAATTTAATAAGAATAAAAATAAGTAATTGATAATCACTTTGCAGAACTTTTCTTAATATTTCATTAATTGAGAGAAAAAAAAAAGACAGGCTAATAGTTTTAATTTTCTCTTTACCAATTAATTACCATTTATCTTCCATACTACACCCACCAACTATAATGAACTTACTGGGATTGTACTTGACTAGTAGCAGCCAAATCTAACAAAGCAGTTGTCATTTTGTTTGTTACTGTCATACCAACTATACTGGAGACAATCCAATTATTCAGGTTCTTATTGACAGCATTATTAAACTTTATTAGAATTATGTCAACAATTCTGAATTTACTTGTCTTTGTTTTGACATTTTCGTTATCTCCAAACTGTATTTCAAGTTCTATATGTTAGTTTAAGTGGTTATAATCTTTAATCACTAACACTTCAAGGCTATTTGGTAGTATAAGTACCTATAGTATATTTATTTCTTCCATTGAATCAGAGTATATGACACAATAAGTGCCTAAGAGACACATGTTTTGGTTTGGTTTGTTTTATGGCATATCAACCTCAATGGGTTATTTAATGCTGACAAAATTTTTATTGCTGGTAATGTTTTTCTTCAAAAATCTATTTCTGGGAATATTTTTCCTTGAAGAAATCTATAGCTGGTCATATTTTTTCCAAAGACTGTATAGCTGTTTGTATTGCTGGTATTTTTTTAAAAGTATTGCTGATAATTTTTCCTTCAAAAATAATTGCCTGTAATAATTTTTTTTTATTACAAAGTATTTCTGGTATTAAAACCTATTTTTACACAAGTTTGGGTGTTAACTATTTGCCCATAGCTGGGATCCTAACAGGTGCTACCACCTCGGGTCAGGGTGGACCTGGGAACGCCAGCAATTAAGAGGTGGTTCCATGCTCCTCAAAAACTCTTGATCAGAGGCCTTGCTGCTGGACATAGTTTATCGTCTTACCAGGACACGGATGTAATTTATCGTCATACCCAGGATGGAAGAGACACATGACCTCATCAATTAAAGTGTTGGTTAAAACATATTGGGTATTTTTGTAGTTGTGAGTTCAATCCCTGCTTTGGTAGTGCTGAAAAGTGACATATTCTGGTTCAGTGAAGTAAACAAAGGAGCAACATAAAAGTAAATAAAACTCTGACGAGTACTAAATATTACAGAGTATCTCCAAGGCATAGAATGAGAGTAATCTACTTTACAGATTGAACAGAGGTTTAAAATTCCAAGAAGGGTGACAAGTAGAAGGAGAGATACCTGAAGAAGGCCTGAAGATACAATGGCCGAAATGTTGTGAACTTAAAAATCAAGTTGAACATGCTGGTTTGAATGTAAAATATAAAATAATGATAATTCCTTATTTCAAAAAATAACAATAAAGACTCTTGCCTTTTGTTTCTAAAACTTTTAAGGGTGACAATTGAATTTTTAAATGATGATTGCTTAAGAATTTTGCATGCATAAAAAACGTTCCTCTTGTCCTCATATTGAAAATATTTAAAAAACATTTAGTCTTTTTTAATGATGTAGAAAATACATATAACAATATACTTTCTCAACAGAACAAATAATGTTGCAATTATTTAACTGGACTCATATTTTAATGTCTATATTATATGATATGAGGGAGTCAAAGTGTAAGTAAACTAAACATGTTTTCTGGTTCAAAAGCTGTTTGTAAAAAAGGCATGATTCCATCTTGTTATACTCTATTGCCAAATGTTTTTACATAGGACTTGTCACTGTTATGCCATGATGATTAACAGGGAAAACTACAGTTAGATAAAAAAATTCATTCTTGTTACAAGTATCATGTAAGCCAGTACTATGACTTGGAGAGGAGATGGGCATCATTCAATAATGATAAAGATATAAAAAAAACTAACAAAAGACTAACAGGCTTTCAGATCACAGGAACAACCAACAACAACATTAGTACAACTTTTATTTATGTTATAGAAGTTGCTTGGTAAATATAATGTGCATAAAATGCCTAAGTTATTTTGTCAAAGATTGAAAAGCGATGTTTCAAAATTGCTGATATTTTGAAAAAAACTTAGAAAATGTGAAATCTATGTATTTAAAAGCAGAGTAAAATTTATTGGAATATTGATCTCTCACAGAAAGTATAATCAGCTGTAGACCTTATAAAATATTCAGATAATAAAAGATTTGAATAGATCAAGTCTAAAACTATTCAAAGTAAATTAAACAAAAAAATAAAATAAGCAAATAAAAAATGTGAATAAAACAAAAATAAAAGAAAATCCATTTCTTATTTTTAACAGAACAAAATTCTTTCTCTGCTTTTTAATCAGATCAAAAAGCATTATTAGTAGTTTGAAGTTAACAAAGTATTACTATTAACGTTTTTCTTTAAGAATAACAAACTCAAGAGAAATATATAGTTACATTTTCGTTTGTATTGGGTTTTTTTTTCGAGAGATACTTTTTTACACTCATTACTTTTGTTTAGTAATGTTTTAAGTTGTGAAGAAAGAACGCATGGAATCTGTTCGTGAGTAAAATTACATACTCCAGTTAATATAAACGTTCAAAGATGAAAGTCAATTATTTTTTTTACTTCCACGTTAATGTAAACAATACCTGAGGGTTTTATTTTTTTTTATAGTTTTCTTTTATAGGGCAGACAAAAAATTATGGTTAAAGTTAAAAAGTGTAGGAAACCAGTATTTGTAAATGTAAAAGGGACATTTCTTATTTATAGACTATAATATTTATTTTATATCATTATCACGAGGTTAAGTTCTTTGGTACGTGTTTAGAAAGAAAAGATTCTTAAAGTAAAGAGAATTTCTTTGGCTTTAGTTTAACATTCTAAGTGGGAACTCTACCGCAGAGGTTAAGTTGTCTAAGATATGCACCATTCAAGGGAGATAACTGCGTGGCGCAGGAAATGACGTAATATTAGTGCAGGATTGTAACCTGAGAAAAAAGACCGGAGTCACTCAGTAGTAGGTCTGAGTAATTTTACCAGTTATTTGCTGGACTAAAAGAAGAAACGAATTTCAGGGAGCAAAAAGGGCACTGGAGGGGGTATTTTTTTATTAAACGAGGTCCTGGTCGAATCTCCGCCCAATTCGTCCACGCTTTAAGACTGGAGATTGTAACTACCACCGGGACTCCGAGCCGACGCCATTTTGAATAGAACGAGATGGCAAAAAAGACGTACGATCTGTTGTTCAAATTGCTTCTAATCGGAGATTCCGGCGTAGGCAAGACCTGTCTGTTGTTCCGATTTTCGGATGATGCCTTTAATACGACATTTATATCCACAATAGGTAAGTTTCTTTATTTCATAAGCGCCGCTGGCTTACCGCGGGGAAAAATCGGCTGTTTGGGACGCCAGGAGGTTCAATGTTGTCTATTTCGGCCCGGTTTTTCAAGTAGAAAAACGTAGATAAAAGAAATTTCATGAAGTCACGCTTTGACAGGGCGTAATCAGGTGTTTCGTGTCCGTTTATTCCTGGTCTAAATCTGGAAGAATTTTGACAGAATTCAGCACTGATATCTTTGAAGAATTTCGCAGTAGTTGGTCCTAGCTTGTCGATATCGTTCGTCTTGTCGACACTGGCTATAAAGTCGAACGTCATTTTTTTATTTTTCTCTTAATTTTTGGCTTTTCTAACTTTTCAAGATTAATTTTACAATTATTTTAATAGTGATCTTACCTACTTAATCTAAATGAATGGGGTTTATAATTACCTAATAAGTCTATTTGATGTCATTTTCAATTAGGCTGCCATAGCCTCAACTTCACAAGAAACAAGGACTCCACCCTCTACGGTATTTTTTTTTTCACTTTATTAAATTTCTCTGTAGCTTTATCTACCTAAATATTTCCTATCATTTACTTGATGTTTGTCAACTTAAGACTCGCATGTTTGCTTAAAGGTAATCTTAGTATAAAAATTAACACCTTGAGAGTAGCAGCTGGTCCCATCACGGCTGTTGCCACTGGCTAACATGTTGAACATAAGGCTATGGTCATCTTTTTATTATTGTAGCAGCTGACCTAACCTTGCTTCTGTCACCTCAAATAATAGTCGTTCTGCTGACTTGTTTTCTTGATTTAAACCGAATGTAGCCATAAACAAATGAAGTTACCTATATACGGTCATTGAAATCGAGTAAAAAAGTATTTTTTTCTGCTTTTAATAATATATAACCTTTCGGTTTCTTACAAGTTCTTTTTTTACCTTTTTAAATTAGAAGTGACTGTTGTACACTGTAAAAAAAAAAAAAAAAAATGTACACCAGTCTTTTTTTTTTCTATTCGTTATTTTTGTTTTGTTGAAAATATTAGTAAAGTTCTACTAATCTTTGTATTTGTGAAAAGATTTTAAAATCTTTTAGTAAAACTTTTTTTCTTGTTGCTGAAGTTTTAAATTTGACACACTTTAAAAAGTATATTTTTAGGGATTTTTTTTTTTTTTTAAATTTTTTTTTAGTTTTTCTTTACTCTAAATCTCTTTGTTTCATTTCATTTATTGGTAAAAAAAAAAAAAAATCTAATTTGGTTTGCCCCCCCCCCCAAATTTACCATTTGAACTTCTAGTTCAAAATTATTGGTTGCTATGGAATACCTTTTATTTTCCCTGTAGACTTTTTTTTTTTTTATTTTTTTTTTTTTTTATAGCAAAATTTAAAATATTTGCCATTGGAAGCTTTGATTATTCTGGTATTGACGTCTAAAAAACCTGTTGCTGAAATGGTGGGTTTTGTAATGAAATTAGTGCTAGTCTTTTTAGGATTTTTTTTTTTTACTTGTCTATTTGCATTACTGTAACTATTAAAGAAACCTGAGGAAATCTGGGAATCAGTAGAGCCTCTTTTAATGACAAATATTTTAGTTGTTTTTTTAGTACTTAACTGCAACTTCAAAGTTGGTGCCCCTTTTCTTGCTTTAAAATTAAATGTCGTCTCTATAAACACCCTTTCCTTTTTAAATTATTGTGACATGCTGGCATATTCACGTGTGGGGTTGACTAATCATTGGGTATAGTATTTGCTCGTGGTTGCCTGATTATTATTAGACCCCCCCCCCACATTTTTATTTATTTATTCAAATTCGTATTTTCATCAAAGTAACGGATTATAATAATTATGCTTCACAAGTAGTATTGTTTGTCGACTGATGGTGGAAGCTTTGTCTGTAGGCAAACCCCAGCATCATGTGAGCCAACAAGTTCTACATGGTAGCCAGTTGCTGCAGGTAGCAGGGGAGAGAGAGGGAGTGAAAAGAAAAAAAAAACCTGACCCACTCTTTTTATAACTAGTGTCATCTTGTTGCTTAGACATGTGAACAATTTGCCAACTGTCGGTTTTTATTTGCGTATGACTGACTCATTGGGTCATTTTGGACTATAATAATCTATTTTTTTTTCTTTTCATCTCTAGTAACTTCAATTCATTGCTCGTCATATGCATATTAAAATTAATGAGAATTCATGTGTAGTATGTTTTCATTTGTCTATCTTTGGATGAGAAGGGAACCTACAAGAAAAAGGTGTGTCGCATTACATGGCTGAATAGTTTTAGGTCATTTTTCGTTTATAGCTCTATTTTTGTGTAGGTTTGTGGTATGCATTATTCAACTTTTGCCTGCTCGTCTTGTCTATGGGCCGACTATAGTAGTATTAGCAGCGTAAAGTGATGAATGTCACCTTCTCGACTTAGTTACCTATGTATGTGTGCCATAGTAATCTGGTTAGCTTGCTACCAAGTTAGGTTTTTTGTTCTCTATATATTTTTTTTGCAGCCGGTCGCCAGGCCGATTTGATCGACCCTAGGTGTCCAGGGAAACTAGCCTCTCCTCATCTTTTACTCGCTTGATTGGATATAGGTGTCTCCACTTGTAAAAGTTTCTGCTTATTTACTTAACTAACTACCTATTTATTTATTTTTTATCTGGTTGTCCAGGATCCCTGCAGCTCAATAAGTTAGTAGTCGTCTACTAACAACTCTCTGCTGTCGTATTTTTGTCTGATGTTGGCAGTCGTTGCTTCACCACTGATGACTCATTCCTTCAATTTTTTTTTTCTCCTTGGATAATGTTTATTTCTGTCACTTAAATGGACTCTTTTCCTTTTGTACTTGTTAAAACGATTTCTCCACGACAAGAAACCGTTAATTTTATCTTCTGCAAAAACATTGTAATTTAATGAAAGAACCTCAGGTTTCTGCCAGTTTTTCCTTAATTGAATTTTTTTGGTCGCAACTTTCCTTTTTAAATGCACTACACCTGAATTAGAATCGTTACGAGAATGTTTTCTGCCTTTTTTTCTTTTGTCTGATTAACACTAAAAATATTTTACGGATTCTCATCTTGGTTTTTTTCTTTATTTCATGCGTCAAATGTAAAATGTTGCACAAAATCTCTTTAATTTTTAAGTTGGTCATTATTTGAATTTTTTTCCTCTTATTTTTTTGCTTTTTACCTGTTAGAACTTTTTTGTTTACTGTCGATAGTCATTTTAGAAAGACGTAAAGATTTTATTAGTTAGTAGACGTTTTTAAAGATTCTCTTAAAAAAAAAAAAAAAAAAAGCATGCATAATGAAAAAAATGCTTATCGTCAAAAATCAAAATTTTATGTTTTTAGTATTAGGGAAGACCAAAGGATTTTTTTTTTTTTAATATTAAATTATATTTCTTAATCCCTTTTAAAACCTTCGAAATTTTGGTTAAAATTTGTTTTTCTTGTGTCAATGTGTGACCTTAAATTAGTATAGGAAATTTGAGCGTCTTTTTTCAGTGAAAAAAAAAACATTCTTGCAAAAATCAGATAATTATCGGATTTTAATGAAATTTTCAGGACTTTTTCACAAATGAATTAATTAGATTATTTTAGAAACGTCGTTTTTGTTTTTTGAAGAATTTAAAAATCAGGTCCTTCAAGTTACGGAAAACCTGTTGTAAATTGTAAAATTCAATAAAACATTTTGGTCAATGAAATTGAATTTTTACAATTTTTTTTTTTTTTTTTTTTAAATTATAATGATTTAATGTTTAAAATGCAATTTATAGAGGTTAGGTGATAACTGTTTTGTTTAGTGTTTACAGTTTACTAATCATAAATAGAAAAGCTTACTACGATACAGCCCCCCCCCCAGTATTAAAAAAAAAAATCTTAATTTTTTGGGTATAAACATTGCTAAAACAAGAGAAATAACTATAATACATTTATTGGATTTTCTAACATTTCTTCAACAAGCGTCTTCATCAGTAATAAAGCCAAAGTAAAACAAAAACATTAATATCTAAAATATCAAAAATTGTAAATTAAAAATTATATAAAAAAAAAAAAAAAGGTGTTTTGTATTTAAAGTAATTTTTAGTTATGTACCCTTTACTTAAAAATGCCAGAATTAAACTATTGATAAATCTATTGACACTTCCTAAAAATAAAAAAAAATTCTGCAGTATTTTAAACTAAAAATCTTTTAATTTAGATTACAGAGTAATTATACTTTAGATTAATTAAACTTTAGATTGGTTAATCTTCCTTGTCAGATTTGTCAATATGGCCAATTTTAATTTTTTTTCTTTTAAGAAAAACAAAAAAACTATAATTCCAATCAATTTAATTTCTGTTTTGAATGCAGCAAACTATTTTGCTTATTGGAAATATTAAATTTAATGTATTAGCTTGGAATTAAAACTAAAATAAGTTTAAAGATTTTTAATATTCATTTCAAACTTTTTCTTTTTGTACCTATTTTAAATGGTTTGTTTTCATAAGTTCACTTGTGTTCTAACAATATGACCAGAATTTTTTTCCCCTAACATTAGTTACCTCCACCTTGGATCTCCAATGATAAGTGAGGTTTCAGATCATGTCATGGAGAAATCTATTGAACTTTGCCTTCACAAGTTCATAGGCTAAACTATTGTTAAATATTAATTAGTATTTGGATCTGCTGATGTGTTATTTTTGCATTTTTACAACTTGGAGCCACCATCTTAAAACTGTATACTGGGAAATACTCTGACATTTCATTATTTATTGCAATGAGAAGTGCTCTACAGATTTCAAATTCCTCAGTACATTATATGACTTTAAGTTGAGAATAAAAATATTTGTATCACTCATAAGTGAAAATTTAAATGAATTACCATCAATTTTGCATGGAAATAAACAAAACTGGGTGTGGGAGATGTGCATAACTGTTTGCTGACAATTAAACCAATTTGAGATTTGATTCTCATTTTCAGTGTCAAAATTCATCCATGTGGTCTTCTACCATAGAATTTTTCATTATCTCTAGTGATTTTTTTCCATTGTTAAGTAGGTGTGGCTTAAATTCTTTTGACTTCATTTGTCCATTTTTAAGCTTATTCTCTTATTTTAATCAAAGCTAAAGTGGCTTTTTGGATGATGTTTGTAAAATTTGCCAAATTTACTCCAGCTCACCTTTTGGGCTCTGAACCTGCTAAATTGAACCAAATTTATTTATTTATTTATTTATTTTTTTTTTTTTTTTTTTTAATCATTGTGAGAAGAAAATATTTTGTTTCTTGAAATAATATGCATTTAAGTTTATGCAAAGATTTTTTGCTCTTTTTCTAAGGTTCTTCCTGATTTAAAAAATAAAAAACAAAACAAACAAGTGAACACTTTCTAAATTTCTTTGCCCAGATTCTTTTAATAAAGATAGGATTTGTATTGCATTAAATCTTTCACTTTCTCTCTCTCCTTCCCCAACTCCTTTGGCTAGAGTCATTTCAGTATATTTTCAAATGTATAATATTTCAACTAATGAAATAACATTCTTGGCATTTTTCTTTGCCAAGAAGTTAATATGCATCTGAAGCTTTTTGTTTGTTTGTGTTCACCCTGCCGATACATGGAGGCTGCTTCTTGTTTCATTGTTGTTACATGCCCAGCCTAAACTAGAAATGATTGTGCCCCCCCCAATCTCCTTGCATAAAGCACAGTACAGTTGCTGTAAAGGAATGTGGGTGTGTCAGACTATATTTTATTTTTACTTATATATGAATGACTTGTTTCTATTTTGCTTAGATGTATGATTTTTATATCAATTACAAAGATATCAATAAAAAATGCATTAACAATTTTTTTTCTCTAATTAAAATTCCCAATCTTATTTATTGTCAAATCTTTTTTAAACTTTTTATAACACTTTTCCTTTTGCAAAAGCAGTTTTATTTGAAGTATAAATAACCAATTTTCTGCCAATTTTTTTTTTCTACCTTTGCTGAAGTTAGTCTAATTAACAATGTGATCTCTTAAGATTAGTCTGCTTTGGTAGACTTCCTCTAATGCATGGTTGATTAATATGGAATCTTAATATTTCTCTTGCTCTGTTATCAACTGTTTGAGTTGCTTTAATACTGCATTTCTTATCACATTTTTAAATTACTATACAGTTAACTTTTTTTTTTTTTTTTTTTTTTTTTTAAAGCTCTCCTTATAGATCAACCTTTGGTGCTTTTTCTCTTTACAATCTTGAAACTTAGAATTTATTATACAGAGAATCTTTTTGTTTATCCAAGGTTCTTATTTATATTACTAGTTTTAATAGCTGATTTTGCTTGGATTTTCCTGGTTTTCTAATAGTTACATATTTGCTCTAGTTAATGTTTGAGGCTGGATAAAAATCCAGAATTTCAACTGTTGGCTTTTCCAGGCAGTCTTTCCTCACTTGGAACCTTATCTTAATAAAATCATAATACCCCTACTCAAACTCCATTTCTTATTTGGCCTTATGCTGAATATACTGTGCTTAGTAAACAGTATCAACCAACCTAGAAACCTTCCTGCTTTTAAACCGAGGTCTGAAAGTACACATTGAAAGTGTCTGTGTTTTGTTGATGACATGTGACATTTTGGTTGAATGCCAGTCTGGTTTGTGTGTGTAATATATATATATATATATATATATATATATATATATATATATATACATATATACGCACACTCACTGCTATGAGTCTTTATTGATATTGGCCAAGAGAGGAAGAAGTTATTTTGCTAGTACTGGTGGTAACATATTCTGTTCATTAGATTTTAACATGAAATGTATATAGATAAGGACTCCATGGAAATAGGGTGCTTTGAGTGTTGTAGTGATTAACTGTTTGACTTTTTCTTTTCCTCTTGTCAATCTTGTTGCAGTTAATCATTGTCAACTAATCTAATTGATTTCTCTCTCTCTCTCATATATATATGTGTGTGTGTGTGTGTGTATTTTTATTATCTTTCAAAAGTGTTATTTTATTCTCCGTCCCTACTAAAAGCATTGATATGATTATAAATACTTAATAAATTGACATTTTTCTTCTCTTCAGTATTTGTCATAAGTCTCTTTTTTTTTTTTTTTTTTTTTTTTTTTTTTTTTTTTTTTTTTTTAATGATGGGCCACAAGATTTCTATTGGATCAAAATCTGGAAAGACTGTCCATTTAATTTGGTCACTGAAATGCCCTTTTCTTTTTGGCATGAGGGCCAATATTCCAGTTTGCAGTATGTGGATAAGCAAAAGATTGCATGCATATACTGTTTTAGGTTAAAACTTGTTGCTTGTGACCTGTGCCAATCAAAAATGTTTCATCCAAAAACTTAGACAAATTCTTTGTATTTCTTTTAAAGGGATCTAATTTTACTGTCGACAATATTAGTCAGAAATGTTAGTTCTCCCTTTTTTTTTTAACCTGCTGTCTTCTAAATCATGTTGGTTGACTCAGTTTCATCCAATGTAGCTCTATTCATCACTAAAAACTAATCAATTTTCATGTACTTTGTTCAACATACTCATTTCTTGCTGTGATGTTTACTTAAATGTTATACTGTGGCAGATCACAATCCTTGTTGGATGATAAAATATTGCATAGAGGCTTTTGTTGACAACTGTAGCATAACTGTTAATGGCCAAGTTTGACTAAAAAAAATGACAGCAGCCAGTGTTCTTAATATTCTGCATTTTATGTTGATATTTACAAAGCCAGTTGCAAATATCTCCTTACTAGTGAATTGACTTTTCTTGTTTCTTACTCTATTTTTTTTTTTTTTTTTTTTTTGTGACAAATGTTTTAAACCAATTTTTTCTTGACAATGTTTTTAATTTATTCTATGATCTTCAACTTTTTGTAATCCCTGAACTTTTCAATATCTTCTGAGGTGATTTTTTACAATCAGGAAAAAATATCAATATTTATTTGATATAAAACAACTCAAAGTTGCATAATAAAATCTCACACTACCAAAAAGTTATTGTAAATATTTCCAATAACAGGATGAGCAGAAATTAACCTCAGTTTATTCAGAAATATTAGTTGATTTGATATGAATTGCATAAAATCTTATTGTGGAGTAAAATTTACTTGGTTTGGAAGTGAAGATGTGTATTTCAAAGTTTATCAAAACATTTAACCTGATAAATTACACTTAAAATTCCTAAGCAAAAAACCCCCAAAAAACAGCTTTATCTATTTACCTTAAAAACAGTTTAGGTTAAACGACTTAAACAGGTCATTTAATCTTTTAGAAATTAAAGAAAATGTTTTTTGCCAAAGATTTTCTACTTGCTAAATTGTCTGTCTGTTTGTCCCTGACTCCCCAACTAAAACTTGAAATATTGGAAGCTACTTGCAAAAGTCCTGGAACTCAAAAGTGCAAGTTTTGAAGTAGGATTACCTGATTGTTTTGCTGTTGAAACAAGTCTTAGTTCTTGGTGCAGACATAATTATGTAGTTTTATCATCATTAGGGTTTCTTCAAATGAAGCTTTATAGATTTTTTTTTTTTTTCTATGTTTAAAAGGGGTAAAGAAAACCTTATTGGGAACAATATTGTTCTCATTGTGTATTAAAGACTTAATTGGTTACCAAAGTTCCTGAATAAAGCTTGTCAATACTTGTCATTCTTGTGATTGCCAAAACTATTTTTCTTTATGATATACATATAAAAAGCAATTTTCTCCTTTATCCTTGTGAAAGCTTATTTCTATGATGACAAATCCAATGTATTTGAAGGTTGATTAAAAAGATATAGTGAAATAAAGCCCTCAAGCAACATACTGGTTTAAGCTGTTTTGTGAACTGAACCAATGACAGATGGCCCATATATTCAAACAAAATATAATCTGAGAAAAGTGATAATATGGCTGCTATGGTATGTTGGCGCAGAGGGCTCTGGATTCAACTGTCAGCAACTTGTTAAATCACTCGCTCTTGTCACCAGCTGCCTAGTATAAACATATCTTGCACCATCCACTTTGACCTTTTGAGCCCAGAACTACTAGTTACTATCTTACTGTTTGAAAAAAAAAAAAAAAAAAAAATGGTTCTTGTTTTTAGTCAAGAAGTGCAGGGCACTTATTTTTTTTTAAGTTGTGTGTTATTTAATTTTTATTGCTAGAGAAGTTACCAATTCTTGGTATTTTCAATTGGTAGACCAAAGATGATGTAATGACAAATGTAATCGTGACAAAAATGAACATTGACTTAAAAACAATCCAGTTGTAATAAAGATTTTGCTCTTTAAAAATTATTTTTCTCGTGTAACAAGTGAGCATTGTTTTTTGCTAATATAAAAATATAGCTATAATTTAATTTTTTCATATTAAGTTCAGGAAATAGTGCTTTTAAATACCAGTCACCCTATTAATTTTAGGTTATCTGTAATTAGAGGAAAAGATTGACATTTAATATTTTCTATAAATTTGCTTAGGAATTAGTCAACCTTTTAATTTCATATTTAAATTTGCTTCCTCAGTTTGTGGAAATGCAATTTTTAATTACTTTTCTTGATTGTATGATAATCACTCTTGTTTTAATTTATAAGTTCTAATAGGGTTAATGATTATTCTGTTGTATGTATGTCTGCTGAATTTCTATATTTAAGGTTTAAAATAAAATTTTGAAAATGTAAAAGCATTCTTGAAGACATCATTTTAACTTTAATTGAAAGCTAAATGATGAAATTATAGATTTGTGACAAGTTATTTGAGTAAAATTTGAGTAGATTACAGTTAAATTAATCAGATTTGAAATATTACTTATAGCATAAAGTAATATACAAGCATTTGTTAATGGGTTCTGTTTTTTTTTTTTCTTTTAACTTTATTGATGTATAGATAAAATCTGAGGTGATGACAGCTAGTATAGATGACTAGAATTGACAAATTTATGAAATCTAAGTGGACACTTTTTTTATTTTTTTTTTTTTTTTTTTTAAACTACCTAGTAATTTTTACAAATTAACATTTTTCAGCAATTATTTAATATTTTAGTGACTTTTAATTAGGTTTCAAGAAGCTTTATGAAATTTACCTTTCATCTCTAGGTTCTTAAGTTTACTACCTTTTAAACAAAAAATTAACTGGAGTATGACCCAAACTAAAATAAATACATAATTTAGTGAAATAGTAATTAAGAAAAGTAAGTTTTTGGTATTTTGAAGAGATGATTTGCAAATTCATTAATGATGAAAAAGAACTGAATTAAAAGTTAAATGATTGCAGTGCGTCAGATGAAGTGACCTTTTTAAAGATTATGTAATGTATAGATTCCCATAGATAGAAATTAGGAACTTTTTTTTTGTTTTCTTTTTTTTTTTTTTTTTTTTTTCCCTAAAAATTAATTTAAAAAAAATATTTGGGTACAAATGACTTGAGCTCTTCAAATTTTGATTCGTAAATGTACTTTTCACTTCAGCAAACTGGCATCTTGAAAGCAATGAAGAATTTTCAATGATTTTTGAACTATTATAAATTATTATAATTAAAATTAAATTTTTGTAAAAATTCATTATTCATCAAAAAAATTTTTATTTCTTCAGGCAATAGTGTCCTTAATATAACTTATTTAAAAAAAGCAATTAAAAGCTTTTCTAAATAATGTCATAGTTTTAATGCATTTTTTATTTTACAATACAGAGCAAATTTTCAATGAAACTTGTAACTGTTTTACAAAAAAAAAAAAAAATTAATTTACTTTCTCCAAGGAGTCCTGTCTTTTAAGTAATAAAAAAAAAAAAAAAAAAAATCCCCAGTCCTAAAAATTTAATTTCTTGAAATTTCCTGAAATTAAGTGAGTGGTAAAACATGTGTAACAAAAAAATCATTAATTTCTGAATATGTCCTGAAAGTTTCACTAAAATCCGACAATTATTTGAATTTTGCAAGAATTTTCCAAATTGACGTGTTTTTCACTGGGAGGGGTATTTAAATTAATGACATTTACAATATAAGCTCTCCTGAATATTGTAAATTTTGCTGAGATTCTAAAATCTAGACTGGCATTATTGTAAATTGTCTGATCCTAATGAATTGAATACAACTGCCACATAAGATCATTGATTGGTTAAACTTCACTTTATAAATGTAGTTTTCTCCTAAATCTAACAGTAAATGTGTTTGTGTCTATAAAATGTTAAAGTTAAACCCCCAACCTATTCTGTAAAGGAAAATATTTTCTCAAATGGCTTTCTGGAGAAACTGATTCCCATTATGTCTATTTTGGTCATTTGTTTATCAATTTTAATATTTTGCATCTTTTATACCTTCTATTTAGAAAAAGAAAACTTTGTAAAAATAACTCCCCCCACCTATCTTTGATTGCTTTTCATAAATTTTCTTGTTTCCTTTATGCCTACATTTATTGTAGAAAATCTTACAATTGAAATTTTATATTGCTATCCTCCAATACATCAGTACTCTACCATCCTTTAACAGATGTGCATACTGATGTCTAGTCAGTCTTTTAGAAATAGATTGGAATATTTTAAAGTAAATATAGTTTATAGGTGAATGAAAAATGGTTAATCAGTGAAACTTAAAAATCACAAGGGATTTTTTTATAAGATTTTAACTTTTTGCATTTCTTATGGAAAAAAATTGCTATTTATCTGACAGCCTTCCATATTGTGTTTTTTTTTTTTTTTTTTTTTTTTTATTTCTGTTAATTTTTATATTCAGTCTCTAAATTGACAACTGGAAGCAATTTTGAGTAGGTAACTTCTAGAATTTTTGACAATACTTTTATTTTTTTATATTTATTTTTCTTTTAATTAACAATGGTGCTGTGTGTGCATGCATTTGAAGATAACATTGATAAAGTTTCTGGGTGGTAATAAAATTTTATAAGTTCATAAATTAGGCGTAGAACAATTCAGGATAAATATCAATTAAATGATGGTAGCTTAGATTTGGTATTTTTACACTCTTTGTATTTAGAGGGTCATAGGAATTTGAAAATGTCTGTAACAGATACTGGCATATGATGTTAATGTACAAAGTAGCCCTATTCTGTCCGTAATGCAAAACATTTTAAAAATTTCAGTCTGTTAGTACAAGAATAATGTCAGTAGCCAACCCCCCCCCCCAAAAAAAACATTTTCAAATGCGGTTCATCCTAAAATAGAAAAGTTATTGTTTAATTTATTTTTTACTATGCCAGAACTTAGTATCCCCCTCTACAAGTGTATTGAACTTTTCAAAGTTCTTTTTGTATATGAAGAAATGGGATAGATATACCTGTGATTTTATGGGTATCTATTCTATCTCATTTAGGCAAAGGTGGTGAACTTTAGTTATTGATATTGTATATGTAATCATTAGAATGAACATTTTGATAAAATAAATAAATCCTGATAGTGATATCATGGATTGTATAAACAATTAATATATAATATTCATGCATAAAGTTTAATATTTGTATATAAAACAGAAAAATCTCAAATTTCTGCATTAGTAGAAGCTTTTATTTTTTTTTATTTTTTTACTTTCAAAGAATTCATTGAAGCTACTTTACCATCTTGTAGACAGAGATAAACTTTCTTTTTTGTATGTCTAATTTAGCCAATGTAGTTTTGATGTAAACATTAGTCACTTATTAAAATAACTTTAATAACCAATAGTCTTTTTTTTATTATTATTATTATGTTTTAATGAAAACTACTGGTTGCAATTCTATTTTGGTTTGTACAATTATTGAATCAGCAAAGATGTGAAACTAGTTAAATGTTAACTTTGACCTCTCCCTAATTTAAATGTATATTTGGAGCAGAAGTGGGCAAAGCAAATAAATGCTGATTTAACTGCCAGCCTTTACAACTTACTACTTCATGCAGCAAAATCCCTGTCATTTTTTTTTCTCTTTAATGTTCTTAGCTGATCTATGCAAAAATTGTATTACAACTCCAATTGCCTTGTGGCATCTTTTTGAAAAGATGCCAAGAAAGATAAAATTGGTATTTTGCTTTCTCAACATAGTTAAGAGAAATTTAAACTGCCTTCATCAACTCTCAGGTCATTTAATATTGTATTCTACATTGTTATTTAGTGTGTATTGGTTTCTTGTCAAACTGTTTGATCATTTACATATTTATGATTAGGGCATTTTTGAGGTGTCAAAAGATAGTCTGCAAAAAGCTTCTGGCTGCTGCTCTCCATTAGTTTTTGTTTGTAAAAAAAAAAAAAAAAATTCTTAGCTTTGTTCTTTGGTGGTGGAAGAATTTGTGAGTTGTGCTAGACTCTTGTAGCAAAAGCATTTGAGATGACTTTGCTGTTACCAATTATATTTTAGAGCTCTAACCAAATCCATCAATATAGAACAGTTGGATTAAGGGCTGCTTTTCAATTTGTCAAACTCCTCTGACAGTTAAGTAAAAACAAAATTAAGGAGTGGAGGAGTTTGATGTTAATTTAGTGACTTGTTGGATTCTTTTTATACTTATTTACTTTGATGCAAGGTGGGATAGATTTAAAAACAAAACAAAAGCACTTCTGTATAATGATTGCAGGAGGTAAAAATGTATTACATGGGTATGTGTATTAATGTTAGCATACTTTTAGGCTGTAGTTATTGTAACTTCATAAAATAGTTTCAGAAAAGACAACAAACATGGTTTTAAATTAATAATCTCATTTAAGTTGACTTAAAGTAACTTTTTAAATTTGAAACTTTTCTAAATTTAAAATTTTTTTTAACTCTGAAAACTTTAAAATGAAATTTTGATCTCATACTTGTCATTCAAAGTTGTGAAAGAGAGTGAAACTCTTAAGCCTGAAAATTGACTCAGTGATTTAAAAAAAAAAAAAAAAAAATTATTGTAAGTTTTTCTTTGTCAAAACTTTTTGCAGGGAAGATGGCTTATGCTAAGTAAATTTTCTTTTGTTTAAATTTACTTTTTTCCAAATTTGACAAGTTTGGAATACTCATATTATTCCTTTTTGGCAAATTTCTTTTTTAGGATAAAGATGAACTTTAAATTACTATTGGGTTGTCTGGGAAAGTTCATGCCGGTTTTTACTTGTTTATGTTCCAACATGTTAGAATGCATCAAATTTATCGACTGATATAATATATATGCTTACATCTCCGATTAGAGCAGGCTTCAAACTATCTCTTGAGAAAGAACGTTTAAAATTATTTAATTCATGTTAATTTTGCATCCTTATGAAAAGGGAAGATTATAAGGTGCATTTTGGACACTTGATGTTTTTTTTTTTTCTTTTCTTTTCTTTTACTGTAAAGGCAAAAATGCCTCACAAGAAACAAAAAAAGATGTACTGTGACGGTACTTTAGTGGTTCGCTAAGTTAAATTTGGTGATTGTAGCCTTATTGATGAAGAATGCTCAGGTGTAACCTGCATTGCACTATGCAGAAATTGGCAGAAACACTAAATTCATCAAAATCCACCCTCGATGAGCACTTGGGTACTCAAATCACTACAGTGTTTGAGTACATGATTTGAGTGAAAAGACTTTTTGGATTGCATTTCATCTGTGATTTGCTGTATAAATACAATGAAAATGCACTTTTTTTTTTTTTTTTTAAAGCAAATTGTGATAGATGATGGGAAATGGATTGTTCAGTGAAAAAGGTCCTGGGGTAAGTGACATGAGCCAACTTTAGCTACCTCGAGATCAGGTCTTCATCCTGAGAAAGTCGTGCTGTGCATTTGATGGGATTGGAAGAAATCCTGTAGTATGAGCTTTTGTCAAGTAACCAGTCAATTGATTCTGAAAAGTACTGCTTGTAACTGGACAAATTAAAAGCGGCAATTCAAGAAAAATGTCCAGAATTGGCAAACGAGAAAGGTGTTGTTTTCCATCAGGATAATGCCAAACCTGACATTTCTTTGACTTGGCAAAAATTGTCGCAGCTTGGTTGGAGTGTGTTACTCCACCTGCCATATTTACCAGACATTTTGCTCCTTTTGGATTTTCATTTATTCAGCTCCTTGTAAAATAATCTCGATCGGAAGATGTGATCTTAAGTTGAAAAAAAAAAAAAAATGGAGAAAGGTTGTGCAGCAAAATGGTTCGTATTTAGTTGAATAAATATTTAATGGCATAATTTTGTTTTAATTTCCCTTAAAAATCATGAACTTTTCTGTCAACTCAATATTAGCTACTCTTTTTGTATTTTATTAGTGGTTCCTAATAGAATAATTCCACTTATGACATTTTTTGCATAGTTGGATTGTGTTACAATCTGTGATAAAATTGAAGAAACATAATTGCAATGTAAAGTGATTCATGGGGACTGCTAAAACTGGAGTTGACCTTCATCTTGGACAGATTTTTAATTCATGTGTAGACTGCTAAGATGATCTTATTTCTCATAATTAAGTCTAAATGTATCAAGATAAACTTATTCTTTTCGACAGACTATATGCATTGTGTTTATTCTACTAGCAGTTACATTTTTAGCACTTTTGCTATGACAAAAAAATGTGGTTGATAATTCCTTTTATCCAGAATGTTTTGTGGTCAAGTTGTAATGTTTACTTTTGTGATGGTACTAAACCTTCCTTTCCTCAGTGAAACATGCGAGGTGAATGGTTACATTTCCTGTTTATACTAGGTGTCGATGAACACTGTCCCTATCGTTCATTTAATTTTTCAGGGATTTTTTTTCCTTAGATGGCTGGACACTTTTCCTCCTATTTGGAATCTTTATGTAATTGTTCAGCTTCACTGAAATAACTTGCATAAATGTGATTAAAGAATTTGGTAGGCTTTCATGCATCACCCAGCATTTAGTCTCTCACTGGGAATTGTTTTGAAATGGCTTGCTGCTACCTATTGCTGTCTATAGTTCAATGATTACCTCTACACTGAACAATGTTAGTTTCAATCCACTTCAAAGAGGATGCTTCTGTAATAGAAGCAGCCAAGTCAAGCCTTTCAAAAGCAAAGGTTTTGCATCTGAATTTGAGTGTAGCTTACTTACATGCAATCTTCAATCACATATTTTTTAAAAAAATGATCCAAATGTTCTTCATTGCAGCTGTAGTTGTAATGAAGAATTTATTTCTCTTATAGCTGAAGTTCTTGCTATAATTTTAAATTGTCAAAATCCATTCTGATACCTTACTTGCAAAATTGGACATGCTCAATAAAAAATAAAATAATTGTAGGCATCTTTTTGAATCCAGAATTATGAACAATTTCTCATAACATTATCCTCCCATCTGCACTTGTTGGATATGATTTATCTTGCTTAGGTCACTATGCCCTTTTGTTTGCCTTTAGTTTGAAAGTGCTTTTTGTGTAATCTGTCTTTATACTGGTATAGACAGGTTTGGTCAGATGTGTCACTATTTGATCTATAGTTAGTGGATAGGTAGGTGAAAGTTTGTGGGAGGGCATCTTAACACACCTACCTGATTCATACTGCTCTTTAAATAACTAAGAGTGTGTGTGTGTGTATATATATATATATATATATATATATATATATATATATACACGCACCACTAATCCAGCAAGCATGGGATCAAACAGATGCTGGAGTGACAAATTTTCTGAATCTGTAAAGCTAAAGGTAAAACAATTGGCAAAATAATGTATATACTCTTATATTACTGATAACAATATGTACTTAGCTTGGGTTTATTGGACTCCTGACCAAGTAATAGTTCTGTACTGTGAGATAAGTAGATTAGCGGAGAAAAACAGACAAATACTTGTAATATGTTATATAAAATTATCAACAGAAAAGTAATCATTTCATTTTTAATGTTTATAGTAAAGTAACATCTAAAGTTTGTTGGTTTCTTTTTTTTTTTTTTTTTTTTAAAAAAAGAGCAAAATTATTAAGCCCTAAAATAAGGCATCCACGATACTTCTTTTTAAAAATGGTAAACAGAATTTACTTCTCCAGAGACTTATCTTTTTAAAATGTGTAAAACTCTGTTGGCATGGCTATACAAGTAAAATAATTAATAGTTATTGAAGAAAATTTTTGTCTCAGATGTTGATTGCATATCTATAAGCTAATAACTGCCGCATTCAACATATTATCCTGAAGTATCTAAATCTGCTGAACTAGTGAATCCTGGATTAGTGAGGGTCAACAGGTATTACAAAATGAAATTCAAATCTTGTGTATGATATTGATTTGTTTGCTATAATTTAAATTGATTTTAATTGAACTTTTTTTTTTTTTTTTTTTTTTTAAATTGCATCCTATTAAGATATGCCTTTAAAATGGCTGGGATGTCAGTTTCATTTTGATATCCTGTTATAAATAGAAATAAATTCATTAAGCATCACAGTTAAAGAGCCTTAATGCTTCTTGAATTTATTTTACAAGACCAAAATGTAATATATGGTAGATTTTCTTGATATTCCCCGTCCCTCTCAGTCTCTGTTTAGGCATTCCCCCTCTGTATGCTACTAGAATAAAATGTTTAGTATAATAGTAAAATGAATATTGTCACAGTCAAATCTGTAACATGTCTTGACTTCATATCATCTATAACTCATGGCAAGTTTAGTAAATTTGTTCCTTGGTATCTTTTGAGTAGAAAGACTTTCTAGTAAGGTTTAATATTGATCAGCTTCTTGACATGATGATCAGTTCATGATTAAACTTTTAGAAGCAGTTTGACCTCAAGAAAATCTCTGCCGAGTTAACCTCACACTGGAGAACATATCCAAGAAATGTGTATTCCATCCCTTGATAGTTGTGGCAAAGAATACAAAATTTGAAACTAGCTGCCTATTAAAAGTAAGGCTGGAGGAACATTAGAAAGTTGTAATTAGGGATAAGACAATGAAATCAAGCATGGCTGATCATGTAAGGAGGGAAAGCCACCTGTGAAATGAAGTAAAGTATTAGACAACAATATTGGTGAAATGATAGTAAGACTTCAACAGCTATAGCAGTAAGAAGAATGAAGTTTGGTGAATGTAGTCAAGTGTAACAGTAGCAGCAAGCAGATTAGGTTTTAAGCTCAAAGTTCAGGATTCAGAATTGTCCAAGGAGGCAATAGCCTCAAAGATTAAAGCATTGGTTTGTGAATTTGGTGGCACATTAATTGTTCAATCTCTGTGTTAGATAGTGCAGACAAAACTGAGCAGTACTATAAGATATTCTCTAGACCTTAGACAACAGCAGAATAATCTATTCATGCAGATTTATTAAATGGTTTAATTTTAAACTCCTTGAAACTTATCTGTAGTGACAATCATTTGAAGAAAGCTGGAGGGTACACAACTACAGAAATGTGATAACAAAAATGGGGGACAATAGGCTGAATGTAAATAACTTTGCATTCCAGAAATTCAGACAGTGACTAACTTTTGTCACTATGACTATGAGATAATTTCTAATAAGTTCTAGATAATTTTTGCATTGATTCTCATAAGGTATTGTTGTTTTGCAAACCTTTTCTCTTAAGAAAAGGGGTGAAAATTGGTTAGACCTTGATGTATTCTAAGTGGTTAACTACTTGAAATCTTTCAAAATACTTTATAAAGAAGCATTCAGAACTGAAATTCTGGTTACAAGTTTTTTAACTTCCAAAATACTTTTTAAATTTTTTTTCCCCTCACAATGGCCTTTTACTTTTTACTCTTTGAAATCTTACTCTTGATTTGATCTAATAGAAAGCAAATTTAAATTTGCAGTGTTAATTTGTCTACTAATTGCAATTTCCTTATTGCAAACTTATGAGACTGGTCAGTACCTAAATAGGAACACTAGCTTCTGTAAGCTTGAATGTGTTGATAATGACTTGGAATTGTTAATTAGAGAGCTATGTTCCAATTCCTGTTGGGTTTGTTATATTCACTTATGCACAAATACCCTTGGGAAAGGTATGAATCCATCTCTTCTCACCCCAGCTTTGGGTTAATTAGTAAAAATTGTATCATAAAACAAAAAAAAAAAATTCTTAAAATTGAAAAATATTTTCTGTCTTTAAATAACCTGTAAGTTGTAGAAAATGAATGAATTAGTAATGCCACTAAAATAAGGTGTGATAAGTAATATACAACAGAAACTATTGATAGAACATTATTTGGGTGGGGGGTGAAATAATAAATACAATGGAAAATTTTAATTTGTAATATTACTTGGAACCTGAGGCTTTGTTATATATATATATATATATATATATATATATATATATATATATATATATATATATAATTACTACTGCTTTGTGCATTGGAATGTCAATATTCTTATGTAGAAAATGAATGCACTGAGTATAATTCTTAATGAAATAATGCTAAAATGTTTCAAGGTGATTTAAATAAAAATAAAATTGATCTTTATAAAAAAAAAATACAGTAAAATTTTTTTTTCTTTTCTTTATTTCTCTCTAACAAAAAAAAATTATCAGCATTAGGATTATAAACATGGTTTTGTGGTTCATTAAGCCAATTGCCCAATGGAACTTGCATTAATTTGCATCTGGTTTCTTAGGCAATGATAAGATATATCTACTAAGGTCTTTGTGTATGTTGCAGTTGTTGTATATTTCATTTATTTCTGTAATCTTGTTGATGCAGGAATCATGTAAGGCTGAGAGCCTTTCTATTACAATCTCATCTGTGGTCCTATCTGCTTTTTTCCCTGTTCATCTTCAGTGCTGATTTTACTTTGGAATTCAATATTTCATGTCCTTCCATATTTTTGTAATCCTGTGAAATAGTTCTCTACAACCTGTACTACTTGCATTAAAAACAAATTTTGGAATGGTTACTGCAGAGTACAGAGATCAGTTTAAAAATTGACTGGATCAAATATTTCCTAAAAAAAATTATTAGTATACTACCAACAACTATAAATGTGTTAGTTTAAAATTTCCTTGGGAAAATGGTGAAGAACCTAGTCTGGAGCTCTGATAAGCTTTTGATCAGAATGGCTGTAGATTTGTATTTAACATTTCTTAATACATCTACAAAAACAACTTTGTTACCTTTGGATTCTTGTATGCAACCCTGGATTGTCTTTTATAAATTGATACTAGCAAAATCCTTTCTGATATCAAAAATAGAACCAATGACTCGCTTTGTATACTTATGAATTGTTGCTGTTTCATGTTGGCTGCAATCATATTTACTTCTACTTTTCAAGTTCTGCTTGTGTAAACAAACCACTTATGACCAACTGGAAGTATTTTGTCTTTGTTGAAGATTTTTGTTCATATGGCAACCAATGTATAAAACTCAAACATCTTGTTGATATTGCCATGTTGTTTTTTTTTCTTTCTTTTATCTACTTAAAGTTATTAATGACTAATCAATATATGTAGATTACTACATTATTGCACTAGAAAGTAATATTTCTATCTCCATTGGCCAAGTCTCCATTCATTTGGCTCTTGCTCTGCCTACTTGCAAATTGTTGACTGGCTTGAAATGTCATCTGTTTTAATGGGCTTTCTCTTGCCTCTATACTTGTATTGATTACAAATCTTTCTCTCTCTGGTTTTACAATACTTAAGTGAGTGAATCAAATAATTAAATCTTGTTACATTGGTGGGTGGGACACATGTAATGCTGCTTTTTTTTTTTTTTTTTTTTTTTTTTTTTTTTTTTAATATTTAAATCTAGCAAAGAAGTATTTTATTTCCCCTTTTTAGTAACTTTCCTACTTGTCAGATTAATTTTTATTTGTTCAACCTCTTGTATTGTGCCTAAAATAGCAATTATGATCTTTTGGATGTACTCTTATTTTTGTTACATGTAATGAGTAAAATAATTTCATTTAGATTTTGGATCTCTTTTGCTGGGTGTATCTAATGACAGATTTAAGATTCCATACAAGAAAGAAAAGATTCTTTTTATATCTAAATTAACTTTTTTCTCTCTCCAGTCTCGGCTTGAATCGACTGGCTGCCAACTTCATCATTTTCATGCGGCTTATTATAATTATCATCTGTAATTTATTAATTTTTAGCTGGATTTACATTAAGAATTTTTTTTTTTTTTTTTTTCCAAATCTTACTTTCCAGTTTATAAAGAAACCTATATAATTACCACAATGTTGCACAACATTTTAAACAAACCTTTACTATTTACAAAAAAATATGAAAAGCTAGTATGATCTCTTACTGACAAATAACTTATACTACATTCAAAATTCATGAAGCAGACAATTGCTGCCCTCGCTTTCTTTATAAAACAATAGCAATTAAAGTCTTTATTTTCTATTTTACAAAGAAACAAAACTTTAGGCCCAGTAAATTATTACATTTTGTTTTATATAAACTGCTTTTCTTAATTATAGAGAAATTCATTTTAAAAATGCCAACTTAATTCTGTTGGATGATTGATCACTTCTAGCTTGTAGAATAAGATATTTGCAGTCTTGTGAAATCCTAGTATTTTTTTTTTTTTTTTTTTTAATATTTATGCTAGCTGGGTTTCTCCTCCTTTTTATTTACTTTTTGCTCTTAAAGAAAAATTCTTCTATTGGCTTGAAGCCAGAAATTTTTCATGTTTGGTTGACTGCATTTATGTGTAGTAATGAAGGGTGGCTATCATTTGGGAGAGCTGTTTATAATTGATAGAAAGCTTGTTCTTAATCTACTACACTTCACTTACCCAACTCGGTTTGGTATTATTTTTCTTTTTTTCTTTGATAATTAAGTTCTTTTTGAATTAGTTAGGTTCAGTCTTTTTATAATTTCTTTGCTCCTAGTATTGTTTAAAGTTGGCTTGATTTATTTTCTTATCTGCTGTTATTGGATTAAAGGCATAAACATTCTCTATAAAAGTTCACAAAATTGCTTTCTTGTCCAACACAACAGAAATTGATGCAAATTTAATGTATTATTGTCGTAGATTTTATACTTTTTTGCCTAGTTTTCTTTTAGATTCCTCATCCGTTTGTATTGGTAAAATTGAGTCTTTGCAGTTTTCTGAAATAGTAATTTCATATGGTTCTATAATTTATATAGATTTGTATAGGACGAAAATGAAGTTTAGAAGTACAAGGTAGCCAAAAAAGTCCTTGGTGTTCTTGATTTATTGGTGGGGGGGAGTTATTCAGCAAATTTGACACGCTGTTAGTCCTCAAAGTAATCCCCATTGGCATCCAGAACCCTCTGCCAATGTTCCCTGGCAGGGAAAATCAGGTATCTTGGATGCAAAAATGTCTGAGTGCCTGCTGTAAGTCTGCCTAATTCGTGAAGAATTTCCCACAAACATGGTTGTCCAGGGAATAGAAGAGGTGGTAATCTATTGGCGCAAAGTTCACGGAATAAAGTGTATGGCAGTGTTTCCTCAGTGAAGTTATGCCTGGCCACCCGAGCCAAATGAGGCCTGGCATTGTCATGGAAGAACAGTACACAGTTGTGATTAATCAATGCTGGCTCCTTCGGCTTTAGTGCCTGTTGTACATATTCCAACAACAGTGAGTACAGGTCTGCAGTGATGGTTTTGGCCCATTGGTAGCAGCTCATAGTACATCCATGACCTGTGGCTGGCCACTGCAGGGTTAATCACAAAGAAACAGATCTACCAACCAGAACTTTTTGAACCAATGCCTGGCAGTGTGTTTAATCACAATATTATCCCCAAATGCTTGATGTATTCAGCAACTTAATAATAGCAGCAGGTTTTTAATTTGTTCTGAATATTCCAACTTCATAAGCAGAAAACTTTAAATGAGCTACTTAGATGCTGCTCCATGTTTTCTCACTGCTGCTCAAGCTATGATGTGTGTGTGTGTGTGTATATGTTTGTGCACAATGCATCTGCATTGGTCAAGAGCAATACCCCAATCCCACTGTTTTCCTGGAATGTGATGTACTCATTTCTGTATCGGTGATCACTTACCATATGATGTGTTAAGAAAAAAGCTTTTTTTTTTTTTTTTTTTATTAGATTCCTTATAAATCTCGAAACCTAATGCATTATATTTAAGTTGAATCAGTAACTGCTTTTAGTTAGACTTCAAGTTTATAATTTTCCCCTTTTGAATATGACTAGTAAACTATTAGTTGTTTTGAAGTAGCTAAGATATTGTAAAGAAATATCCATTGATTTTTCAAAACCTAGTGTGTTACGTGGCAGTGGCTGTCTTTTGTCTAGTGTTCCGTATCACAGGTTTTTATTTTACCTCTAAGTAACAGATACCAACCTGATAAATTTGGTGTTACTTAATTTATATTGTTTGGCAATGCATGTTATTATATAGGAGAAAAATGAATCTCTTCATATTATGTACATAATACATATAGGATTATTTTTGTCTGTATTTGTAGAACTAATTAACAAATTAATATTTGTAATCTGTTTCTGTCACTGTTCACAACATTATGGAAGTAAGTTACTTATGAGCCTTTAAAGTTCTTTTGAAAGGAGTAAGAATTTCTGCTCTCTTCCTCCATGCCAGGACTTGTAGTTGCAGAAGTAGGTCTTTAATTTGCTCTTCTAAATATTCCAATTTTTTTTTTTTTTTTTTTTTTTTTTTTTTTTTACCTCCAGATTCACTAATGGGTCACATACCACTACAATGAACAGTATTTAAATGGTCACTTGTATGTTTTTAGGCCACACTTTCTGAAGCATTGAATGCAAAGTAGTGAAAATGAATTTGGTGACTTTCCTGAAAGATGTTAACATCCCACTTACTGCCCAGTAGCATCAATTAAAGCCCTTTCATTTGTTTCTACCAGATTTTTTTTCCATTTTTGTGATTGAGAGTAAAACTTCAGAAAGTGGCATATGATTTACTTAGCTTTTCTGTTGTCAGTAAAACAGTCCAAGGTTATTCAGTTATCTGCTTTCGTATTTGCAAGACTGCAAATAGATTGATCTATTTGTCAATATTCATATTGACCAGACATGAAGGAAAAAAATGAAATGTTATCTTATAAATATTTCAAGGCTTTGTACAAATAAGCATTCATTTTATTTATTTAACTTTTAGATTTCTGACATTACTTAAAATCCTATTTGCTACAAAATTATGGCATATCTCTATACAAGATAATTACATCAGTCAAGCACTTTTCTATTGCTCTATAGCTAGTTGAAAATGGCCAGTGTTTAGCTATGTTGATGACTGATAGTAAATTATGAAGAAGCCATCAACTGTTTGAAATGACAGTGGATTCTAGAAGTTCAGAAATGTTAAGCGACTAAGTTCTTTTTGCTTTTTTGAGTGAAGAAAATGTCTTGCAACCATTCATCATAGTTAATTCAACATTACAATAGAAAAGGTAAGACTTTTATGAAGATAGAATGGTAAAATTGCCTGAAGAGGTTGGTAAGTAATATATTTTATTACATTGAGAAAGTCTGTTGCCAATGTTTCCACTGCCATCTAACCAGATGATTGGTATTGTAAACTCATTTTGTGGATTTACTAGCTGACTGACATGATAGTTGCAACAGGGTAGATACCAATGACAGACTTTATTTGAATGGAGTAAGGAAGGAAAAATCTAGAAAAGCAATTTCTCTCTACACTTCTCTTTTTATACTGTAAAAAAATTATTTGATACCAGTCTAGTTCTTTTTTTTTTTTTTCCTTCTATAGTAAAGTGATTTATAAAGTGATTTGTAAGGAGTACAAAATGCTTTCCATCACTCAATTGCAATATTAAGCAGCAATGAAATGGGTGACAGTTAAATCTTTTTTATATTTGTTGGTAGCCAGAGATTACATTTTTATAATAGTAGGTTAACTTTGATTGCAGTGATGAATTAGTTGCTACCTCCTGAAATTCCACTCCTTCCATTTTCTTCAAAAATGTAGATTAATGTTGAAAAACAAACTATTTTGGAAAGATTTTCATAGATGTTGGTGTCTCTTATTTTGTAAGTTTCATGCCTACACAAGTGGGTTTTTCCTCTTTTTAAAAATTCAAAATGGTGAAAGTCCTCACTGTTCAAACAATCTTAAGGGATTTGATTGGGTGCTTTCCAAATTACCTCACTTAATAAAAGCTAATGATATGGAATGAAACCTAACACTTATTTTAAATTCATTTACATCCTTTCATCAAATTATCTCCTTGTTCTTGTTTAATTCACTTTTAATAAATTTAAAAAATATAATATTTATTTCATCAGGTAAAAAGATTGATACTTAATTTTGCAAATCCTTATCTTGTTTGATATATTGACTTTGACTTGATGAAATGTTTAATTAGGCTGTCCTGCAGTTTACAGAATTTTGTTGTTTTATTTTTTATCACTGAAATTAGATTTCATTTTGAAACTTTTCTTATTTTTATCATTAATCTCAGAAGTATTTAAAAAAAAATCTTTTGACTTTCATAGCCTATATGTCGAAGCTCATGAGGCCCCTCTAAAACTGAGACATGAGAAATTAGCTATACAATATTACTTAAAACTCAAATCCAATCCATCAAATTCGGCCTATCAATGCACATTCAATCCAAACTATAAACATCTGTTTGACAAAAAAGAAAATGTTATCAAACCTTTTGGTCTTTACATGGAAAAAATGATAAAACCACTCACAGTGTGATAGACAAAAACAGTATACATGAATTCAAGCTACCCAAACATCCACCTTGGCTATTGGAACAACCAAAAGTCATTTTAAGACTGGCTGCCCACTCTAAATCTGACACACACCCTTATACTATATAGAAAAACTAAATGATATTCTGGAACAATACCCAAATTGGGCCCCATATATACTGATGGCTCCAAAGTCAAAAAAAAAGTAGGATGTGGCTATCTTTAAATGTACTGTTCTACAGAAAAGATTACCTAACAACTCCTCAATTTTTAGTGCTGAAATTACAGCCATTGATTTAGCTCTAGACCTCATCATTAAACATAATTTAAATAAATTTATTATTTTTGCAGACTCATTATCACTACTCGAATCATTAAAAACCAAAAATTAAACAATCCTTTGCTCATCAAACTCCTATATAGAATACATGTGATCTTACAAAATAAAACTATCATTTTCTGTTGGATTCCCAGCCACTCTGGTTTTCATGGAAATGAAAAAGCTGATGTGGCTGCAAAAAACTCTCTGAAACTTAACACAAGTAACATAAAGGTTCCATACACTGACTATAAACCCCTAATAAATGACTTTATTTTGAAGAAATGGCAAGATGCTTGGAACAGCTGTCAAAACAACAAATTATTTCAAATCAAACCCTCTCTAAAGAAACAACTGAACACAGAAAATCACGCAAAGAAGTGGTTTTATCCCATATTCGCATAGGTCACACTCGCATAACTCACTCCTTCCTACTAAAAGATGAAGACCCTCCTGAATGCATAGCATGCCAGGAGGTTTATACCGTGAAGCACTTCCTGCTTGATTGCGGTGACATGGCACATATTCGAAAACTATTTTACAATGCGAACAATTTGAAAGAACTTTTCGAAAAATCAAACCCCAATTTGATCTTGACATTTCTTAGGAAAGTTGGACTATATAATAAAATATAATTCCAATTTGGTGTCTGATGATAAAAAGGGAAACCTTTTGATACTTGTCGGAAAAAAGTGAGAAATTTTCAAAGGACGCACCTCTGAAAACAGTGAATTTTTAAAAACAAAAAGCAAGACAACATCGAAAAAGAATGAAAGTGAAAGTTTTTTGAAAGCATTTCAATCTTATTTAAAGAAAAAAAAACAAAAAAAAACAACTGTTTGACCTTAAATGATCTCTTGCTGATCGATGGGTCGTTAAGTTTTAAACAAACAAACAAACAAACTTTTGACTTTCATAGATTTTATATACAGAGCTGGTTTACTTCAAAAATTGCAAGATGTTTGAAAACTAGATGTTTGAAATTTCTTTACTGTGTAGTCTCTTCCAGATTCTTGTATTAAAGCCATGCCTTCTGTCCAAATCTTTGATCTAAACAAAACCTTTTGTAAATTAGTTGGTAAATTATGAAATGAATGTTTGTATTTTCTGGCAGTGATACCATTTATTTGATTAAAAAAAATAATTGCTTATTTATTTCTTTTCATTTTTTTTCTTTTTTCTTTCTTTTATTTATTTTTTATCATCCCTCTTCTAGAAAAATTCCTGACCCAACACTGTTTATTTTTCTCTGCTTTTTTTTCCAGATGTGTTGCCTCCTTTAGTTTCAAGGTGGGTCACATGATCTGGCCTTGATATTCCATCTGGAATTCATAGACTCTTCATTTCAGTCACTCTGAGAGTTTAGGAATGTTAATGTTCAGAGAAATCTTGTGAATAATTTAGCACTTTATTTCTATTTGCTCTACATTTTATTAATAAATGACTACCTACTTGCAATGGGTTTTCATTAGAAATTGAAGTTTTTAATCCTTTTCTAAATGTGATCTTCCTCGACATTACAAGTCTACTTTCTGAAGGATTTAACCCTGTACCAGAATTGCCATTTGAAATTGGCTTCTAATGCAATGCCCAAATTAGAAAGTTTAAAGATAGCTTCTTTCTAGTACTTACTTATTTTCAGTATTCTTTTATTAGTGAATGCCAGAACTTGTCTGAAGACTGCATGTCGCAATTGAAGACCTAGTCTATACAGCAGGTATCTAATACAAAGTGAAATTGTACATCTGTTTGGTAAGCAGTAGTAGAGAAAAGATTGGTAAATATTTTATTCCTACTGAGTTGTATTGTATTTTTCCTTGCCTTTTTAGTGCTAATTCTTTCAGACTGTCAGGATACAAAAGAATTTTTAATAGGTTTTTAACAGTCCTTATGGAAGTTGCCAGAACTTTTTTTTTTTTTTTTATATATTCATTACTCTGAAAATCTCACAAATTTTCTTCCTAGCTACTTAGACAAACTTTGTGTGTGTTATATGGGGTGTGCTCTCCATCCTTTTTAATGCATTAGGGTCCAGCAACTGTGTTCTTACAGCTCAAAAGCCAGACTACCTGCACATATTATTGGATTATAGTAGTGAAGGCCTGTGCAGAACCAGTCATACTTTTTGGAAGAACTGAATACAGAATTGGTACACACTGTGCCACAAGGTCCCCTAATGACCCTCCTTGAGTTTTGAATTCAGTATTGTCTAGAACATTTACATTATTCAGACTATTGTCCCCATCTTTGTCACCATATTTATTATGTTTTGGCCGTTGTACACTCCGGCCTTCTTCAGGTGGTTGAAATGTCGAACTGAACCCTTTATTTTGCTCACTGGGGTAGACTGTTCTAGTTCCACGTGCCATGTTTAATGAATGTCCGTTATCTCCTGTTAATTTCCCTCTGAAAGTTCTGCACTGCCTTAACCAGGTATTGAACTCACACTTTTTGGGTCCTGTCACTGGATCTAACTAACGCCTTTATCCACTGGGCCATGCGTTGTAATAAATATGGCGACAAAGATTCGGACAATAGTCCGAATAATGTACATAATGCCTCCTCTCAGAAATACAGATATTGTCTAGAATATATATATATATATATATATATATATATATATATATAGTTTTTTATTTTTATTGCTGGTTAAGTGATGGGTTCATACCTTTCCCAAGAACATTTGCATGTAAGTGAATGTAACAAACTGGATTGGAATTCACTCTTTGATTTCTCAGAGCCTCTATCCATTACTCCACAGTGCTATATATATATATATATATATATATATATATATATATATATATATATATAATATATATCTATATCCATATCTGATGCAACTCTAACAGAATAACTATTTTTGGATTGGAATATCTTTTGGTACCAAAGCCACTTCACTTCTGCTCTGAATAGTTTAAGGTGCATGAATTGTGATTAAGTCTTTTTTTTTTTTCACTCCCATCCCCCATAGAAAAAAAATAATTATAAAAATCCAGATGTTGGCTTTTGAAAAAAAATCTTTTTAAATGATCTACCCTTAAACATGGGTTAGTTGTTAATAGTTCATATCAATTTTTAAAGTTTTTATTTTCCCTCGTTGTGGCTTATAGGTCAACATTACTGATAGACAGTTAAACATTAAAAGCTTTTAGAATTGCTATAAAACCAATTGGAATTTTGTCTTTAACTCTATGCTATCCGTTGAGTATTGGCAATTTCAAATATTATTGAATTTTGGAATTCTTATCCTTTTTTCTTTTTTTTTTTCCTTTTAGGGATCGACTTTAAAATTAAAACAGTAGAATTAGGAGGAAAAAAGATAAAATTACAAATATGGTAAGTAACATTCTATTCTTGTATATTTTTTTCTGCATTTAATTTTCCTTTTCTATTCAAATGTTGCTTCTTCACGATTATGCTTATCATTGATTAGCATATTTTCAGATCATAATTTTTTTTTTTTTAAATTTTTTATAATTGATGGTAAATTTTGAACACAAAAGTTTTTGTCATTGTTTTATAAAAATCCTTTAAAACCTGCTCTCAAACATAAAATGTTGTGTTCAAAGTGAACTCTGCTCTAGTATAAGAACTTTTTTTTTTTTTTTTTTTTAAAGACCCTTATTTCTTCAAATTTCAATAATACAAGCAAATGCATGCTCAGTCTCTGATGCTAAAATAAAAGTTAATTTGGAGAATAGTGATTTACCCTCACCACCAAAGAGAAAGAGGTGGTCACTGGGTTTCCAGTTTCTATAAACTGGATAAATGTCTATAAGTGATAGGCTATCAGCATTTAGAAATTAGTTTTGACAATTGTTTTTATTTTATTTTTTTCAATATTTTAAGACTACATTTCAAATTGACTTATTTAAAATCTACTTCTTTCCAGAGCACACTTCTTTTAATGTACATATGTTTGGAAGTGACAAATGTACATTAACAACTCCTGGGGGCAGGGATAATATGGAATTTGCCATGAATGGATATATTGACCTCATAAAAGAATCTATATCTGACAAACCAAGCCCTAAGTTTTAAAAAAAAATTGTAACTGCAGGATCATGACTGTGATATCTGAACATTTAGATATCAACAACAGTTTTTAAAATCAGTCTATTTGGGTTGTTTATAATTTTCTTTTATGGTTTGGGCTCAAAAAATGTATTCGGCTTTACATGATTGCAATATTGGCAGTGTCAAGTGAAACTTTGTAAAAGTTCAAATATGAGTGTTCTTTATGTGTTGTGAATAAATTTCCATTTAACCACAGCAGTATAAAGTGCTTAAGCATTAAGACACTCAATGTCATAAAACTTTCCTTTACCCCCCCCCCCCAAAAAAAAAAAAAAACAAAAACTGTTAGAACCATTAAAAATCAATTCTTTTTCTCATTGATCTTTAGCATGAGATGTTAGCCTGGTATGGCCTATAAATTTTTGTACACCTTTATTACTCTGTACAATTTTAATTGACCTAAAGTTTTTATAAGATTTTGTTTATGATACCAGCTGAATATTCTAAAACTCTTGGGGAATATTATTCTCTACAATCTAGTGTCACTTTAATTTTTTTTTTCTTTCTCTGTTCTTGAAATTATTACACTTTTATTACAATTAAAGTATAATTGTGAAGATGTTAATATCACTTCACTGACAGTCTTTTTATAGCTGGTTATTTGTTTCCAAATTTATCCATGTGCTAGAACAGCTAGCTAATTCCTGTCTGCTGACAACTGCTCCATGCTAATTTGTTTCATCGGCATACACAAAGCCAATCTGTCATTTATACTGTAACTGCACTGAAGAGACCTTAGTTCGTTTCTGGGTGAGAGAGAGTACGTGATCAGTAGTAGAACAAAGTCAGTTTGCTCAAACACTGTCAAGATAACATGACTTTGTTTGAAAGCTATGATACTAGCATAATTTTATGTACCCAATATCTCTCAGGTTGATATTGACAAATCAACTCGGGTGAGATTCAAACACTGGTCTTATGATTGGAACACTGATGCTCTGACCACTCTGTCATATATGACAATGTTATTCCCTTATCTCCAACTGTTAAAATAACTCTTTATATTTAAATTGAATTCTGTATTGTATATATATTGACAATTAAGATTCTCCATTCTCATTAGGTATCTGAAACTAAAATTTTATTTTCAATATATCTAAATATTTAATCAGACACACAGCTTGACAGCACAAAAAATGTTACCAAATTAATCTTGGTAGATCAAATCGAAACCAAATCATGCCTTTTCATAACTGAGAAAATGTTCCATCTCATGTGCTATTGGGCCAGAAGCTAAATTTTTCAATGTGCTCCCAAGCTGGCTTCAGTTCTCTCCAAACTATACAACTATTGCCTCACAGCTTCTGTCGTCCCTGTCTTTAAGAATTCTGGAGATTCCTTTTCACCCCCCTCTAACTACCACCCTATTGATCTCCTACTGATTTTTGGCAAAGTCTTTGAGGCCTTAATCAATGCTGAAGTAGTTAAGAATCTTACCTCTCATAATTTACTCTCTGACAAACAATGTGGCTTCTGTTTTGCCCAGTCTACTGCTGACGTGCTTACTGCCATAACTGAATAAATATAATATAAATAATCTATCTCAAGCTCTCGATAATAATGGTGAAGCTCGAGCCGTGGGTCTAGACATCTTGAAGGCAGGGTTTGGCATGCTGGTCTTCTATGTAAGCTTCAGGGCTATGGTATTACAGTGTGTTTACCTGATTTAATCCAATCATTCCTATCTAACAGGGAAATGAAAGTTATCCTGAACAGGCTCTCTTCCAGTTCCTTTTATACTAATGCAGGTATTCCCCAAGGCTCTCTCCTGCGTCCTACACAATTTCTGATCTTCATCAATGATCTCCTTGATGTCATCAGTTCCCAAATAGGCATCTATGCAGATGACACTACCATTTACTCATGTTGCGATAGTAAGCTCGGCAGCACTGACAACAAAGTTAACCTGGCTGCTGCTCTCGAACAGGATCTCCAATCAGTGGTTGACCGGAGCAGGAAATAGCTTGTAAATTTGAATGCCTCCAAAACTAAACTGCTCACACAGAGAAACGACCCCCCCCCCAAATCCGGCATGGTTGAGACTTGTCTCTGTGAGAGCATCTCACTGCACCTTCTTGGACTCACATTTTCAACTGACTTGAAGTGGAACAACTACATTGAATCAATAGCTACATCTACTGCAAGGAAAGTTTGTTCGTTGTGTCGTGACAGAAGGTATTTCTCATCAGAATCCATCTCTGACCACTACAAATCTACCATTTGTCCATGCATTGAATACTGTTGCCATATCTGTTCTGGTGCCCCAGCCATTCATCTTGAGATTCTCAACAAAATCCAAAGAAAGATCTGTAATATAATTGGTTCTGAATTGGCTTGACTGCACTCTCTCACAAACAAATGTGGCTTCCCTCTGTCTTTTCTACAAATATTTTCATGGCTACTACTCTGATGAGTTCTTTCTTTTTCTTTCCTGATGCCCCAACTACATGAGTTTGAGTGCTACTAGATTGGCAACTAGGTCCCACCCATTTACTGTTGAAATAGTTAAATGTATCTGCCACTTCTACTCCAACAATTTATTTCCTTATACTCCTGACATTGGAACTCCCCTCCTCTCACTTGCTTTCCTGAAAACTACAATCTTCAAAAATTTAAATGCAATGTCAATCACCATCTTCTGTTGCCTTGGTCCCTGTTCTTTTTTTCTCCCCCCCCACTTTTTTTTTTTTTTTTTTTTTTCTCACTTTCACTCTCTGTAACCCCCTGCATGCTAGTGACACTCCTGCCTTGCTCGGAGTGAAAGGCTTAAAACCCTATTTACATAGGTACCTCCACTAATTTGCTGAAAATAGAGCATACCATGATGAAAAAAAAAAAAAGCAGTTTTATTAAAATTTTTATAAAAAAAAATAGGAAAGACCAAAGTATTTTTTATTTAATTGTATTTTTTAATTAGTTTCAGCCTTGTTAGAAATTTTAGTATAGGAAATGTTAGCATTTAATTTGCGGTGTAAAAAAAGCAAAAAAAAACATGGAAATTCTTGCAAAAGTCAAATAATTTTCTGATTTTAATGACTTTCGGGACTTATCCATAAATTAACAAAATTATTTTAGAAATTATCTTTAACATCTGTTACCTACCACTTAATTTTATGAAATTTTGAGAAATTAAATGTTCACCCCCTTAATATTTATATTCATTAAAAGCAGAATTCCTTGGAGTATTTAAATCATGACTTTGAAATTTAAAAAAATTTTTTTTTTGTAAAGTGTAAACCCCATTTATTGAATATGCTCTGCATCATAAAATAAAAATGCAATAAAACTGGCATTATTTAATTAGAAAATCTTTTAATTGCTTTTATAAATAAGATATTAAGGACACTATTGTCTTAAAAATTCTTTTTGATGAATAATGAATTCTTACAAGAATTGCTTTCATCTTTTTCTCTTAAATTTTAATTACAATAATTAAAGTTTTAAATTTTAAAATTCTGTATTAATTTCACTCTTTTTATGTATTAAGTAAAAGCTATATATACTAATCATAAATTGAAAAGTTGAGTACAATTCATCAAACAGCAATATTTTTTTAAAAGAATTTTTGAATTTGTTTTATATATATATATATATATATATATATATGCGCTGATTTTTGTAGCTATGGATGTTTATGCATGTTATCAGAAAATAAGTGATAGCTATAGTAAATTTAAATTCAAAGTATCAGATTTTAGAGAATATTTTCCTAAGTTTTTAAGATTACTGAGTACTTAAAAATTACATATAAAAAGCACTCATTATATACAATTTTTTTTTTTTTTTTACGGATAAAGCACATTAAACATCCATGTCATCTTGAGACCACAAATTAACAAGCATCTTTTTATATATATATATATATATATATATATATGACTCTTTTCTGCATGGGGAGACACCACTATAATATTGTCCAATTTGAAAATGTGGGCAAAGAAGCAACTCTCATTGAAATATGGACACAATTTAGACATGTGAACTAAAAACTAATCATGCACAAAAGGTAATTATATCTTTATAAATAGAGAAAAATAACTTTTTACATTCTAATTTTATCAAAATATCCTTGAAAATAAGCAAGATGTCAACAGTTGAGATGGAAGGACATTTCAGAATTTTGACACATTTTCAGTGTAAACTAAGGAGAGGTTTCATATCCCCATTTTGCTTTTCCCTTATCCTCTGTATCTTCTCATTCTTTACCTTATCCTTTCCAGTTTCTGTTGCTTATTAAAATTGCTTCTCTTTTGAGAAATGAATAACAAAAGGGTTTTATTTTTTTTTATTTTTTCCATTTTTAGACTAATTTTTTAATTTGGAAACTGAATCAATTTTACATAGGTATTAAAACTTAATGAAATGTCACGTGATTGATTTTCAAATACATCTGAAGCAACCATTATCCAAACATTATCGATGACATTAACTGAAAAACTTTCTTAACTTTATGTGACTTCAAATATTTAGTTGATATTTATTTTTTCCCCTAAATCTACTTTGTATTATTTGGTCTATATATTTGGTATATTGCGATAAAGCTGATAGATTTTTCTGTAGCTATTGAAATGCTATTGCTGGAAACAAATTCAAATCATTCCATCTCCATAATTAAATATTTCTGCTGGTCTTGGTGTGATTTTGTTACCTCTTGACAGTTTTTTTTTTTTTTTTTTTTTTTTTTTTTAAGGTACCTCTTTAAGCAATTTTTGAAAACAAATAGGCTTAATATTAATCAATTAAAGCCTCCTGTAAAATTAAATTTAAAATTTAGTATTAATTATAAAACCTAAAAATAGAAAAACTCCCTTATATCTCTTACCTAACTAATGCACACTGACCCAGAAATGGGATGGTAGGAATTAATATATGAATGATGGGAGAAAGGGAGGTTATAGTTCTTTATAGATTTTTGCAAATCTTATCTTCTTTTGACACAGCTGAAAGTGGAGCTTGAATCTGCAAAACTAGCAAATAACTTAGACTAAATGTGCTGTCTCTGTACTAGTTACTTTAATGTTGATCCTTGTCAGTTTAAATGGAATAATTAAGGTGGTTAGAAGTTCTTGGGTTCTCGCTCTGTTCCTTTTCATATGCCATTTCTTAAGAATTACTCAATACTTAATATAATCTGGAAGTCCCAATTCTTTACAGCAAGGATTTTAATTTTTAAGATTAAGTGATGTCTGCAGGTCACTTTTGTTCTTGTATTTTTTTTTTTTTTTTTTTTTTTCAGTAAAGCAGTTGTTTGTAATGTCCACTTTTAGTTTCGGTTTTTCTCCTTCATTTAAGAAACTTCGAAATCGGCATAACTTGTCAGCTGAAATCCAAAATTATCAGTATTTGTATTATTAGTATGTGTATAAATGCATTTTTAACTGAGACTAGTATGATTACTCTGTTGTATTATTACAACTTTGGATGAAATGTTTTACTTATAGGAAAAATTGTGCCTAATCTACTCCTGAATGCAAATTAAAGATATATAACACAAAAACTTTAATAAAGGCTATTTTCCTATTCTGTCAGATTCTGTAATGAATTGACTGTGGAAAAAGCCATTTACCAATTGTGGTCAGCACAATTTTTTGTGGAAGTTGGCATTAAACACAAAATAATAATTTTTTTTTTTTTTTTTTAACATTTCCTCAGAATTTTACAATTGCTTAATATTGAATTTTAATTCATATTTAATAGAAAAAAAAGACTTGTTAAAAACTTTAAAATCTCATTTTTATTGTTTTTTTTTCGATGGCTTATCAAGCTTTTGCAGGTTATTTAAAGATAGATTTTTTTTTATTTTTTTTTTTTATAGATAACAATGGTTTAGTGATACAAGTCTTACTAATTAGCCCATTGCTTGGGGGGGGGAGAAGAGTTTGCCATACCTTTCCCAAGTATATTTGTATGTAATTCAATATAACTAACTCAATGAGAATTGAAACTCTGCTCAACAATTCTGAGCCATTATTATACAACCTGCACGTTTAACTTTAAGGCAACTAGTATTTCCTAGATGGTCATCCATTTATCAGGCTCAACATGGCTGAACTGGTGATTGTATAGGAACTGGTGTTTCAGCAATCTCTCTCTCTCTCTCTCTCTCCTTTTTGAGCTTGGAGTAAGTTTATGGTTGACAGTGCTATGTTGCCGTGTAGACGAGGTTACATTTGTCATTCATGTACATTTGTGTCTAGTCTGTCTTCAATGTTTAACATGTGTAGTAATGAGTTAACTGAGAAGTGTTCTGTTTAACAAGGGCAGAATATTCATATCGTGAGCAGGCAGATTTATTTATTTATTTTTTTTTTTTTTTTTTTTTTTTTTTTTTTACATCTGGCCGTGTGAATGATAATGGATGTGAGTCTTCACATCCATATCCGACTGAAGGCTGCAGAGTCATCCAACCTTTACTGTTGTTTATCTTTGCATTGTTGAGACAGGATCCATGGCACCACAAACTCTAGATGGAGAAAGATAGATCTGCTCATACACCTGACCAAGAGAACACATTCTACAGGCTGTCTGAGACAATCCAGGTATCAGCACATGTCAAATGTCCCTAGTATGTCATACACCTCATAGTACCACATGGAGGGGGTGCTTCAAGAGCAGATCCTGTATCCGTCATTTGCAATGTGCAGAGGGTTTTTGCTCTCTGATCACTTACTACAGGACTTTTGCCGATGGTTTATTGCACAAACTGCTGATCAGTTGTTTGTCTTTGCAGTCTTGTTTACGGATGGTACAATAATGGCTTTTTGGACATGGACATTTTAACTTGTTTTGGCATTGGGAACCCCTCCCAAAAAGTTTGTAAAGTATTTTTGGTTTGCACATTTAACAGCATCTACCATAAACTTTAAACTTAATAACTCAAAAACAAAGAATTTGTAGACATTTATTTTATATGGACTTTTGTCCTTGGTGTGAGGAAAAAGTTTGTAAAAGTATTTTTGGAGTATATATAAAAAAAACTTTTTGTGATGGTTTCCTGTGGCCTAATTGGTAAGGCATACATGGTTTGAGAGTAGTTTGCCTGATTGCAAAAAAGAACTACAGCATTGATTCTTGTCAAGTGGCACATTTTCTTTACAATTTGATCTCTAGGCTGGTTGATATTAATTTTACTGTTTAGAATAAGATATTAATGCAAACACGTGTAATTAAATATAATATTTTATATAGTTTATTTTTAAATATTGGTCCGTTTTAATCCTTTCGTGTCAGTTTGTAGGTAAATTTCATTTAAAAATGTAAGTGACCATCTTATTCAAATTTTTAACATGCACATTTTATAAGATCGCTACAAAGGTTTGAGTTTTGTTTCAACACTGCTGGTGTCTCAAGTGATGTTGAATAGAAAATTAAATGATTTTGAGTTCAAAAGCCCCCCCCCCCCTTCAGTAGGGGAAACCTATGACAACCAATCAGAGTACAAGTATATGGTAATTTAAAATAGCATAACATACTCTGGTATAATTACAATCTATTACTGCATTAAAATTAAGATTATTAATCTAATCTTAACTTTAACGCAGTAATAGATTGTAATTATACCAGAGTATGTTATGCTATTAGAAATCAATATAAAAATTAAATTTAACATTTTAAAATTTCAAATTCTAAAGTTAACCAAGCATCAAGTTTAATATTATTTTAAGATTATTCAGAAATGAAACCCTGAGAAAAAAATAATAATTTATAATTTGCAAAGTGCAAATTTATCAGTGAAGTTTGATGCTGATTTTAAAAAAAAAAAAAAAAAAAAAAAAATGCCAAAAACCTCAAATTGTTGTACATTATTTGATACATGGAAGTTGGAATTCAAACAAGAAGGCGGGAATGGAATTTTCAAATGACAAGCATTCACATAATAATAAACGAACACATATGTAAAGGCTGGTAAATATATGAGCCAAGAAATACAGGGAAGTATATTCATGCAGAAAATAGAAGAAATATAACGGAATAAAGATGAAGACCAACACACACAAAAGCATGCCAAAGAAAATTTTATCAGACATATGTATATACAGGTAAGAGCATATACAATCACACACACGCGTGCACACAAATATACAAATAATTGGACTCTCCAAAATGCAAGCATAAATGCACTGATAAATCTACACAAACCAACCATCAATATTTATACAGTCACAAACATATACAGGTATAAAGAGGATCAAATAAAAATAAAAAAAAAGCGTATGTACATGCATATGTATGATGCATACATATATGTATACATATACATAAATACGAACAAACTCACATGTACAAACAAAAACATACAAATAAAACACCCACATATATGCATACACATACCCATATATATATATATATATATATATACACACACACACACACGTATGCATAGATAACAATAGCATAAACCATTTGATTCACCCCCCACCCCAAAAAAACTTATTGATTTCATTAGTCTAACTTGAAGGAATTTTACCATTTTGTTTCCACTACTCTCAACAATTGTATTAAATGATTTATTGCAGGATAGAGCTGGCAATATAGGTAATGTGGAGGGCTGTTACAAGCCTCTTCTCAAAGGCCTTGCTCTCCTTTCACTAATTCAAAAGAGACACTGTTATTTGTCTTTGTTTTTGTTTCTACTGTTGTTCCCCAACAGACTTAACTATTACTTCTGAGACATTACCTCCCCCTCCTTGCAAATGAAGGAGAATGCAAGCAAGCGTGCCATTCTTTGAGTTCCAACCATCCAATGGTGAGGTTATAATATGGGCTCATAGTAAACTTTATATTTCAGTCACATGTTGGTACACATTTGCTCCAAGCTTGGTGGAAATGCTCTAAAGATATTGCTGCTTCTCAAAACTTGTTTATCATTCCACATAAAATACGCATTAAGCAATACTTTATTTTCTATACTAAACTTACCACAGAGAATTAACATGTCTATAGAATTGTAAATACTAATAGCCTGAATGCTTGGTGTCAACTTTCTTTTGTAGAAAATTTACTTACATTTTGACTCCACCCAAGACAAAGTTAATCTTATAACTAACAAATTATGCATGTGTTTGTGTCTGCATCTAAACATGCATGTTTGCATACAAAGATACACAAATACAATTTAACCAAACAGTCCTGTACTTTGTTTTCAAAGTTATTTTAAACTAGGTATATGCACGAGATCGCTAAAAAAAGCGTATAGTCTGATGAAAAAGACGTCAAACTTGACGAAAACAAAATTTTATCGCCAAAATGTCTGTTACGAGTAAGAGTAAAGAACAAAGTAATTTTTAATTATTTTTTTAAAATTTTCTGTCTTTATTACAACATTCTAACTTTCGATTGAAAAACCTTGTTTCTCGTCATCACCGGAACTCTAGTAAATAACATGGCGAATTTTTTGTGCATTTTTTTCTTATGACACACATTAATTTTGAAAATCTTGAAAAAATAGAAATAATTGTCAGATTTTAATGAAACTTTCAGAAACTATTCAGAAATGATGGAAATTATTATAAATATGTTATTTTTTTAAAAGTCATTATAAAAATATATTTTTTATACATATATTACCACCCCCATAAATGAATTAAATAAAACTGTAAAAGTTTATGGACGAAGCAGGGAAGTCATTATATTAATAAAACACAAGGCTTTGAGGAAAGTAAATCAGGTTTTTTAAAAATCCGAACTCGTAAACCGAAAATCAGCTCTGAATTGTAACATACAAAACCCAATAAAACAAAAATACTATTTAATTTTAAATGCTTTTAGTTGCTTTTATTTGTTTTTATCAATATGCATAATATTGTCTGAAGGCAAAAAACTTTTTCAATGAAAAATGAATTTTTAAATGAATTAATTGTTATTTAATAAATTATTTTATTATTTTTACATAAAGTTAGTAAAAGTTGTTAAATATTCTAAAATTAGCGGTACTGACGAATCCTGTATATAATGCTATTTTTAGGTACCTATATCTGTACAGATTATAAATAGTACAAGGTTTTTACAATCAACGAAACAGCAATGAGAATAATCTTACTGTCCTTTAACCTATGTGTAGAAAAAAAAATCTTAAATCAAATGTACGGAGGCCCGGAAGAAACATGATCCAATAAAAACATCACATGACTTGATTTGTACGGCACTGTTAACGGCCTTTATATTTATATAAAATTACTTTAAAAATTTATAATAATTTCAGCATTCCTGAAAGTTTCTTTAAAATCTGACAATTATTTCTATTTTTGCAAGATTTTCAAAATTAATGTGTCATAAGAAAAAATGAACAAAAAATTTGCCATGTTATTTACTAAAGTTCCGGTGATGACGAGAAACGAGATTTTTTCAATCAAAAGTTAAAACGTTCTAATAAAGACAGAAAATTTTTTAAAATAATGAAAAATTACTTTGTTCTCCCACTTAATAGTAACATAAACATTTTGGTGATAAAATTCTGATTTCGTCAAGTTTAAGGCTGTTTTTTCATGGTATGACTACTTAAAAATAACGAGGTAAATAAGTTGTTAACGTAAAAATAAATTGTCACTTACGACCTTCCGTACTATAAATTTCCGCACGTAATATGTCAGTGCGTGATGAAAAACACGCACTTGTCATTTGTCAATCAACACTGCAGTTCAGATCTGCTTTCTCCCATTTGAAAAAAACATGTTTTCATCACAGAAAATAAGCAATCTTTGTTTCAAAATATACTAAATAAACTTTCTAATTTCTAATCTTTTTTAAATTAGTTAAAAAAAAAAAAATGATAATTGATTTTTTAAATAAATTTTAAACGGCAACATTCACTTTTGTAAACAAACGTCAAAAACGATTTTTCCGATTCAAAAAAATTGAAGATTTTTAACGAAAATTTTGGATGTGCTAGAAATTATTAAAAAATTTTAAAAAATATTCAAAAAATACTTTGATCATTCCTCTTGATAATAACATTAACATTTATATGATAAAAAATTATTTTAATCAAATTTAAGGCCTTTTTTATTCATGGTATGCTATTTTTTTATCGATCTCATGCACATACCTATTTTAAACCAATAAAAAAAAAAAATTAAATTTCTTCCTTTTTACCATTTGCAGCAGAAAAATATCAGTTGACAGTGTGAGTTATTTAGAATGTGAAAGCAGCTGTTGTTAAGTGTTAGTGGGATATTATAGAGTTAGTGAATTCAAATCACAGAGTTGAACAGACACTTTGAGATTGTACAGAATGATTGGAATGAATTTTAGAAAAACATACACACTCTATCATTCTCTTGATGTCTGGTTGACATTTTGCCTTTTAATACTTGTTACTGGCACCAGCTGCACATACCTGATATTCTGCTCTTGAATCAGGATGACAGCTTAACCTTGAAGTTGTAGTAAACCTTATACTGACTTTTAATTATTTTACTATTGACTTTGTTTTATTAATGTTATTTAAAATAGTAATTGAGTACTCGTATTACTTGGAATTAAAAGGGATATTATTCTATTGGAAAACACTCTTATTTTTACTCTTCCAAAAACTCAGAATAATTACCTCACTGTGACAAATCATCATTAACAGCTTAGCTATTGAACTGCAATGATGGAAATTCCTATTGGACGTAGTTTGAGTTAAAAAAAAAAATCCTGAACCATTTGAAAGATCAAATATTTTGTTGATTCTTTTACACTTTATAATTCAGTATACTCTGTCCTCCTCTCAAGTCTGTTGTTTCTTTTGTCATTGACTCTTATCTGATGATAATGTTTACATAGTTCTCTATAAATGTATATAGATTTTTTTTATATGCAGTGTTTTTGTTTATTGAATTTTACAAGCATAGAACCTCTACTTATGTTAAATATCTACATTGTATTGTTACTTTTATGTTCTTCACCAAAGCACTGTTTGTCATTCTGATAAATTAACAATTCTACATTGGATATTAATTACCAGTTTAGGTTTCCTAAAAGTTTAGCCACATTACTGTTGTTCACTCTATACCAGGCCCAAAAGCCACTCAAGGTAGAGGGTTACTAAATGTTGTTGTTGTAAGGGTATATAAGAAGCAAGAGGTACATATTCTGAGGATATGTAGGATAGACAACAGTTGAAGAGGTCATGATTGTAGTGATTGGGGGAGAAAACATCTCCTGAAATCTGTTCCACAATGCAGCAGTTCTGAGGAAGAAACTGAGTAGAACCTTCTTCTCACCAGTGCAATATGAAGGGAATGAAGATGGTTTGACTTGGGGTCTGCTACATCCTAGCTATGAGGGTCTGGAGTGGTAGAACCAAGAAATATAATTTGCCCGAATATCTGCCATGAAAATAGGGATAAATAGTGAGAGGCTAGCAATGTTTGTCTTTTTTTTTTTTTTTTTTTTTTTTTTTTTTTTTTTTTTTCTAGCTGGGAGGAGTCAGTAAAGAAAAACACTTCCATTTTCTAAAACCTTAAAATGGATTTACTGCATTTGGTTATATATTCACCTGTGCATTGTAGTTGTGTTTTAAAAGTAAATATCAATTCTCTTGTGATTGTCATTTACCTTTCTTTGCTTCAGCTGACAAGAAAAGATTATCTTTCTGTAATCAATAAGAAACTTGTCACTTTTGGTTAATGTTTCATGTAAGTTTCACTAAAACCCAGACTCTTTATGCAACTTTCAAGCAAATACATTTTAACTTCAGTTTTAGTTTAGTCGGGCAGTAACTCTAATTTCTAGATTAGAACTTGTTTTATCTCTCGGTGTTGAATGGCATCCACCGTGTATTTAGGAAATATCTATAGAAGATCTGCTTAAAAATTTTACATAAAGATTTTTCTCTTGACCTTTTTGGCTTTATTATAAATGCATGGCCAAATATTTTTATAAATTGTTCTGGACACTTAAATATCTTAAGTGTTTTAGTTTCTTTTTGTTCAAGGTATGAAACTTTTTTTTCTCCTCTTCCAAGTTTTCATGTCATGAGACATAGACTTAGTCTGTCTTAGGAAAAAAAAAAACTAACAGTAAAGTTTTTGTGTGACATGTTTCATTCTTTAGGACTTCATCAGACTACTGTGATGTTTACATTGATGCGGCTACGCTGGAGGAAAGGGGTGCCAAGATCTTTTAGATTAAATTTTTTTTAATGTATTCAGGTATGTCGTCTAGCTGATTACATTTAGATTTTTTTTTTTTTTTATTAATATTTTTACCATTTTTGTTATTAAATATCCCAAAGTGTAGTAATAGATCTGTTAAAAAAAGTGAAATGTTGTAAGAAGCTAGACATAAATTTACTGTGAACTATTGACTAAAATGCTTTCTATATATTTTCATCTTGGTAAATTGTAGATTCTTACATTTCATCTTTCTTGACAGATCTTCTATTATCACAATGTGGGATGATATTTAATAACAAAAGTGAATGGAAATCCAACAGACCATAAGAAACTAAATTAAACTGGCTAGACAATTTATCCCAAAACACATATCTAAAAAAAAAAAAAAAAAGTTAATTCTCAGAATCTTGTCTCGTGTATATGTAGTTGCATGAATATAAATATCACTTTGATCTGAAGTCCTAAAAGATGAAACGTTAAATGAAGACTTTCCACTTTGTCAGTCTTTTTTTTTTTTTCTCCTTTTTTTTCCTCCATAAAATTCTTTTTCTTTTCTATATAAGGGGGCAGGGAAACTGATCTGAATCTTAATAAATTTAGTATATTAACTTATGAAGAAATTTCTTCGTATCAGATTACTGAATAAGTTTTTGTTATAAAAATCCTTAGTTTTTACATTCTTTGAATAATAAACTGTGTGTCTAGAATTAATAGCATCTGCATAAAAAAAAAAATGATTTCTTTGCCAGAATTATACACTTAGCTTTTAACCAAATGCATCAACAAAATAATTTTGAAGATTTTGGATTAACTGACTCAAATGACTTTCAGCTGACTTTTTATTTCCTACTAATTCTCTAAAAACTGAACATAAGTGTTTAGTAGCAATAGATTGGGTGTACCTAATATCAAATAGCAACAAGAGGAAGAAAATTACTAGTGGCATTCTTTTCATAACTTGGCTATGCCACATTAGTTGGTACTTTCTCTAGATATTGGCCTTTCCTAGCTTGCCTCAGTGACAAGGATTTTTTTATTATTTATTTTTTAATAAAATCACTATTAAATAAAAACTCCTGATTATTATAAACAATTCATTTTCATAGTACTTTCCTTTGTATACAATATAAGGTAGGAAGCTTTTGTTGCAAACTGTTTGGAGTTTACTGACCTTATTTTCATTTTATTAAAAGCATTGTATCATTGCAGATGACTTATATCAAGAATTTAGCATTTTTACCATGTTGGTCATATTTATTTCATTTTTGAATTATTCACATCAGCCATATTTCCCTTTTATTTAGCATTAGAATTGTGTCCTTATCTCCAGGGTAGCTTTTATTTATTTATTTATTTATTTTTTTTTTTCCATAAAGAAATATCTTTGTTAAACATTTCCATATCTTAGTTTTCTGATCAAATTTGCTAACACTAATGTGATATCCATTTGGTTTTAACTCAGTTTTTATTAATTCACATGCAATTTGCACTAAATCAGTAATCCCCCCCCTTTTTTTTAACGTCAGTTCCTTCTATCACTGTATACCAAACATTTTTGTCATCAGTCAAACAGGAAATATGAAACCAAAAATACTATCAATTTAATTGAGATGTAATTGCAAGCATCGGAGCTAAGATGTTCTTTAATTTTTGCTCTATAATAGACTTTTCATTTTTGTTTTTAATCGGATAAACCTATCAAAAAAAAAGTGACTTCATTTTATCACAAACTTTATGCAGATATTTATCAAATCTGTATATTTCTGTGAAACTATTTCTAAAGATGAATTTTAAATTCAAAAGCTTGTGATATATTTACATTAACATCTAGGCAGTCTGAAAATGTATTTTAAAATACTTGCTTTACAGGCTCGATATTTCTTTGATAAATCCTTATAGTAAACGAGAATTTGTGTATTGACAAAGGAATACCTTGTTACTCTTAGTTTGCTGATCTGAATAATCTGCATTTGCTTTAAAAGTGAACATTTCTATTACATACCTGGCTTTTTATTCTTGCATTCATCACAATCTTTGACTTGGCTTTATTATTGAGTTGTTACTATTGTCTAGAATTTCTTTGCTGATTGAGGTTATGAGCATTTAAACTACTGCATTTACCTCCCTCCACTCAAGTCACTTTATTAGTTTGACTTATTTTTTGTTTATGTCCTCTCTTTCAATTTGTATTTAAAAAAAAAAATAAATATCTACTCTTTGATCTTGACAATGGGGACCAAATGTGTTTTTTTGTATCTCTCTCTCTCTCTCTCTCTCTCTCTCTGATGCCTTTTATCTCTTCACTTATGCAACTAAATACATATTGGCAGCTGATGTGTTGTTGCAGAAGCTCTTACAAATGTCTGCCAACCAAAGCAGTTCCTCACTTGTCTATACAGTCTCTCTCTTTTCTCTCTTTTTTTTTTTTTTTTTTTTTTTTTTTTTGTCACTGACTACTTTCTCGCTTTCAGAATGATGGCAATTTTCCAGTCTATTCTGCTTTGCCATTTGTCTCGTTCTCTACACCATTTTCTTTTTTTTTTATAGCATGGTTGCTGTTTGCATTTTAAAGGAATGACATTTTAGCTTTGTTCAGAAGAGCTGACTACTTGAAGGCTTTAATTACTATTTACTTCTTTCTAGTTGACAAAGCACCTGCTTTGATTGAATGGTTGCTTGGAGATTTGTCTGCTTTCCAGCCTAACATTAACCAGATTTTCATCTGCTGCACTTTCTGCAGTTTAAATATTTCCCTTGCAGACAAATCTGATAAGATATTAACAAGTATAACTGTTGGATTTCTTCACAGATCTTTTGATAGTTGATTTATTTGAAAATCAAACTGTTTTCAATGAGTGGAAACTTAAAAAAAAAAAAAATTAGAGAATGATTGAGAAGTGTCTTTCCCAGATGGATTTTGGTGCTGCACATTTACCAAATTTATTAGTTCTGCTAGGCTGTCTGAAATCTAAAATGCTGCTCACTTTTTTTTTTTTTTTTTTTTTTTTTTTTTTTTTTTGTAACTCTAGTGATTCAGCCAAGTATCTCTTCCTGGCAGAAAACCTTTTTTTATGCTTAACACTAAATAACCAATATACCAAAAAGTTCTTGTACTTGCATCAAATGTCATTTCCCATTTCTAAAAGACTTCTGTTTAGAATCTTTTGATTCATTCTTGCTCTTCATTTTACAATTGTGATCAGAGTTCATGTCATGATTGTTTCTTAAATAAATCTTTGCTATTGTCTGCCTGTTTCCTATTTGTGTGCATTGGAAAAACTTGTTTTTATTGGATCTTAAATGGGAAGTAGTCAATGAACCTTACCTCTTACCTTTTAATGAATATAATTTGTCAAAATACAAGTTAATTGGCTTGTTTTGGTCTAGATTTTTGACCCCACTATTTAAAATAGCGACCAGACAAGGGGTATAATTCTATAAAAAAAAAAAAAAAAGTTCCCATTTAAAACATTGCATTTTAAACATTTCTCATTGGAGCATTTTACTTAATCCTCTTCACTATTACTCACATGTCCATTTAACATCTGAAGTGATTTTATACATTTGTAATTTAATAACTGATATTTGCCAGTTCTGAATTGATTTTGAATTGTTGAAATATAGATTTCCAATTTCATCCACTCTACATTTGTATTGTTACTATTTTGCTACTTTGCTTCTATTATTCTTTAAAATGTGAATAGTTTCATGGCAAGTTTGGCAGAGTTTATACAGATGTAAAGCTTTTTTTTTTTTTTTTTTTTTTTTTTTTTTTGAAAAATGTCTTATTTGGTTTCTGTATTTTCATCTTGTGCTGATGAAATGTTTTTAATTTTCTATAGAAATGCAAAATATTCTTTGTCTAGAAAATTTTTTCCTAATTTCTTGCCTGTAGTAAATAAAAACTAATTCACTGCTTTTTAATAAAAAAAAATCTAACTTTTTGTAATTTCCAAATATATGAACAGATCTGAAATTTACAACTTTTATCTCTCCACCTAACTACCTATTATTATTTCTGAATTTTTTTTTTGATATGAATTCATAGTATTTGCTATATTTTGATTTCCTATTTAATTTTTGACAAATTTTTTTTACTGTCTTGTATGTTAATTAGAATTATCAATATTTTATTAATGCAGCTGCTTGATAGAATATTTTTTCTTTTGTTGCTCACCTGGTTCACTTAAGACTTGTTGCAATAAGATGGTAACTCATTGGAATGTAGTGTCTGTGATTACAGCCCAAATTACTGGTGATTGTGCCTTTTTGAGTGGTTTTATACTGAAGTCTGTAGTAATTTCTTTTTGCTTAAATGTCCTTTATCCATAGCACTTAATGGTTGGAAGTTTTCAACCAATGATTTGTCTATGCCAAACAATTTGTTCATTTGACAGTGCTGCTGAAATTCAGTTTCTCCTTTTACTTAACAAAAAAAATCTCATTCCTATGTAATCATTTTAAGAAATGTTTTAGTCAATTAACCTATATTTTTCTCTTGAGCAATAAAAATAGTCTTTTTTTTTTTTTTTTTTTTTTAACCCCCTTAATGTTTTGCTTTGAAATTTTATGACAAGTTGTCCAAAATATAAAAACTGATTGCATGGACAATTTTTTTTTTTTTTTTTTTTTTTTTTTTTTTTTTTTCTTTTCGTCCTCTCTCTCATCTGAACTCCATGAGTCACTTAATCAATTGTACTATTTTTTTTTTTTTTTTTTTCTCAATTGTTATTCACTTATTTAATGTGTCAAATATTGATCAAATCAGTTATCCTGGTCAATTTCTTTATTTTGAACTTTTTCATTAGTCTTTAGCAAGGAAGAAATACTTTTGCAAGTTCCAGTGTTATTAAAATAAATTTAATTTTTCCCTTTGAAATGCATTTTCTCTGTCTGAAGGTGTCTATACTCTATGTAAATGGTTTTTTTTTTTTTCAGAGTTGATTAATTTTTTAATTTTTTTCTTCTCCCCAAGGGATACAGCCGGGCAAGAGAGGTTTCATACCATCACTACCTCTTATTACCGAGGTGCCATGGGAATTATGCTAGTCTATGATATAACAAACGGCAAAACATTTGACAATATTTCCAAATGGTTGAGGAACATTGATGAGGTATGTATTGGCATTTTATCTCTCATTATATGAGTGTGTAAATGTTTTTGTTAATGCCATAGTTGACAGGAGGGTCAGTCTTTTTAGAAACTGAACCAAAAGGCAAACTAATCAAATGTTTTTCTATTAGGCTAAACAAGGAGACTTCATTGTCCTTCAATACGTAATTTTGGGACTTAACTTTTAAGAATTGGGGGAAGCCTACTCACATTTTTATTTTGGGTCATGGTGGTGTTAGATATATCTATCAATCCCCCTCACCCCTTCTATTGATCCAAATGGCTTGGCATTTATTTATGTATAAATTTTTTAATTTTTTTTAATTTTTTTTATTTAATTTTCAGCATGCAAATGAAGATGTTGAAAAAATGATCTTGGGAAACAAATGCGACATGGATGACAAGAGGCAGGTGTCGAAAGACCGTGGTGATTCTGTATGTGTAATTTTGTTTGTTTTCACTTTTCTTTCATTCCTTTTACATTTACTGAATGTGTTTTTAATAGAAAAATGTAATTAATACTTTTAAGAGGTTCAGAAAGTTAAGTGTTTCTCCTCTCCATGCACTTAGGCCATTTGTTTTAAATGAATAAATACAAACTTAGAATATTTGTATTAAAAACTCTTACTATGTTGTGCTGCTTCAAACTTTTTGTGCTTTGATTTTTCTTCAAACACTCGCACAGCAAATCGGGCTACTGATACTGAAAGAAGTACTTTTAAAGAGCTCAGGTCTTCTAAAAGTAGAAAAAAAATCTCTTAAGCTAGATAATACAAGTCGAGTAATGTTTAAAATTACTTTGTATCAGCTTATACAAAGGGGAGATAACTAAACTTTTCTTATGTGGAAGGGAGGTAATTGTTTACCAATTTAATCTCTCGTAACATGGGCATGAATATTAACATTTTTGTTTGATACACACTCGGCATTCCCTACTCTATTAAGATTTTAGATACATGTGAATTTTTCTTTTAGTAATATTAAAAACGCTTTCTTGCATCTACTCTGAATAATCTCTTCCTTATTTAAGCATTAATTTTCATAAATGTTGAAAACTTATTTTGGTCAAACTAACAATCTGATCAAGCATCAAAATTAATTTATTTCAATTTCCTTCTTGGTCAGGGTGAGAACTAGTTGGCAGCTCCTCATAATTATTTTGGAAAAGTATTTCTGATGTGATAATGTTAAAAATAACTTTGTATATTGTTTTTAGCACTTTTTTTATTAACTAGATTGGACAGTGCCACATCTTCAGAACCTAACTTTAACCTGAAGAATCCCCCACCCCCACGGCCCTGCTGGAATCAACAGTAAGAAAATGCCTGCATCCCAAGCTTAAGCTTGGGCGGATATTGTCCACTACCACTTTTTTGTACTGTTGGGTTTAACTTTGTTTCTCGTTGATCCAAAACTATGATGAGAGCTTTCTATCATAATTTTCCCATCTGATATGTTCTTGTAGCAGTTCTCCAGTGTTAACTTCTTTGTATAAAGGCTTGTGATTTTAAGAAATACATCTTCAAATACCTGAATTTCAACATCAAATCTAGTCTTTTATTTAGTATCTAAATTACAAATTTAAGTTGTCATTTAAATATTTTACCATATTTGATTTTTGAGCTGAGGTAGTCATTTTGTATTAATTTCATTTTATTTTCCTCCAGATTGCCCGTGAACATTCAATACCTTTCTTAGAGACCAGTGCCAAGGCCAACATCAATGTAGAGAGAGCCTTCATGGATTTAGCTCAAGCAATTTTGAATAAGGTCAGTGTTTGTTTCTACAAATTTTCCAGTCAATGTCTGAGGTTATGTTATTGAGATGTAAGAAAAGATGAATTGTGCTGGACAAGATAATTTTGATATTAGTAAAAACCCCCCCCCCCCAAAAAATGAGAATGAAGAGCTCAAAACAAAGAAGGCAAGGACAAAATGAATTAATGAAGTTAAATTTTAATGGAAATCTCTTATATTAAACACAAATGAAGAAATCCCAAAAATAAAACTAAAAAGACAAAGATCAACATCACAATCCAGAAGTTCTTTACTAAGTCTTAAGAAGGGGGAAAAAAAAAAAAAGAAAAAAAGACATCCCAAAAAGGCATCTTGGTGGCCTCCTCCAAAAATAAAAATTCTCAAGACCCCCCCCCCCCACTCCTCCAAAATAACAAAGTTTCCATTTTTTTCTAGTGGACTAAGAAAACACCACACACACACATCCACACACTACAAATTCCTTAAGAACGTACATATTTCCTTCAATGACTTGAGTTATAATAATAATATATGAATTGGGGGTAATATTTCATTTCCTGGAAACAAGCCATCATAATTTCAATTCTGAAAACTGATGAAAACTTTTAAATTCCTTCAAACTATTTGAGTCTATCATACTTACTAGTTTTACAGAACTCCCAAATGGATGATAAGTTTACCACATTCCTTAATTTTAAAATAACCTTCCAGTTTGGTTTTAGAAAGAAACAGAAGTACAATAGACCAGCTGGTTCACTTAGAACTTTCTATTGGAAAAGCTTTTAGTAAAGAACACTTGACAGCATTGAAAGAGCCTATGATATCCTCATGGATACATGGCAAATGTTTTATTTATGGTGCTGCAATAAGGTTGTACCTGAAATCCTTGTTGCTATTCCTCATCAGGGACTGCAACTCGTCCTAAGAGCTTTTAGAACATCTCTGATGCAAACACTCATAAAATGCTTTTAATACAAAGATAGCAGAAATTAATCCAACAATACTATACTAAATTACGTTTCTATTTGAATAACTCTGCATTTAAATGTTTCACCAATACCACTATAAAGATCTGTTCGACCCCCAGCACTTCAAATCTTTTGGCTTTGATTCATTAATAGTGTACATGTCAAACATAGCAAAGACGAGTTTTCCAGCTTGTCTAACAAAGCACCCTAAAACTAATACCAGTCCATCTACCCTTTTGATTTTGATTTTTTGATTTTTTTTTTTTTTTTTTTTTTTTTTTTTCTGGAGCACCCAAACACCTAGTTGGCTCAAATTCTTATTCTTAATGATGCCTACCTTACAAAACTCTATTTTAGTGAAGAAGCTATAGTAATAGACTTAGCTTTAGACATCGTATTTGCATCACTAAAAAATAAAAAACACAATCCCCCTTAACAGTTAAATTGCTAAACAGGATCAATCTAAAATTTTTCTGTTGGGTACCCAGCCATATCACTATCTGCGGCAAAGGAATCCTTAAAAATTAACATTTCATATTTAAAAAATCTCCCCCATACAGACTCCAAAGCAATTATAAATTCCTATTCTAAACGAGAGGCAAGGGTTATGTAACTCCCACCCAAACAAACTTTATAAAATTTAAGCCCATTCTTAAAGAATGACATCATGGTCTTGGAAGAAGCTGTCCTATGAAGAATTGAAATAGAACAGTTCCATATCACCCACCCATTTTGCCTTAAAAATTAACAGCATTTTAGGAGACATATACTGTAAAACACATTCTAATTGATTGCAGTCACCTTGCTCTTATGTTAACAATTTTATGACCTGACTAGTCTAGAGAACCTTTCCAAGGGGATAAAAGTAGAGCCTAAATAACACAGTTCTAAAGGCATAACTTGAAAGTGATGGAACCAACAATCCAAAGGATTGTTTATAAAGCCATATAATTGGGGGAGGGTCGTTTTGACATTAAATGACGGACAGTAGTATATCGACCCTAAACCTTTGATTTCATGTACCTTTTTATTTACTGAATTTATTTTTTTAAAATTTCATCTCTTAGCAAAGATACAAAAGAAATATTGTTTGGGGGGGGTGTATAAAAATGAGACTTAATGAAATTTACTAACATTAAACTCATTCCATTTTTGTTTCTATTTAGTTTCAATCTTGATTTCTTTTCTTTCAGACTCCCAGCAAAGACTCTGAACCAAGGGGCATTGATGTGCATAAGCAGGAAGGTAGCAGTCGAAAGTGTTGTTAGTGCTACTGCCTGCCAGATTCTTCTTTTCACCCAAGCCCCTTCTCCCCCCCACCCTTGTCTTGCTGCTCTTTCTGCCCTAGCCTGGCAACCATATTCCATAGGATGGCCACTCTTTGGTCAATTGCAGCAGCATCTCCCTACTGCCTGTCCCCTTACACCCTTCCCCTGGATGGACTACTTATTACTTGTACTTTTCATTGGATCAGCCCTTGCCGCTGTCGCCGCCGCTGCCCTCGCCCGCCTGCCCTCCTCGCCTCCGCCACATCCGCATGCTCGGGCTGCCGGCGACGGACATATTTGCTGTCAGTAACAAATTCTATGCTTTCCATTGTAAGATGAAATTGAAGAGAACAAAAAGAAGAAAAAAAAAAAAAACTCTAAAAAAAAAAAAAAAAAAAAATAAAAGAAATAAATTGTAAAGAATTTTTTGAAGAATGAGAAAAACTTGGGTAGGGGGGGAAATAAGAGGGAAAAAAAACAAAAAAAACAACAAAAAGCAAAAAAAAAAAAAGACTGACCATTTAACTCGAGGTTGGCCAGTAACTCGAGGCTTTAGAATCAACAGAACCTGTGAGTAGTTGGCGATGTGTTGATGGAGATGGTGAGATACTGTTGGTGACAGTGTATGGATGGATTTGGCTCTGTGTGTGTGTGTCTGTGTGTATGATAGTGTGCATATGTGCATGTATGTACAATGTTTTGCTGGTGACTATATGGCATACTGCAGCAAATATACTTTGAGACTTTTTTACATAAAGACTCCAGAGAAATAGAAAATGAAAAGTATTCATACCTCTTGTTCCTGGTTGGACACAAAGCAGAAGAAAAGGGACAACATAAAAAAACTTAAAAAATAAATTAACTAATTAAAAAAAAAAAAAAAAAAAGCTTAAAAAGGGGAGGAAAAACGCGTCCCCTGCACTTCCTGAATTCTTTTAAAACTCCTGGAATTCTGTCGACTCCCTTGGTTCCCCGCCTCCCTACAGGAAGACATTTCCTAAGCCTGTTATTTCCACATAGAGCACTGCAGTTTTGAATGTTGCTTGGCTTGCTGTCTGATTTTTGACATCACTATCCAGAAAGCCTGTATAATCATTGGAGCATCTTTACTGGTTAGTCCGTCTGGTTTTACCTCCCCCCCCCACCCCTTTAATAATTCCCCCTCCAGTTTGCCTTTGCAATAACCAGGGTTAGTTGCTCTTCTTGTCCCTTATCTGTTTCTTTGTGCTGGTAACATAACTATTTGCAGGTATATTATGTCTATATACCGTAACCAGATAGAATGTCTATCAAATAGATTTGTAGCTTTTTGATAGAATACTGTATATATCTTGGCATATATCAAGTCCATGCATATGTGTTTCTCTAAGAAACACTTTGTGCTGAGCTTCAACCTTTTCTTGCCGCCCCCTTCCCCTCTCTTTAAAAAAAAACAAAAAAAAAAACATTCTAAGTAGCCATATTGGCTTCTTTCCAAAATGTTAAATTGGTTTTCTTTAATTTGCCAAATTTTGCCTTGACAATTGTTCTGCTTGCGTTCGTTAATGGACAGTTTGCAATTGGTGCTGCCATTATTATTTCTACTTAGGATTGTTTAATTCTTGTCTCTCTGCTCCACTGTTTTCTCAAAATCTAGCTGGCAACTGAAGACCCCCATAAAGGTATTGGGTGCAATTCAGAAAAGAGCAAGAAATAATTAAATTGCTAAATGCTTCTATTTTGTCTATTCAGTTCTTTTTAAAAAAAATTAACTTTGAATGCTTTCGTCTCTGCCATTTTCTTTTTTCTCTCTGAACACTTCCCTTTTGTGAAGGGACATTTTTTTTGCAATTTGGATCCTGAAATTGTTTTAATTGTTCTTGTAAGCCCATCTATGCTTGTTGCATTTGCCTATGATCAACTGTGGTCAACTGGGAATAGCATTAATCTTAACTGACCCCCCCCCCTCGTTATTAGAAAAGCAAAGCACACACACGTCTAATTTCACCTTTTAGTTTTTCTCTCTCTCTCTGCCTTCTTACTAAATATTCAAAAATCTTTATCAAAACCTCTCTTCTTTTAAACTCTTTCTCCCCAATCTCTTGACTTTTGGTCTGGCCTCTTGCAGCAGTGTGCTAGCTGATCTACCTACTCCACACTAACCAGCTAGACGGACCAACCTTTCCCCCGTTAAATGTCACCCTCCGTACCCAGGGGCGGCGTGCAGGGGGGGGACCAGCCATTGTGGATATCTGAATCTTCATCAAGTCACTCTCGCCAGCTGGTAGCAACTACTTTGATAGATTATTTTCTGCTCACAATGAAATTTCTTTTTATTTTTTTTTTTTTTTTATGTTTTTTTTCCACGAATAATAAATCTGTAATTTAATGTATTTTTTCCCTTTTTCTTATTTCCTTTTGTGCGTAACCCTAACTACCACAGGTCAAGACAACTTACCTGCTTCTTTTAGTGGATCTGTTAACTCCATTTTGCATTGGGCAGGTTCAATTGATCAGATTTTTTTTTTTTCTCTCTCGGAATCTGCACATCTGAGCAGCAAATAGAATTTATTTGCTTGAAGTAAATCTTCTTCCTGATGGGGAGGAGGAGCAGCAGAGTTATGGAATGTTAGGATTTTCTGTGGTTTTGTAACCAGCCCTCAAAATAATTCTTCCAGCTAATGATCCTTGTTTTCAACAAATATTCCCTTTGCTCATTCATAGCCTTGTAAATTAATCATGAATAAATCTCCCACCCCTGACTCACTTTCTACACTGAAAAAAAAATTTGTGCATTTATGGTTTGAAAGTGGCATCTTCCGTTAAGTATTTATTGGCTAAAGCTTCTTTCAACTAAAATTTTAATAAGATTGAGATTTCTACAAATGGTGATGTATAAATAATGATCCAGTGTTTTTTATATATATATATATATATATATATGCCAGTAGACCTAGTAGATTCCCTGATGTGTGTAAACTCAAACTTGTGTATCCATAAAATCTTTGATTAAAAAAATCCATTGATTTGAATACTTAGGAAAAGAAAATCTTCTTCTAAATTATAGATTTGGAATTTTCAATAAGAAATCCCAATTTGAATAAAGCTATATGGGTAAATACATTTCTAGCTTTCCATGTAGAGATCATAAATGTGGATACAGAATCTGCACCTCTTTACATTACAAGTTGTGTTTTGCATTAAAGTCTCTGCTTCTGATGTTACCGTAAATCTGCTGTACACTTTAACCATATTTGTGTCTAACTATGTATGGAATTGGTGTCTCCTGTAATTGAAACCGTCCCTCTATTTAATCAGAATGCTTTGTTGCTTGACTTAGCAAAATGTCTGAACCGAACAGTTTTAACTGATGCTGTAAAGATATTGCTGGGACAGGAGTCTAGATTGGATTATAACAAATGATATTTGCCATATATATATATATAAAAACTACATGGGTTAAATTTAAAATATCTGCACAAAATATGAGAAGTAAAGATTGATGATACATGCTTTAAAAGAATATTTACACTGTTATAAAATGACGATCCATACAAAAATTGATGTCATAACAAAAAAATTATGTTGACTGAATTATTTTTTATTTTTTTTAATTAAGTAATCCTGTAAATTATTCTCTAAAATGTAGCACCTCTCTCATGAGGATTTTCAACTGGAAGCAATCCATTGGTTTAAAGACTAAAGACAAAACAATACTTTTAGTAAACTTTAGTAAAATTTAATGCGAGAGAAGAGAATGGAAATTGTTCCTATTCCATAAAATCTCATTGTTTGTCCTTGTTAAATCCTCCTCTCTCAGTGGTCTTTTATACAGTTCATCTCATCAGGAAATTCTTCCTTTTCATGACTTTAGATACCTGAAAGAGATGAAGGTATTAAATTATAAGACTGTATGAATCCACCCAAATGTAGAAAAGTCAGGCAAGGGTATGTTAAGCTCTTGCATTTTGGCATTTAACAAATTGATCTTAACAATTAAGAGAGAGTGGAGCAAAAAAAAAAAAAAAACCCCAACAAAACAAACTTCCAGCAACAAAATGTGTCAAGGGAATGATTTTACAAAACACCAAATATCAGATGATAGCAAAGTGAGTAGTTGCAGAGAGGCCTATATTTGGAGTTTCTTTGCATCTGATTTTAATGTTCAATACTCACTTGGCTCCCCAATCTGTGCGCCCGTGTATTGTGGCTCCAACAGAAGGCCGATAGGTGGCAGAATTCTTGCCTAAAGACAGTGGGGCTGGTGCACGCTTCCAGCCATAATCTGGAACAAAAATAAATTTCAAAATGAAATTGGATCTTTCAGCTTTAGAGGCTAAACTTATATTCAAATCTCACTTTCTTTTAGCTTGAAATGGTAAATTCTCTTCAAAGTATAAAAAACACGTTACACCCCTCGTGTGCAGATTCACTTGTCAAATCCACATTAGTAACTCTTAAGTTAATAACTTGTGACAATGTTGATTAATTTCATTTGCTTAAAGCTTTTGTTTTGGTGTTCCATGTTGATTTGACCCCCCCCTCCCCTGTGACATGTAATCCAAACAATGGCAATTTTTGCCCAGTGACTAAAAGCAGGTATTAGTAGTTTATGGAGGATGAGGTGTGAATTTTGAAAAAGTGGGAGTAGATTTACTAACATGTTCACTACTAAAGTACATTAATTAACATGAGCTTTGCTGCTGAGGAATATGTTCTTTTTGTTCATAGTTTGTATACTTGCATAACAGAATTGAGTTGGTAGGAAAGCATGAAATATAGTCACTACTAAAGAGTGGACAAATAAGAGGCTGGTGCCAAAAATTTATTAGAATTGTTTTGAACCAAATCTTTATATGTTGTGTGTGTGTTTTCATTAAAATAGTTGAGTCTATGAAATTTTATTATTATAGCTTAATTTTACTGAAGATGGCTAAATCTAGTCTAATAAGAAAATGGCAAAGGGGTTGGGGGGAAATACCTGGATTATTGTTTCGAGAAATGTTGTATGGTTTTGGATTCCACAATGACACATTATCTTTCCGTGTTATTCCTGCTGTTGGATTCATTCCTGGAAGATATTCAAAAATGAAAGGAAAAAAATTATTGGTAAAAATCAAAACATGTCCATCGTAGTTATTCAAAGAATTGAAGGCTGGGCTAAAGACTGACCTGGAACATATCGTGCCTTGCCAAGGTAATACTGTTTGGCAGATGACCGACTGGTCTGCTGACCAGAGTTCCGTCGATTGTTGTCAGCCGCTTTTGGGTGAGGATTGGCCTTAATTTTAAGGAAACTGCAATGGAAGAAATAGCAAAATTGGTCAATGGTAAGTTTGCTGCTGAGAAGTAGTTGGAATTTAAGGACAAATTGTGGCAGAAGATTTGAAATTAAATAAGCAGGAAAGAAAATCTCTTGTAATTGTTTGGATTTTTGTTGCCATATTCATGGCATTTGTTTCGGCTGTTGTACACTCCAGCCTTCAGGTGATTGGAATTTCAAACTGAACCCTTTATTTTGTCCAGTGGGGTAGACGGTTCTAGTTCCATGTGTCATGCCTCTTCCAAATGTTTCAGTTATCTCCCTTTTAACTTAACTTTCCAAATTTTTGCTGCAGTAGCCAGGTATTGAACTCGCTACTCTGTGTTCATCCAAAGCTTTATCCATTGGGCCATGCGTTCTTGACGACATCAGTGTATGAAATTTTGGGACTCATAATGTCTCGGTAACCATTTTTTCCTCCCCATGTAATGCCATCCTGTGCATCTGTGGTAAGAAATATAAAAGAGAAACGGGCTGCCTCCTTATGGTAAGACTGCGAGAACATTGTAAAGCTGTAACACAAGAGGAAATAGAAAAATCAGGTATAGCTGACCACATATGGAATGAAAGGGGGGGGGTCAATACCTGGCTACTGCAGTGGTGAACAAAAACTTGGGAGTTAAGTTAAAGGGAGATAACTGAGACATCCAGAAGAAGCATGGCACTAGAACATTCTGCCCTAGGTGGATGAAATAAAGGGTTCCATTTGAAATTCCAATCACCTGAGGAAGGTTGGAATGTACAACGATTGAAACGTGAATATGGCAACAAATATGAGGACAATGCTCTGAACAACATAAATAGTGTAAAGAAATGGTCTAAAAACACTTAAGAAGTTTCACTTACCTTGTGAAATCATCATCAGCATCATCCTCATCAAATAATTTGTCGTTACCATCATTTTTATTTTCTTTCAAAAATGATGGAATGGTTTGATTCCTTTTCTGGTGATCAGCAAAATCAAAATCATCAAAATCATCCCATGATAAATCCAGACCCCAACGTTTCCGGGCACTTGGTTTTTTGGTTTGTAATAATCGGGATGGTTCCTGCAGGTATACAGAAGATGACCGGTTAGTCTTGTTTATTGAATCAAAATAAAATAATTTGGTACTTAGTGTAGTTTATTGGGATTAAACCTGGGAATTTATGGGTACTGTTGTAAGCTATAATTAGTTAAAAGTAGGTACCTCTACAAAATCACAAAAAAGAAAAAAAAAAGAAGTAAATCAGCCTACTGTGATGAGAACATGGTTTTATTGAAAGGAAAGATCAAAGTATTTTTTTAATTTTTAATTAATATTTTTACTCCCTTTCTAGAACACTTGTAATTTTGATTAAAATTCTTGTCTTTCTTGCGTCATTTCATGTATTATATTTTAGCTTAGAAAATTTTAGTGTCTAATGAAATTTTTAGGACTTATTCACAAATGAATGAAATTATTTAAGAAATGTTTTTGATTAGAAAATCTTGATAAATTTTTTTTTTTTTTTTTTAACATGTTTCACCCCTTACTTAATTTTATGAAAACTTGAGAAATTCAATGTGATAATTGTTAGTGACTATATTAGCTAAAAGCAAAATTCTTTGAGTATATAAATCACCAATTTATTTATTTATATTTTAATTTTTTGCAAAATCAGGCTCTGTTTGCTCTAAATCAAAAAGTAAAAAATACAATAAAATTAAGACGTTATTTAATTAGAAAAACTTAATTGTTCTTATGGATAATATATATTAATGACAATATTGTCTTAAAAAAAAAAAAAATTTTCGATGAAAAATGAATTCTTACAAGATTTGATTTAATTTTTTTTAATTAGAATAATTTGTAATATTTTTAAATCTTAAAATTCAATTTTTACTGATCATATATCAAAGCTTGACACCCCCAAATATTAAAAAAACAACAAAAAAAAAAAAAAAAAAACAAGAAAAAAAGAAAATGAAAAAAGTTTTTGTATAAATGCATAGAATTTTAAAGATCTGGTTGCCCATGCACAACACTATCAGAAAGTAAGAGCGACAACTCTAGTAAATTTAGAGGCAAAATTCAATAAAACATTAAATTAATGAAAAACATTTCATGTTATATTCCTAAATTATTTTTTTACGGTTAAAGCAAATAGAACAAAAATTCAGCCATTATCGGTTGTCACATTTAACACCTATGTGATTGTTTATCTACTGTTGTGTTGAAAAATGCATTTCTGATATCTTAAACTTAAAAAAAAAATAATAGCAGTTTCAAATCGGATTAATTATACTTTAAATCAGCTAATATTCCTCAAATAAAATTTCAGAAAAGTATATTTCATTTTTGGAAGAATTTTTAAGGAGTTTTACATTTTTATAACACTGCAAAAAAATGGCACTAAATTCAAAATTTTTTAGAAATTTAAAAAAAAAAAAAATTATTTCCAATTAATTTAAATTAGTTTTGAAATATAGTATTTTGTTTATTGGAAATAATAAATTTAATCTCTGATTGAAATTAAAACTAAAATAAGTTTCAAGAAAGATTTTTCATTATTAAAAATTAATCTTAAATGTTAGGTATCGTTTTTGTGGAGGCAGCAAGTTAAAAGTATTCGCCACTATTTCTCTAGTAGTTTTGTCTTCAAAGTTAGAATTTGTTTAGTCTCTGGTTGTATCAACTGCTATTTATATAGTGGAAATTTGCATATGAATACATTATTTTTTTTTTGCCAACTTTTTTTTGGCAATGTAAATTTGGAATACTGTAAAAGAAAAGGAATACTTTCAAAAAAAAAAAAAAACCTTGAAAGAAAAGTGTTTGATCTTGAATCATTTTGATTCTTTGTTGATATGCTTTCTTTTTCATTATAAGTAAAGTAATATACTGTATTGGTATTATAGGCAGAAGGTTGATGAGTTGCAGCTGAAACAATTTTTTAAAGATATATGTAAAAAAAAAAAATCTTCAGCCAACCTAAGTGTCATAGGACGACCACCACCCCCACCTCAAATTTCAAGGCACAAACTTACAAGTTGGGTCAGTAATATTTAAAGTTTTACCTTTGTTTCATGGTTTGTTTGTTTTATTTTATTTGCACTCATCAGAGAGGGCAGGATGTTGGTGGCTCGATTCTCAGCTAATGGCTTTGTTTGTGGATGAGTATAATAATTGCTGGTTGGTTCCAAAGGGCCAATGGCAGGATAAGGAAGGGACACGTTATTCACTGATGTCTGCTGTTGTTTGGCACTACTTAAATTGGCCCCGACTTGGAAGAAACTGTATCTCAAAGCCTGCAATGACAAGAAAATCCAAAATGCACAGATGTCTTTCTTCAGAACATAGAAAACCAGATTCTTTATTTCAATGACAGACAGAAGAGAGCTTTGCAATGAGGTAAAGTGTGTAAAATGTTCCATTTGAATGGTTCTATTACTTTTTTTTTTTTAAATCTGGTGTGGTGGCTAAAATAGTTGCATTTTTGTCAGTCACTTCTTGTTAGCTTTGAAATTGCTGTTAAAAGTGGAAGAGAAGTTCAGTGTGTATGTATATGTATCTATAAAAACTACTAACTGAATATATAAGACAAAATATCAAAGCATCAGAAAATATATATATATATATATTAGCAGAAAGATGTATGACAAAAAGGAAAAGGTTTTCATGTGACATGTTTCAACTTTCAGGACTTCATCAGATTAAGTTTGTTTTTATGTTTTACTGCTTAAGGTAAACTGGTAACCTCAAAGTCACAGATGTGTCCCACTCCAGACCCTTACAAAGATCTGATTTTCAAACATCACAAATTACCCAATTCTTTCAATTTAGGCAAATACAATAAATAAAATGAACAGTTGGATGGTTTCAGGATTTTGTAATGTCATACTTAAAATTCATTTTTTTAGACAATATTTATGGTTGGTATTTTAGAACAGAAGTAGGTAAAAAAAAACAAAAAAAACCCAAAAAACAAACAATTTCTGACATAGAAAACTTTATGCAATTATTCTTTTGGAGTAGGGATCCTCATCTTTTCTTTTTTTTTTAATGACATTTCAGTCAATCTATTCTCCAGCCTTCCTCAAGCATAGTAAATGTCAAAGAATTTTGATACTGAATTTCATGCCGAAAAGATATGTTGTCTGTAATTTTCACTTTTTAATACAGGCTAAATTCAGAATCCGAATTCAATCTCTGGACTAAGCAGTACATCAATTTGGTGGAAAAGTAGTGAGGTGACAATGAGATTAGTGGCAGGAAGATGAAGCTGTAAGTTTAAATCCCAAGGAAGGCTGTTAGACATGGGGGGGAGGGGGATCATAGGATAGGAACAACATATGTTCAGTTTAAAATACCTTGAAAGGTATTGATTGCAACAGGCTCTTGGACAAAATGCTGTGATAAATGCAACAAAGATGAGGATGTTACATGTGAAGGAACAAGAAGAATTACACTGAATTTAAAAAAAAAAAAAAGACAAAATTTGAGAAATTAAATAATTGGAGTGAGTGGGGAATGTGAAGTTGGAATTAACCCAGTGTTGGTTTATTATTGAAATCCAATAAGATATTAACACAGGGTCAAAGCTGATGACTGTACATATGACATAGCCCATGAGTTTCATTATTTATGTGAAATGGCTGAGGTTTTCGAAAAAGGTGATTTAGTGACAAGATGAACATGGCTAAGAAAAAAAAAAAAAAAAAACAAATGTTTGGTTTCCCTAAAGGTTCAAGATCAGGAAGAAATAATTCTGGGGAAATTTTTATTTAAGGAAAAATTGAAAGATTTTTTTTTTTTTTTTTTTTTTTAAAATCACCAATATAGTAGCTTAATCCATGGATTAAGTCAGATTATCCTGACATTGCATGGTAAACTTTGACTTAGCAGGAAACAAATTCTTGTAGCATTTCCAAGAATCAATATCTGTTTAAATTTGCCATTCTCCCTTGCTGTGTCAAATCCAATTCCTTTTGAAAGCTTTACACATCTTGTAAGCAATGAAACTTGCAATAGAAATGACAGTCGCCCACCAAGAATTATTATATATTTGGACATCCATGTGTAAAATATTGTTCCATAAATAAAATCTTACACTTGATTGAAAAAATGCTGGAAATTTCTTCAAATTTAATTCTTTCGAGTTTGTTAGAAAATCACTAAATATGTAAAAAAAAAAAAAAAAACCTTACAAATTCAATTTGTCAAAATCTAAACTGGTCTGGTGCTCCTGCTATTCATCTCACTTGGAAGAATCTGCAATCCTGACTTGGCATCTCAACTTCAGTCACTTTCTCACTGGCTTCACATGGCTTCCCTCTGTCTTTTCTACAAATATTTTCATGGCTACTGCTCTGATAAGCTTTTTTTTTATCCTCTGGGGCCCCAACTACATGAATTTAAGCATTTTACTAGATTGGCATATAGGTCCCACCCTTTTACTGTTGTAAGAGTTAAATGTAACCGTCACTTCTACCCCAACAGTTTCTTTTCTCATACTTTCCACCCGTGGAACTTCCTTCCCTGATAGCTACAATCTTCAAAAAATTTAATGCAATGCCAATTGCCATCTTGAATCCCATTCATCTTTTACCCCCTCCCCATACCCAGTCTTTTCTCTCAATCTCTGTACCCCCCCCCCCTGTGTACTAGTGGCATTCGCACCTTGCTTGGGGTGAAATGATTAAAAAAAAAAAGAAAAGGACATGCAACACCTCATGAAGTGGTTAGAATGATACTTCTAAATGGCGCAGCCAGTCATATCAGAGGATGCCCGTCTATTAGGGCCGCAAGCCAATACCCTATTGCAGACGCCTGCTCAGACACATTTGTGTTTGTTCAACACCCACAGAGTTGACTGACCTCTGGTTTATATTGCAACTATGCTGAGCGGACATTACTTAGTTTCTGGGAGAATGTGCATTATCAACAGTCTGAACAAGGCCAGCATACTCAAACCCTCGGTCACAATGACTTGTGACTTTGTGCTGGCACAACCAATAACAGCTCCCAAGGTTTCCGTCTAACCAATTTCACTCACAAGGCTTGGATCAAACTGTGGTATAGTTTTCAGGCAAAGGTGTTGCATACTGGGATTGTCTCTTCCAGACCAAATAACAATCAAGAAGTAACCTTCCTGACAAATCAACTATGGTGAGATTTTCAAACTCAGGTCACATGGTCAGAAAACAAACGTTCTAACCACTCTGGCCCATTAATGATAATTATATAACACTTATAATCTTCAGTTTCTTGTATTATGCCCCCCCCCGCTCCTTACTCCATTTTGTTCACTGGGATTCAACAATATCTGCCCTACAGTGATTGTTGTCAAAGGGTTTAGCAACAGAGAAAAAAAATGGTGCAAAAAATTGCCTGCTGCTTTTGTCTTCAATGACAGAAGAAGAAAGGAGATCTGAGTAGTTGTATATTTGAATCATTGATAAAGTCACAATCTTTGAAAAACAGAAAGTGAGTTGAATGTGACAATGTTGTTGTCCATCTTACTAAAAATCTGCAGAATAGTTTGCAATCACTTTTGCTTTCTTCAAAAGAAATTTTTTTCATATTTTGTTTTTCATGAAAGTTTAAATTTTTACCAACATGAAAACCAGTTTTTACAATTTACAGTTTTTACTAAAATATCTTTGCCCAAATTATTTTTAATCTTTGAATGAAACACAAAGCCGAGTATAAAATAAAAGAAAACTCGTCTTTCTTACTTGAATGGCAGTGGGACGGTCTTTTGGGTTCCACTGAATCAAATCTTTCATTACATTAAGACCTTCACTGCTGGCATTGGGCACAGCTGTTTTCAAATTTGTTGCAATGCATTGTGGCCAGCGGAAATTCATAGCTGCAGCAAGTCGGTAACCATCTTCCCAGTCTTTCTGCAAAAGACATAATACTAATGATAAAATACATTTCAAGAATTTTCTAAAGAGCTTTAATTGGAATTTTGCGAACCCTCTGCAGAGTTTACACAATATGTAGCAACAAAAATTCTAAGCAACCACTTTATATAATTGCATCAAAGACAATCTGTAAGTAAAATCATTTTTACACATTCAAACTGAGACATGACACTGTGTTTATGTGTGGAAGGGGTGCATTACATTTATGAGCACAGTAAACAATATTAGCAAATTTTGTTTGAATTTAGGTCAAAGCTACTCATATACGAAAGGCATGAATCGACTTTCCCCATTCTAGATAGTTTATCAGAAAATGTCTCATTGCTGGTATGTTGCAATGGTTTACAGTGAAAAGAGTAAACATTTTTGCAAACCAATCTCTCTTACTTGCCCAGGCAGGCAAAACAAAAAACAAACTGTTAAACACTGACAAAACAGCATAGCATGATGAAAAAAAGGTCAAAAAAAAAAAAAAAAAAAATCATAATGTTTATGTTTTTACTAAGAGGAAAGAACAAAAGTATTTTTTAATTATTTTTTTAAATTTTTTTACTTGTTTCTAACACTTTCGAAATTTTTGTTAAAAATCTTTTCTTTTTTTTACGTTTTTTTTGTTGACATAATAATTATGATTAGTGTTTTTGCACTTTTTTCCCCTGTGAAAAAAAAACATTGATTTGGAAATTCTTGTAAAAATCAAATAATAGTTGGATTTTAGTGAAACTTTTAGAACTTATTCACAAATGAAATTATTTTTGAAATTTTTTTTTTTTTTTATCAAAATCTTGGTAATTTTTTTTTTTTTTACATGTTACCACCTATTTAATTAATTTCATGAAATTTCGAGAAATTAAATTTCAATCCCAAAATTTGTTTTATTAGTTAAAAGCAGGACTCCTTGGAGAATGTAAATCATCAACTTTTTTTTCAAACTACTAATCAGTTCCCAAAGATCTGCTCCAAATCATAAAATAAAAAAAAAAATGAAATAAAACTGTGACATTATTTAATTAAAAAAGCTTTTAATTGCTTTTATAAATAAAATTTATTAAGGACATTATTAAGAAAAAAAAAATTGTTTTTGATGAATAATGAATTTTTACAAGAACTGTCATCATTTTTTAAATTTTAATTATAATTTATATTATAAATTGTTTAAAATTCTGCATTGCTTCCATCCAGTTAGGTGGTAGTATTAAGTGAAAACTATATTTATGAATCAAAAATTGAAAAGTTCAATAAAAGCTGTTTACACACAATATTTAAAAAAAATTTTTAATTGTTTTTTATGTATACATAATGTGCCCCTGTTTCAAAGTATGGTGACCATACACAACATAATCAGAAAATAAGTAATATGTATATAGTAAATTTAAATTCAACATTCCTAAAATTAGAATATGGAGAATATAATTTTTAAAATTACTGAGTACTTAAAAATTATATAAAAAAGTGTTCACCTATCATTTTCTTAAATTGTTTTAAAGGATAAGGTCTCTTTAGAACAATAATAAAAGTATCAGCACCTCGTCAAGTGATTACGAGGTGTTGACAAGCACTTAATTGTGCTAATGTTTGTTTTAAAAATCCATTTCTCTGTTATTTTAAAGTTAAAGTAAATAATATTTTTTTCAAATCAGATTAATTAAACTATAAATCAGCTAATATTCCGCAAAGAAAAATATATTTTATTTTTGTAAGAATTTTAAAACCAAGAATTAACTTTTGTTTACAAATGTGTCAAAAATGGCTGAATTTAAACAATTTCTGAAAGCAAGCAAAAAGTTGAGATTCTAATCAATATAATTTCTATTTGAAATACACCAAAGTATTTTGCTTACTGGAAATAATAAATTTAATCATTTAGCTTTCAATTAAAGCTAAAAAGAAAGCTTCAAAAATGCTTTTTCATTCTTAAAAATTAATTTTAAATGTTAGGTATCGAAAATTCACTGGCAGTATCTACTCTATAGTTAACTGTGACAGGGGCCAAGTTCAGATGCTTCTTTACATAGGATGAGGCATTGTTTACATATATTTTGGGTAGGGGTTGTGTCAGAGTCTGGAATCATTGTTTTTATACTTGAAAATTGTTTCCAAATGTTTCAAGTTGTTATGTGGATGAGTAACTTCCGCTTTCTTTTCAAAAGAAACAGGAGATTTTGATATTGAGGAGACAGAAGAAACGAACATGAAAATGATTTCTAAAACCCGTTTCTGTCAACTCTACCTGATTGGCATGAAAAGTGATGCATCTATTTGGCTGATTCCTCTGAAAAATCTGGTAGTCAACAAAGAACCAGTCTGGAAACAACGCCTCAGAAAATTGGTGACAGTAAGCAGATAACAAAAATTATTTCTAAGAATGAGAAGGATTTGAGGAAAAAAAAAAAAAAAAAAATTGAGATTTTGAAAAAGAAAAAAATTAAAATCAGTTTCATAGATATTTTTGAATGATTCTTTCATTTGTGATGTTTTTAACACAATGTTTTGAATGAATGAGAAATATTCTTTGGGTTGTGACTACATTAATTTGAAGAAGGCCGAAGAACATATCATCAGAAATATTAAAAACAATAAAAATGAGAACAAAAATGAAACAACCTATAGAATAATGAAACTTAACAAGAAATCAATGAAAATCCTTTTTTGCTAATCAGAGTTATCTCCCCTTGACAATAAGCTAAGACGTAAAACTGATTTTTAGTTTTATGAACAGAGCAAACTTTAGTATATCTTCGACTAAAAAAAAAAAAAAAAAAAAAAACTTGTCTTCATTCATAGATAAATATACGACAACCGACAGTTTTTTTGTTTAAGGAATAAATTGATTTTTTTCATTATAAGGAATTTTATTTTCCAAGGCACTGAAAGATATTTGGAAATCACTGAAAACAAACATTGTTTAGAAAAATGAATTAATGTTAGAAGTTTGTCATAAAAATGTGTGAATTATAATGAGGTGAAAATTTGTTTAATTCTTTGTTAATTGAAGAGACTAAGAAAATTATTGTTTCTTTCATTTTCCAAACAGACATTCAAAATTTAAGATCTCGTCTGTTTAAAAAGTTTGATCGCATTGTTGTATTTACCCTGTGTGGTGTACCGAGAATGGAACATATTTTGAAAATCTGATCAATTTCTGAACTGCCTGGAAACAAGGGCCGTAGTGTATAAACCTCAGCCATAATACAACCGACGGCCCACAAGTCAATGGGGGAGCTGTAGTTAGTTGCTCGTAGTAGAACTTCTGGAGCACGGTACCTAAAAGATAAAGACAAAAATCAAAAAAAAACATTTTCAAGATTTGTAACAATCAAAAACAAGTAATATTTGAAGATATTCTATTTATTGATTTACTTATATAATTACTTATTAAAAAAGAAAAGAAAAAGACACTGCTTTGAAGGAGACGGTATAAACTAGGTAGGTTAAATTGTTTTGTTTCAAATTTCCCAGTTTTGCATGGAACCATGTGTATTGAATGTGTACATTTATTTTCCAGATGAATCTTTCCAAAACTTCATTTTTTGATCATCACAGATAATTTCCTGGAGAGGGATGGGCTCTGCCAGGTTAAAATGTCCATGACATATTCACATGATGAGCATGCCAAGAAACCATTTGTGGAGACCCAGGCTCTGGCACACAACCTGTGATCAATAGAGGAGAATGGTGGGCAGCTCACTACATTCGTGTCCCAACAACTCTTTTATAGGTTAAAGAAGTTAATTTCCAAAAGTAACACATTTGTTTTTTTTAATACAGGCATTTTGTGACCATTGCCAAGATTAACTGTGACACAGAAACACAAAAATATTTGGGTTGAAATCTAAGAGACAAAGAAATCAACATTAAATTATTAGCATGAAATTTGTTTGAGTATTAAATGCAGAATTTCAAAGTCAAATCAACTTTTCGTTCTGGTAAGAAAACGATTTTTGCAACAAACTTCACATCACTTCTATCTTTTTATACTCACCATCTTGTGGATACATAATCTGTGTAAGGCGGTTGTGAACGAGTTTCCCTTGCCAAACCAAAATCAGCAATTTTCACCAAGTCTGGTCCAGTGCAAAGTAAATTTTCAGGTTTCAAATCTCGATGAAAAAAACCTGCAACCAAAGTTAATATCAGAACAAAAATTTCTCATTTCTTCCTCAGCTTTATAACTGACAACAAAATTTTCCAAATACAATGGAACTTTGGCATTTTTTTTTTTTTTTTTTTTTTTACTTAGTTTTCATGTGGGAATAGTTTTAGAAAAAAAAAAAAAAAAAAAAAAACAGAAATTGCCTTTATTACAAGACTTGAAAGAATGTGCTAAAGACAGGATTAAATCTGTTGTATGATTTTGCTGATTTGTAATGAAATCCAAATAAATCAATAACACTTACCATTCTTGTGCATAAAAGCAAGGCCTTGAAGAACTTGGTAAATAATATTTCTCACTACAGAATCGGACAAAAATCTGTCTCTGGAAAATGAAAGGATAAAAAGGTTGAATTGGAACAGTGAGACAAATAAGAGAAAATAACAAATGACATTTTATTTATATTTATTTAGTTTTCTTTTTTAAATTTCTGTATGTGATTTTAGAAAGATTTGTTGCTCATTGCAAACTAATACAAACTAAAGAAATTCAACAAGGGAAAATGAAGCCAATCCAAATATGACTGTCTTTCTGGTCGCTTTGTGTTCTGCATTTATAATTTAGTTCTCCTTCAGAACAATAATGTCCGACTATGACAACAATAAAATACAGTTTCACTTTTCTACTAAAAATAAAAGATAGAAGAAAATGAAAGCTGGAGAAATAAAAATTAGTTTAAGGAAACAATTATCAATTGTTGAAGCAACTGAAGCAGAAATGTTTGGTTTGCTTAAATCTGGTGTAAGCAACTTTTGTGCCACAAAAAGTGACAGAAAATAAATTTCATCCAATCATTTTGTTACCCCCATGTGTGTGTATATATATATATATATATATATATATATATATATATATACACACACAAAGAAGGAAAACAATATCAGTTATGTTTCTGTGTTTGTGAATTGTACAAGTCATTTCTTTAGATTTTAGAACTTACTGTCTCCTGAGAGAGAGACAGAGGTGAGTAGTTTGTTGTTACTGTTTAGTATTTTCAAATAAAATGAAAAAAAAAAAAAAAAACAAAATCACATATTTATTCATAGAAAAGAAGAGAGTCAAGGCACATCAACAACAAAAAGGGGTTCTGATTTTTATTCCTTATATGAAATTTATAAAATTAAACATGCTAATAATGTTCATTTTTTTTCTGGCTAAATCTGAAACAAAATGAAACATGTGCCAAATGATGAAATTTGTTTTCTTATGTAAGAAAAGTCTATTTAAGGAATTATTTGATCTAGTATCTTCATTTCACTTGTTTCAATCAAAATATATTTTAACCAGTGGTAATCTCGACTCTTGTTCAATTGAATGCTTTTTTGTTAAATTTCAACTCCTTAAATCTTCAAATTGGGAAAATAAAAAAATGTAGTTTCAAAGAAATAAAAAAAAAAGTAATGAAAGATAATCAGATGCAAAAGTCTGAAACTGGCTGAAATATGGTAATAGAAATAATAGAATGTAGATATATTTAATATTGAACAATTTAATATATATATTTAATATATAGATATAAATGTAGAAATATGGTAATAGAAATAATGAAAATGTGGAGATGAGTGTAAATATCTGCAGGAAAAATGACAACTCCAAGAAAATGATTCTATACGATTTCTACTTTTACAACCAACAACAATTTATACAATGTTTTTTTCTAAGCTACAAAAATCAATAAAATGAGTTTTGATGTGCAGTTATTTGGAAGTAAAGTTTGAAAAAAATAAGAGAGATTTTCTCATCAGATTATGATGTGGTATTTTAAATCTCCATTCAAAAACTATATATATATATATATATATATATATATATATATATATATATATATTATGAAATTGCAACACAGAGATATGAACCAGAGTTAAAGAAAAGAAAAGGTGGTTTTGGTCTGATAGAAATACACAAACAGGTACTGACAAATAACAATCAAAATTGAATATTTTTAAACAATTTTATATAACAAAAAACAGCCAAATATGGGAAAAGTATGGAATGACATGTAAAAATCAATAAAAGACACTTATCTGTTACTGGGTAATAGTTCAAGCATTCGTGTTTCATGAATTTGTAAGTTCAAATAGTCATAATGGCAAATAGACAGAATCTCTTTAAAATGTCCAAATAAAAGTCAGTAGTTCTTCATTCTACAATATAAATTGGACAACTCTGGAATCTTGTATTTTGTTTCACCTCTGGTAATCAAATTAAATCCAAGATGAAATTGGGATGACTTCTTTGGGCATAATATTCTTTTATTCTCTACACATCAAATAGTCAAATAAATCCATGGTCTTTGGGAATAATAATATCTTTTTATTCACTTCATATCAAGTAGTTGAATAAATCCAGGATCCCCAGAATGATATTCCTTATTCCTTACACAATAAGTAACAGAATAAGTTCATGTGTGCATCTCTCATAAGCAGTTGCTGAAAGTCTAGTGATCTGTGTCGGTCAAAGATTATCGGGAAACTGAAATTACAATACCAAAAATTCCATGTGGTGGTGTACATCACATAAGTTTGGGTGACCAAGTTTTGCTTACTCCATTAGGAGGTCAATCGTGTCTAGTTGTTAAGTGACCCAGATTTCTTACTGCCTTTTCTTAGTCAAGACAAAACTGTCTAGACAGGAAAAAAAAAGAAAATAAGAAACACAAAGACAGTGTGTCCCTTAATAAACTGATCACACATCTGATTTAACAGTCAACATTGAGGGCTATGTCACTATATATATATATATATATATATATATATATATATATATTTCCTTGAATAAGACAGACAAGGTGCTTTGATTTAGTTTTTTTTATACAATTTCTCATGTGATCTAATAATTTTTTCTTTTCGGATGTTAAATTTTATAAAAACTGTCCAATTGTTCTTTTTATCCAAGCGCTTTTGGCTGTACATTTAGCCATTTTCAAGATTGAAATATATTAACTGTTAAAAGGAAATAGATTGTTGTATGTATGTATGTATTTATATAATGTTTTCATTTTTCAAAACATGGTCAAGATATTGTGTCCATGTTCATAGTTGATATTATTAAGTATTTGTTTTTTTTTTAATAACGCTTCCATTATTTTTAGCCTTTTTTTGCATATAGATGATGCTATTATATTTGTAACACAAATATAATAAGGTATTGATTGGTGGCGCCATTATATCTTGACATTATGGAAATGTCCAGACCCTATCTAATTTAAGCCTGACACGTAGCGAATCAGTGTGAACATCAGTTAGACTTACTCATGACAAAGGAATATGAATTATCGAACAGAGCATGATAGGGGTTGTTAAACACATAGGATATTCCATTTCTGAAATTGTGGGGACATTTAACATCAATTCATGTACAGCAACATGTGGAATATGTGATATACACAGACTGGTGCATGTGCATGAACATACATCATGAAAAAAAAAAACAAAAAACTTACACTAATGAAAAGTGCATATAAAAAAAAAAAATTGAGAAGTATAAGCAGTCACTTGCTGATACCCCCTGATGAGTGGATGGAGTGATTCCTGAAGGGTCTGTCAATAAAAGTCTGGAGTTGGGATGTTGAAGGTAACATCAATCAGCTAAACGACAAACCTTTTACTTATATATATATATATATATATATATATATATATATATATATATATATATATAATTAGTTGGATTAGAATAAATAATCAATATGAGCACAAATTCCAAAATAAAGGGTGTATCAGCAGAACTAAGGTCACACTATGGGCAGAAGAGACATATCATCATGCAGATGGCAAATACCATCCTGTATAATGATATTCCTTGCCTCTTATAGTTGATGGATGAGTCAGGTGTTGTCCCATTATGTCCCATACATATTCAATGAGAGACTGTACTGGCAATCATGTTGAATCACCTGGCGTCACATTTGCCCTGAATTTGTGCTATAGATGTCATGTAGTCTGACATCTTAGGAATATCAGTTTCACCACTGTTGCTAACATTAAAATACAACTGATGTATCATATGCCCATTGTGTGCAGCAACTCTTCCAAATAACCAGCCAGCCAGCCTTGAGAAGGCCAACAATCTGATACCACTCAAATGGCTCTAATTAAAACAAAGGTTGCATGTATGCATACCCAATTGTTTGAACTGGACTCTGTCATCACTCTAAACCATATTGCAGTATACACCATTGTCTAAAACTCAGGCACAGATGGTGAGCTGGTATCAATGTCATGTCACTAAAACACAGGTTTCCCTAAGGGCTCCTACTCTGTTTTTAATTTTTTTATATATATATATATATATATATATATATATATATAGAGAGAGAGAGAGAGAAAGTGTGAGTATGCATTTATATATATATATATTATAAATTAATTGATTTAAAATGTTTTTTTCACTACACAGTTCTAACCATGTTTCAAAAATGAAAGGTAAAATCCTGAATTTAATTTTGTAATTAAATTAAAGACATTAGTTCCATTTCATCCTCAAGCGAATTTTGGAGTAACTTTTAAAATTACTGGGTTTTAATATATATACGCACACACACACACACACACACGTATGTATAATTGATACAACTTACCAACTTACATTATTTCTCTTATAATGTTTAATATTTGGGAGAAAACAACTATAAAGGCCATAAATCATAAAATATTTAATAAAGATAACATAAAACTGAGCTAAAGCTGCACTGATAATATGCTACAGATAATAAAATAGTATAATAACAAGACTAGGCACATAAACACAAGACCCATCTGCTCGTAACTATCTGAAGATATGTCCTGTTGGTAGTAAATGTTTGACAGAGAATGTTGTTTATCAAGCCACTGTGAAAACTGATACGTTAAATATAATTAGAGTTGTCTACCAAACACATTTGAAAATAAATATTTTAAGACCATAAAACATTTTTCGACATAATATACTGTGTTTAAAATACAACACTCTAAATATGTATGGGATTACAAAGATAGATTTAATAAATTCTTCATTGTTGAATAGAAAATTGTAAAATTGGCAAAAGTTTGTGGAGGAGGTTCCAGGACTGTGGATTGTGTTTGGAGGAGAAATTACTTTTTCTGAACCAGACTACCTTCTTCATAAGAAATCTGAACTCATTAACAAGTTTAGGCATAAGAATAAGTAATTCTTAAGTTGATTAGCTCCTGACTGAAAGGAAAAAAAACATGGAATTACTTTCAATTTTGTAGGTGCCAAATGTAACTATTACTATCTTTATATTAAGGGTGTAAGGAAAGTCACAGTCCATGTTTACAAATGAATTAATGAATAATTTCTTAAACATTTCTTCATTTGATTTGATTTTATATATATATATATATATATATATATATATATATGTATTTAAATAAAAAGAAAGAACAGTAAGATATATAATCCGGTGTTCTTATAGATATTTTTATTTTTACAAAATAGTGCTCAATGTAAATTTACAGAGCATTAATATTATAAATTAATTGATTTAAAATATGTTTTTTTTCCCTTACATAGTTCTAACCAAATTTTAAATCAATTTATTATATATATATATATATATATATATATATATATATTTTAGATAGATAGAAATAATTAGGAGGATTTGAGATAATTATAATTAAGTAATTCATTGAGTCTAGAAGAAACCTCAACAGAATGCAGAAAGCACTGGACGGCTGTTTCGTCCTATATTTGAGACTCATCAGCAATGTGCATCCACTGCTGAGAATTGAAACCTGAACAGTTATGATAGGAGGCAAACACCATACCAACTGTACCAACGTGCCTCCATAACAAATTAGACTTGATATAGCGCCGCTCAATCACATATTCCATGGTGGAACTCATTTGAGTTTCTCTTTACCCATAGGACTGTGCCTCCACGAGTTACAACTACTCTCCCCAAAGTCGCTCCATCCAGAGCATTAGAAGCCAGTTCAAGCAAGGATATACAGATAGAAATAATTAGAAGGATTTGAAATAATCATAATTAATATATATATATATATATATATATAAAAATAAATAAACAGATTGAAGTTAAATTTAGTAAGATTAATATGTATATTAGGTAACTTGTTATAAATAGTATACATACAAAGTAACAAAGAACTTTGTCCTTTTAAGCTAATCTTAAACACTAAAACATACACAGCTGATAAACATGACCCTCTTCTGACATCATTGATTATAATTCACACATGCAAAGAATATATGCGAATCTAAAGTAGTGTTGATGGGAGTCATAAATCTGAACAGGCTCAGGTAGGCATATAAAGATAGTTGAAGTTCTTCATGATTGTAGAATTATAAAACAAAGCTACAAATACCTTTTTAGTCTCGTTGCCATTCACTGCCTGTCCACTCTGCCTCTTTGTCATATTGGCTTTTCAAAAGAGGATATGTATGTATAGCTACCATATTATGTTAGTTTTGCAAGTTGGTTGAGTAACATTGCCAACATCTTGTCCTGACTTGTTCTCTTATATTTTGAACTGATCACTTGAGCTCAGACAAACAATCACACAGCCGTATACATTTACACAATTTCTCTACTCCCAAATATGCAAACAGCTACACATAAAAGACAACAAAAATGGCCCCCTACCAAGCAAATCAAAAGCAAAGAAAAACTTAGGGCTGTTAATACTTTTCAAATGCAATCAAAATTTTATAGGATTTCAAGATTATTTCTTGCATTTTGTACAAAATATTCAATGAATTCTCAATTCTTTTAACGTTTTTGTTGATTCATTTTCTGATCCTTTTCAAGTGAAATTATGTTCAGTTTCATTAGCTGCAATGGAATGTGGCATGTCATAACCAAATTCTCTTAGATTATTTAAGGTTTTGGCAAAAACTGAACCTTTTATCTACAGTATCCCACAATGCAACAGACAAAATCCCAGTTGAAAAAGAACAGATAATAAATGACTCACAATACTGTTTTAGAGAGAGAGAAAGAGAGAAAGAGAAGGATAGAGAAAGACGGAAAGATAGAGACATAAAAATGATAGTCTCCTCTAAATCAACTGAATATTACCAACTAGAACTCACATTAAAATTTCAGGCAGAATTATTCACAACTGTTAGAAAAGAACTAATATTGATATAAGATGAAATCTGAAATGCAGAGTATTTCCAGCAAAAAAAAGAAAAGCAATCAAATTAGAGGAAATCTTGGAAAATGTAGAAAAAGTTAAAATAAAAAGATGATGATGGGAATTTGAAAAATGACAAAAAAGGTGGCTGTATTTTCAAGATGAAAAGAAACAAAAAACAAAATCAAATATTTTGAAGAATGAAAACATGTGACAAAACTAAATTCTGTCAAAAAGTTTAAAAAAATTAGCAAACTGATGGCATCTACAAAGGCCATCTACAATGATTTTATTCACAATAAGTTGAGATTAACCAGCTACACTAGATGCCCCATATTTGTAGCCTTGTACCAGACAAAGCTTTAGTAAATACAAATATATAATCTTTTTGAAATGAATGTTATATCTTAACTAAAATTTAAAATACATTTTGTTTTTATTTTGTATTGAAGCTTGTTATCATTATGACAACGTTATATAACTACAATAAATAAGACACCACTGCTGTTGTTGCTGTTAAAAAACATGCTGCAGTATTTCATCATCATCATCTTCATGTGTCACTGTTATTCTTCTATCATCATCATCATCATCAACTCATTCATTTATGCTAATAATTTATTGTTAACAGTAGCATTTTGCTTTGTGACCTGCATGATTTCCTTTTTGGAAACCAAATCAACCAACAGCTGTTGAATAACTAGACAAGATTGTTATTTATTAATAAATTCACATTTTAACAGTTGGTTGCTTTTTACTTCAAATATTCATCCATTCATTTTCACAAGTTTTCCTTAGAAATAATTTATAGACTCTTGCAGTTTATCCTCAAATCACTTTGACGGCTTCTGTTCAGTTTTTATTTAATGCACTAAAAATTACTCATTTCTTGCATTGCTGATCACTGCTAAAATTGACTTGGGAGTGAAATGAGTGCATTGCATTGCATTCTCCAAATGGAAATGGATATGTCTGTCTTGAAGATCAGCATTCAAAATACTAGTTTTTCCTTGGACTTGAACACCGACTACAAGTACCCTTAAGAGATACACAATAATCTCTGTGCTCTGTCCTAATGCCATTTCTTTTGAGTTTTGTTTTCTTTCATCATACTGTATTTATTACTTCTATAAAAATAGAAAAAAAATATAACAAAAAGGAACTTGAATCGATCATAGTTGTGCCATCTTCTTGAAGATGACATATATAAACATTGAAATGCCATAATTTCTATTTGTAGCTATATTCTTTGGAGTTGATTTCATTATTTGAAAATGGGTGAAGATCAACAATTGAAAGGTGAAAATAAAAGGAATAAATTCTTACCTGTCTTTCAACATTTGATATAAATTTTCTTTCATGTATTCAAATACAAAATAAAGTTGATCATTTTCTCGCACCACTTCCTTCAGCTTGACGATATTTGGATGATTCAGTTTTCGTAATGACTAAACAGAAACAATACAAAACGGCAACCTCTCACATATTTTGGACAGTGAATCAAGCAAAGGGGAATTGAACAATTTCAAAAGAACAACTCTAAAAATATAAAATCTTGAAATGACAGTAAAACTGTGACAGTTTTCATAAAACAATTAGGAGATTTTAGTTAAAAGAATATTGTGTGTTTTGTTTGAAATATTTCTTTATATTAATAAAAAATAAAACGTCACTTGAGTCAAAGAGGCAGATATGGAGGTTTGTTATAGTTTGTCAAATGTGAAAGATTTCCAGGTTAAGCCTATTATTAATCATCGGATAATCTTGTAACAAGCATCAACAAGCATCAAGTATTTCATATTTTTTTTTTTTTTTACATCAAACATTTTTCTTTATATTTTTATAAATACAGCAATGTGAATATCTTGATTGCTTCTTATTAAGATTATATCAATCTTGAATTTAATGCAAACTGTCATGAAAGATAAATAAATAAAATACTTTTTTTGCCAAACTAGCTGCATTTTTTTCTCAATTCTATTATTGTTATTTTTCTGTTTATTATTATTTTTAGTGTTGTTTTCTGTTAATCCACTGATTGATTCGTTTTATCTGTCAGCATCTCTCCCATGCAAAAATCCAGCATACTGAACTGCACTGTCTTTGGGAGGAACCTGTTTTGAGGATGCCTTCATCTCAAAAGAAAAATCCCCTTTTCATTCTCTTTTATCTATCATAAACCTGTTTAGTAGCCTGCAATATTTATTCACTTTTAAGATGGGCTTTTATGAGGTCCATTTCAGTCAGTTCAAGGAAGAATTGACAATAAAAGACTTGATTCCCAAGAGTTTGGGAAAATCACTAACAAGGCAAATCATCTATGCTTATGGTTATTAGTGACCCTGGGGTTATTTCATCTTCATCTGACAAGGCAAAGCTCTTTGCAATTAACTTTGTCTCAAGTTCTACGTTAGAAGAGCTATCCTCTATCTGACTTCAATCCCCTAAATATTAACCCAGGAAATTTCCAGAATCATCAAAAACACTGATTCTACAAAGGCTACTGGTCCAGATAAAATCTGTTATTGTTCTTAAGATCTTCTACCCAGATTTATCTCCAAATCTGGAAAAACTATTTAATGATTGCTTGAAAGAGATATTTGTCGAAGTTCACTATTTACCCTGTTTTCAAGAATGCTGGTAACCATTTATCTTCATCACATTATTGCCCTATCAGCCTCATTAGTAAACTCTTTGAAACTATTATAAACAAGACGTAATCTCCTGAATGACAATCAGTATACATTTTGGTCCTCTCAGTCCACTGCTGATGCTTTGACTGTTGTTACCCACAGAATCAATGAAATACTTGATGGCAACTTTAGTGATTGCTTTAGATATCTCAAAGGCTATTGACTAGGTGTACATAATGGGGTGCTACACAAACTCTCCAGTTAAGTCATTTCTGAAATAGTTTATGAAATCATCAAGTCCTTTCTCTCAAGTGGGTTTATGAAGGGTGTTATAATTTGCCAGTCTTCTGATACCAATACAATGGCACATCGCACAAAGGCCTTAACCCAGGCCTACTATCTTTCTGTTTTTATTACGGATCTCTGCTTAGGAACAGGCTCAGCTTACTGGTAAAATATCTATACAGATGCTATCATTGAAAGCACTTCCCAAAATATCTCCTCTGACCTTGCTTTAACAGTTCAGTAAAGAAATAACTGGTTTGTAACTTTCATAATCATTTATGTGGTCTTGTGGATGATGATGATTTGTTTTTTACTCTGAAACTTCTTTTCCCACAAACACAATGTTGCAAGCCTGTTGATAATCTCTCACTATTTCCATGGCAAATGTTCAGATGAGAGCAATCCTTTAATTCCTTTACAGTTAAGACACACCATGTTATTTCCATGGAGTTGAATCATTCTCATTTCCTTCATGTCCTAAATATAAAAAGAAAGCTCCATTCAACTTTTTCCCAAGAGCTATCAGTTTGTGGCACAGAATCATGCAATCTTGCCCTTTTCAAGTGAAGAGACAATCATCATCTTTCTTCATTATCCTCAAAATCTTCATTTCTTACCATCTTTTTTGCACTCATATCATATATCATTACCATTTTGGCTGTAACCCTCTATCTTGAGTGGCTCGCGAGACTCATATTGGGTGAATTTTAGAATAATAATGAAGTTTCTGTGAGCAAGATATAAAAAAGTATGTTGTATCATTTTAAATAATAGAAAATGACAGTAAGAAGGCTATGTGATTTGCAAAAAAGTAAAAAGTTTGGTGTTGGAAGACAGAAATCTAGCAAAGGCTTTGAAATTTGGTGGCACCTAAACCATGAACTTGAAGACAAAGAGTTTAACTTTGGTGTTCATCTTGGAGAATTAAATGCGTAGATGGAAAAAAAAGGGGGGATTTGGCCAATTCTCAAAACTAGGACAGTGAACAAACTGAAGAAGATTCAAGACTTTCCAACTGAAATGGAATCATTATCTTCAATTTTTATCACTTCATTTTCTATATCTTTTTTATCCAAGATGTTTACAGTGTGTGATGCTCTTCTTCATCCAAGATTTGTGAGGATAATGGTAATAGATTTGGCAAAAAGATAAAGAATATAAAATAAAAGAATAAATATTTTGTAATGAATAAATTCAATATTTAATTCTTACAAGTCATAGCTTCAAATGAACAGCTTCTATAATCGAATTTGAATCTAACTTTAAATGTCTTGACTAAATTATGTTTATAGCCCAATTATCATTCTTGCACAGAAAAAAAAGTTTTCAGGTATCTAAGTGAGGATTGAACTTACTACAGTCATAACAGACCTGCAAGAATTTCTGCTTAACTCCACAGTAAAGTAGCTTTGCTTTTAGTCATGCAGGATGTCCATAATGTCTTTAGAGAATTTCAAAGTCATTATGAAAAACTTGAGATATCAACTAAATTTTTACTACATATTATTATTATGCTATTATTAAAGTTCTTTTAATGATATTGATAGTTTTATTAATATTATGTTTTTATGTTTCAGACATGGACAGAAATTGAATATAACTAAAATATTCTTCATACAATGAATGGGGCCGTATAGAAATGTATTAACTATTTGTCTATAAAATTCACATTATATCAACATTTCAACAGTATCCAGTTTCCATTATAATTTTAATAATTCTTTCTATTTATCTAATGACTTTGTGGACACTGTGTATTATTCGCAGGACAAACTGGAAGAACTGATTTCTGTTTTGAAAATTTTTTACTATCTTTTTAGTAACTGGAGATAAAACAATGTTTAAGTAATTGTTACAAATAATAAGAAACTTTGAAATGAATGAATATGAAAGCAAATTGGTATATAAAAAAATTGTCATTTAATCTTTATAAACTAAAGAGCCAAAAAATTAGAGATACTGGATGTTTTTACTTTTGTCTACTTATAGAAAGGAATTCTGATGATATACATGAATGAGTTAAAAAGTAAGGCAATTTGTTTTATTATAAAGGGTGCAACAGAAATACCTCCCACATAATGGGAAGACATTAGTGGCAATGGTGTCTTCATTTAGCTAATATCTTACCATTATATGGGAGATATTTTTGCCACACCCTTATACAGGGAGTGACAGAAATAATGAACACAAAAAAAAATACATTGCAGTTTTGCTTCCCTCCTTCTCAACATAGTCACCATCTCTTTCAATGGCAGTGTTCCTCCTCCGGATGAGGGCAGGTATCCCAGCTTCATAAAACTCAGCTGGCTGTTGATGTAGCTTTTTTTTTTTTTTTACAGCAGTGTTCACTTGTTCATCACCACCATAATGTTTACTCCATCAGTGCCTCTTTCATTGAGTGATGGAAGTCTGAAAGTGCCAAGAAAGGTGATAATGAAGAAGTGAAAACTGCTGTGAGAAATTGGCTACGTCAGCAGCCAGAAGAATTTTATGAAGCTGAGATACATACCCTCATTCATAGGTGGAAAACTGACTGGAAAGAGATGGTCACTATGTTGAGAAGGAGGGATGTGAACATATGATGTCTAGCTATATGTTGAGGTATGATATGCTTCATTGTATTCCATATTCCTCATATAATAAAACAAATTGCATTACTTTTTGAATTACACTCATATGTATGATGTAGTAGATATTGAAGTAGTGTAGCTGTGGCAGCTATGGAATATTGACAGGGTTAATAATACTTGACCACAGAAAGATTGTTGGAGCTAAAAAATGATATCTTCTCTCAGACGATTATCAATAGCATGGGAAAACTGAGTGTATGAATGGGGGTTGCCAGCAAATAACATAAGATATCCACCCGACAAAATGGAATATTGTATCAAATCAAATCCCAATTGAGCCACCATTCAGTCAATGTACCCAATTTTTGCTCTTTCCATGTTTCCTATTGATGAAGACTTTTTCTCATGCATGTGTGACATGAAACTGGTTCGAGGAAACCTCAGCTGACTTCCACATACAATGCTAGCCTCTGTGCTCACATATAAGACATGTTACAGATGCCTCTGAATTCCTTGCAACAACAGAATTATAAACAGTCCTACATTTTACCTGAATAGATGGTGAATAAAATGATTGCAGCAGTTCAGAAACTTTATAACATCATGTAGCCAGATTTTCAGATAAAGTGGGGAGCCATGCATTTTAGATAACTGTCTTTAAAATTTTCTGGCATTTCACTTTGTCAGAATATTATTTTCAGTATTTAAAATTGAATTGACTGAATAACAAATATTTGTAAAATATTTTAAAATTTTGTAATTTGTTGTGAAAATAAAATACTTCATTATTTTTGTATATTGACCGAAAATAAAAATTTATAAAATTGATTTTTTAAATTCAAGAATATTCTTGCTTTCATCAAATTTACAAAACTGATTTCAGACAAAGTAAAGTCATTAGTACAAAAGAAAGAGATAATTTGATATGAAAAAGAAAGAAAATCTAGGAACCTACAAAAACTGATGCAATAAACAAACTTTGATATTTTGTAATTGGGAAGTAACACTCATGTTATGAGTGTGCTCAGAAAGGGATCTATATTTTGAAAGGGCAAAGGTGAAATTGGTGCTATGTGTGAGTCTGGACAGGGATCAATAGTTTTTTTAAAGGGAAAATGAGTTCAACCACTGTTAAACTTTATTCCTTTAACTATAAGAATTTATGTTTGTATAAAGGGAGTAAGAGGAAAAAAAAGAAGAGTATTTCTATTTCTTCATGCATCTCTATTTTTGTGATAATTTTGTCTTTTCCAAAATCGTTTAGCGATAAACATAGTCAAACAGATTATATTTATGGCCAAAAGATTTTGGAATTAATGCACAAGGGTTTAAATAATTTGAGATTTTCATTTTACCTTTACTTCTCTTAGATTGACACATTCTTCCCAATTGTAGAACTTCTTTTTCATTCTGAAAATAAAAATTAAATTGTTCCATATGAATAAAGGCACACAGTGCACAGCAAAAAAGAATTAAAAAAACCCCAAACAATATAACAAGTGCCATAAAAACAATAACTTTTCTCAATGGAGTTTCTAATATACTGAAAACATATGGCATCTTTGTCATAGAGCGCTGGTTAGTCCTGTAGCTGTAAGGTTGAAGAAGAAGGACCAGAGTGAATGTGAACACTTAAAGACCCCAACAGTGAAATAGGCAAAGATCTACACAATCTCAACAGCCAAGGCAGTGCCAGTGTCAGGTTGGCATAACCAAGGCACACCTTGACAGACTGACCATCAGATAGCTTGATGCTGTTGTTTTCAATCCTGCAAAATACTTTCCTCTCCACTTTTATAGGCAGAAGCACACAAATGCATGCTGGGATTTTTTTCCTAGCTAATAAAATAGACTGGTTTGCAGTTTTATCTGACTCAGTCCTGATCTGTCTTGTCTTAAAGTTAGAACATTACATTTGCTTGTCCGTACTTGTTTTTGCGTGTCAATGCCAATTCTTAGTTTGTGAACTTCTTGCCCTATTACTGTTAATTTGCCTTGCATATATTGTTTGCTTGCTTTATATTATTTTTCTTTTCTGTTCTTTTTCTTGTTATTGCTTATTGCAAACTTTGTCAATTCTGTTATTTTGTATTTGACCATGGTTTCTCACTCCACAAATGCAACCAGATTTTCCAGATCTCGACTGTCTCAATCCCATTTGAGCCATGAGTGAGGTACTCCTACTAAGTGTGTGACTTTCTCCATCATGCAGAGTTATCCACCAAAAGCAAATTCATGTGAATGACCTTGTAAACTCTCTTTGATTCACAGGCATCTCCACCACAGCCACCAGGGGAAAGAAAGGGAATAAGGAGTGAGGATGACAATCCTGATGCTCAGATGCGAGAAAGTGCCAACAACTGGTTAGCAAACAATTATTGCTAAAGCCTCCCCTCCAATTATGCCTTGTACCAAACTGAGCTTAACATTTGAACAGATTCTGTTAATCAGGAAATAATCTGATGGAAGAAGGGGGAAAAATGGAAACTTGACCCCTGAGACTCACATTTTACTCAAGGCTTGAAGAAGAGTTGGAAGGTATTTTTGAAATGGTCTACACTTGTGTATACCTTCTGGCACATATATGCAAGGTGGAAGGGGAAGCAGCTCTTACTGGTAGCAGAGGCAAATAGGTGGGCTTGTTTCATGTTGCTGCTGCTACTTCAGTTGCTGCCGACATGGTTGCGTCCATGAATGTGCCAACCATCTTAACATCTGCATAGAGCACAAGATGATTGATGGCTTGTAAACCAATTGACTTCAGGCTTTGTTGAGCCGCCATCTAGCAAGATTAATCCCTCAAACAACTCAATTATCTTCATTGAAAGACAACAACACTGATAACATAGAGGCATATATTGTTTGGAAAAAATCAATCCTATGTAAAAATTGTTTGGAAAAATCAACCGCCAGTGTAAAATGAGAAATTTTTGCAGGTCGTTCTTGCAGCTGAACAATGATATCTGCATCACTGCTTCTGTTGATTGTCTTTTACTTTGATTTTGCCTTTATTTTTTTTTTACTTGTATGCAGCAACAGGGGGACTTGCACAGCCACATATTTGATAGTCTAATTATCTTTGAATAAGCTCCAGTTCTGTTCCAAGTGTGTATAGCTATCTCTATTTCAATGTCTGTCTTACCAACAAATTTTCTTACCAACAAGCTGCTGACCAGCCCCAATGTCTGTGGGTGGTTGCTGGTGACAACAATCTGAATTTTGTATGAAAATAAATTTGGGAGTCAATGTTTTTGCCCTCTTGGATAACATACAGCCTAGTAGATTAAAGCATGGGTTTCATGGCAATTGTGAGTTTACTTCTTAGAGTTAATAATGCCCAAAAAGTCATAAACCTGTTCAGTGGAAGAAACAATTGAATTAAGGAATTGGCTAAAGCCTATTGAGTTCCTTGGCAGTTGAGAAAAATCACATACTTTAGTGGAAGAAATGAATAAGTGACACAGACATGATTATTTGGTGAATACTCATACAAAATATCCCCAGAAAAGCAGAATGAGAACAATACATCTGTTGTGTTGCCAGGTGTGTGCGTATTTGCGTCAAATAAGAACAAACAATTCAAACCGTTATACATTTTATTTACTATTGGAAGTCTATAAATGTAAAACATAAGTATTGATTACCAGTAGATTGAAGTTTGATATATGACAAGTGAGGATGCATGACCGCCAACTTGAAATCTCCTTTTTTTTTTTGTTCTCCTAGAGAATGCTAATCAAGAGGCACAACTTGGTTCCCATTTAGGGAGCAAGTTAGCTTCTTTGTTATAACGTCCATTCTAATACCACCCTTGTGAATTGAATAAAGGGTTTGGTTCAAAATTCCAAGGTTACTCAATATGAAGAAAGACATTTGAAGATGGCCAGAGGATACAACAGCTGAAAAGTTATGAGTATAATAATAATAATAGCTAAGATGTGAATGATGATCCCAATAACAATGCATATAATAATAATTAAGACATTTATTTAAAATAACAAAAATTAAACTGTAAATGAAATTAATATTTTTTTTTTTTTTTTTTTTTTAAATAAAGTTGATATTAAGGCAAAAGAGAAAAAAATTAATCTTAGGGAAAGAAGAACCCGAAAGAAACACTAAGATGTGATTTTATCATATGATGAGTAATGATAAGTGACAACAAAAAGTTCATAATGAAATTCAGTGTAATAAAAACAAAAAATAAGCAAAAATAGACATCTTAACAGATATGTAAACAATATTAAAGTACCAAACAGTGATTCATTAGGTAGCTACTTCAGTAAGATAAGTGTATTGAGTGTGACAGATAAAAATGTTTAAAAAAATGATATACAGTATTGTAGTGACATCAATAAATTTTTCAAGTTGACATTTGATTCTCATATAAATTTAGAATTTGCACCTTCTGAGTTTGATAATAAATATATTGTTAGAAGGCAGAAAAAAGACTTTTACATGAGTCCATAAATAGTAAATTCCTTAACTAGAGGAAAAGACTTAAATGAGGTCATCTATTTATGTTTAAATAAAGCATCAACCAAAGAAATTGTGGATGGGCAGAATGTCATTACCAAATCTGTGCCCCTGGCAAATTGTTATTTAAAGGAGGGGGGGGGGGAAACTGTGGCATCAACAGAAATGATCTGACATTATAGGATATGAAGAACAGCATTTCAATAGAGGAATGAAAAGAAAGAATTCAAATGTGTCTTTGGCATGTTTCAGATGTAAAGAGAGAAGATTAATCACATGAATAAAAATCTACAATTATCCAGAAGGAAAAATGATTCAAAGTATTTGTTTATAAGGATTTTCTTTAATGTGTCACTATTCAGACAACATGTACATACAATTTATTTCAATTTATAGACGATCCAAAGATATAAGAAAGATAAGATCCAAAGATATATTTGTTCTTGAGGTTTTGTCATCTTCAATATTGTTGTTCTGTTACTAATTTTTTTCTTTTGAGAGGTGTTTCCATTTAGAGTCACTGTTATATAAACAACATAAAATTTTTAACATGAAAAGATATTGAACATAAAAGTGAATGAATCATAGCAAAGTATATTATCATATACTTTGATTTATATATGATACAACAAGTATAAAAATTTAAAGACAGTATCTTTTAAATAAAAGTGCATGTTATTACTATTTTATGCCCTTTATTTAAAATAAAATCCCAATTATTTTATTGAAGAAATTATAAGCCTTATTCGTTTAATAATTACGCGTGACACAAAAGATCCAAATAAATAAATACACAGTAATTAACACTAATAATGTTAACAATTTGAAGCATGAAACTGCCAAACATCATGAACTATTGATTCCTATGGCTATACTGTTTATAGCCATCTCTGATTGGTGTGGAGTAATTTGGGTAGGATTTTGGCAATTTTAAACTTTGTCATTGTATCTTTTTTTTTCTCACTCTGCCTTCATAGCAAGACTTTTATTTCATAAAAATTACATCATCACAAACATCATTTAACTGTCAGATTCCATAAAATCTTTGGCTATCCCATGGATAGTTCTCTCTTTTTTTGGGGGGGACACTGCTTATACTCAAATTACCCCACCCAGAGGGAAATATGGACATATATAAATACAGTGTGACCCGGATATAAGAGAAACCCGGATATAAGAGATTTTCTCTGGTCTCAAATTAGAGCCTGTGTTAATGTATATAAAATAGACCAAACCCGGATATAAGAGACTTCTTCTCCAGTCCCGACAACTCTCTTATATCCGGGTTACACTGTAGTTCCTGTTTATCTGATACTAGGGTCATCATATGGGTAAATTTCTTATTGTACAAGTCAGTCAGCTATGTTCCATGCATGATACATGCTTCAGCAATCATGTATCTTTTGATAGGCAGTTTTTTGAAAGAAGAGGATTCATACCTTTCTCCAGGATATTAGCACGTAAGTGAATTTTAATCAGTTCTGTGCCATGCGTGATAAATGCTTAGGCGATCTTGCATCTTTTGATACCTGACTGACGAAGCCATTTCTTTCTGTGGTACATCAGTTGCCAACCAAGAGGCCATAAAACCCAGTCTGTCCTGCTATTTACCCATAGCTGGAGAGGGAGAAAAAGAGGATTCATACTTTTCCCAAGGGTATTAGCACGTAAGTGAATGCAATGGATTCGACTGGAATTGTACAAGACTACTCTGACTATAATCTTTTCCGATTTTAGTATTGGGGGGGATTCAAAGTAATAAAAACATTGATTCTTCATTAAATAAATATTATATTACATCATTTCAGCTTTATTCCCTTTTCCACCACCGTAACATAGCTTCCCTCTGCCTTTTCTATAAATAATTTTATGATAATTGTTCTGATGAACTTTTCACTATGCTATGTAGACATTATGAATTTATGCACAGTATAAGATTGGTGGCAAGGTCTCATCATTTGACAGTTGAAATGGGTAGATGTAAATGTAAGTTCTATGCTGACAATTCCTTCTATCATACTTCTTTCTTGTGGAACTCTCTTCCAGCTTCTTATTTCCCAGTCAATTTTGATCTTCAAAAATTTAAATGCAATGTCAATTGTTATCTTCTGTCTTCTTAATTCCTTGTTCTTTTATTGTCTTCTCTCATTAATAGTAGTTTTTCTCCTATTCTCTAACACTCAGTAATCCCTTACATCATAGTGGCTTTATTGCCTTGCTTGGGGTGAAATGATTTTTAAAAAAAGTATAAAATAATAATAATAATACTTATAAAATATTTGACATTCATTTTCGAGTGCAGTCCAATTCTGTGAAAACATTCTACATATGATCTAATTTATAAAACACACACACACACATATATATATGACGTAGTATTCCAAAAAATGCAAGGACCTTATTTAGTTTCTGAGAAAGAGTATGTTATTTAGTGTGATAAAATTTTGTCTGATATTGATACCATTTGATTCTTCACGATTGAAAGGGATGAAAATACTCAAGCAAAAACAAAAAAAAATGACATTTTCACAGTTTATGCATAATGTTGAATTGGATATACAAAAATATTTTGGAAAAATATAATAAAAATTTAAGAGAGAGACTTCAATGGTTGAATTAAAAAATTGTTTCAATGAATTTTTTACTGCCAGGTGATCATGGTATGACAAAAGTAAGAATATATTTTCCTTATTATATTTTTCTAAATGTTGTTTCCCTCACTTTCCTACATTAATAATTTATACTTATAGCTTTTACTTATACAATATAAAAAGTAAAAATTACCTTTTATATGTCCGATACGTCTATTTTCCTACTGGTGCCAATGATTGACATCCGAGTTAAAGGTTTTGAAAGCTTATCTTTCTGTTCTTGGAAAAGTAGAGTAGAACAGTATAATCTTTCTATAATCTCACCTATTTTGGCCTTATGTCACACAATAAATGCATATTTGGTATAGTGGCATATTTAATTGAAAGTTTACAATTATTCAAATCCTTCAAGACACATTCTGAATTTCCTAATGATTAACTATTGGGTAAGTATGCATGTTTTTTCCTTTCTTTGAAAGGTTCAATAGGGTCATTTATTAAGGGGCCATTTCCATAGATTCAATACAGTCATTTATTAATGGATCATTTCCAAAAATAGAAAAAGAAATATTTACATGAATTTCTAATGAGACTCTACAAGAGAAATATTCAAATATTTTATTAGAAAAGAAAAACAGGAGAAAATATGAAGAAGGATAAAAAAGTTTTTAATGTTGCATTACATTTCTTCCTTAATGACTTAGAAAAGCAAATAAAGTAGGCCAAACACTTTCCTGTACATCAATAACAAAAAAATAATAGTGACCTCTTATAATAGAAACACCAAACATCAAAGTCTATATTAGCCATTAAACACGAAGCGATAATTGCATAAACTACATCAATAGGAATTCATTTATAATTAGTGACACCAAAGTGACAAACGGTCAAGTAAATTGGTATGCGCCACAGTAGAAAAGAAAGTTGCTCAGTTAGGAATTGAAAAAAGCTGCTAGGGTAAAAAAAAAAAAAAATCTGAGGCAACAAAAATAGAGTAAGGTTACAACATACAAAACAATAATCTATAAAATCAAATGAAAAATCTCTTTCAGAACATTTTATCTAGACACTCAACATTAGCAGCTACAAACACTTAAGCAGGATTTAGGTTCCTTGAAGGTTAAATAATACATTTATTAAAAATATAATTTATAGATACACAAAGAGTTAGATGTTGTTATGGTAGCAAAAAGAATGCTCAGCACCACTTCAACCATTGTGTCACTATAACATAATTTTTAATATATATATATATATATATATATATATATAAAAAATGACAGTTGCATTAGGGTACCTTAATATTATATATAATAAAAAGAAAGAACAGTAAGATATATAATCCAGTGTTCTTATTGATACTTTTACAAAACAGTGCTCAATGTAAATTTATAGAGCATAAATATCATAACTGATTTAAAATATGGTTTCTTCGCTACACAGGAATTACCATGTTTCAAAAACTGAAGCTAAAAACTTCAAATTTAATTATATAATTAAGTTAAAAGCATTAGTTCGGTTTCATCTTCAACCAAAGATTATTATATATATATATATATATATATATATATATATATATATATATATATATATATATATATCTCTTCTGAAAAGGAAAAAACCTATCTTCTGTAGTTTTATCAAATTGTGATAACACTGTTAACTGTGGTAAAATATTTTCACAACAGACAAGAAATTGAAAATGCATGAGCAGCAATCCCACTGGACACTTTGGCCAACATTACCCAAACAGTTGTTTGTCATACTAATAAATGTCTGGCAGCTAAGTCCAGTTTTGAGCATTTCTTGTGGTTGTAGAGTTCAACGGTAACTTGTATTAATCTTGTGATGTCTGAATAAATTTAGTATTACAATATCTATATAAGTTTTTCCTTTCCTGAAGTGTGTATACATTTTTGGGTGGACTGTGTGTGAATATATATATATATATATATATATATATATATAAAGTGATAGTAATATGTAAATAAGACATACATATAGCATAGTGGTCACTGTTACAGAAAGTGAGACTGGTATGCTGAGGTCATTGTATTTGCTTTCATAGAAATACCCTTGGGGAAGGTATTTCTTTTACCCCCAAGCAATGGGTTAATAGCAGAGCAGACTGGGCTCCAGCCTTAGTTGGCAACTAGTCTAGAATAAGTGAATTTAAAACTGGTTGGGTGTGAGTCTAGCAACTGCACTCTGTGCAAACCTACTGTTTACAGAAACCATTGCAGCAATTCCTAACATGCTGAAACTATTGCTCTATATCTCTAGGACTTATATGCATATACAATATGTAAATAAGTTATATAGTGTTTTTTATTTTAAAGAAAATGCTCATCTCCAAAATATTCATATACATCCATTAATTTTTTCATAAGTAGTAACTAGTACATATACATAAAGATTGGCCAAAAAAGTGATTTACATTTTTAAACTTTCTTAAACATTTTATTAAAAAAATGAAACAAAATATTTCCTCAATAAAGAATGAAAGAATTCTTTTCAAATTGTTTCCACTGTTGACTTATTGGTTATTGTAGTTGATTTCCAACAGGGAGACAGATTTTCTGATAAAGATCCCCTTGTTAACCAGACCTGTATCTTGCTACTTTTTCTAAACAACTAATTATAATCAAGTAAGAAACAAAACCAAAAAGAATCAGTAAAATGAAAAAAAAATGATCAAAATGATATCATTGTAATTCAGTTCATCTTTTTGTACAAGAATTGCAATGAAGCCAAAGCAAAAAAAAAAAAAAAAAAAATCATTTGTTTCTTGTTTGGATATTAAAACAATTCTTCAAAAATTTCTCTTGACAATACAAAAATTATCAACACAATTTAAAGACTATAAAACTGTTTTTTCTTCTTTTTTATTTATCTAAAATGATTCACAAATTGCATCTCTTTTGTGCAATGGTGAGGAAATAGATAAAGAGCCCTTTCAAATAATCACTATTTTACGCTCCTTTCAGAAATTCATGGCCATTAATTTTAAGCTTCAACTAAAATTTCTCATAGATTTCCTTCCTTATTTTGCTGTTTTGTCATGTTACATCATGAGCCCCATAACCCATTAGGGGTCATAAAGGCCCTAAATGCAGTGCAGTAGCAGTGGGCTATGTCTAGGGTAATGTAGCCTTACAAAGGCCATCCATTTTCAGGCTGATTACTATATCAGTAAAAATGAATTAAAAGCAGAATAGCACAAGTGTCAGTTTCATGCTGGTTGATTACAGGTGTACTGTATACCTGCTGGATTAGTTCTTTATAACATACAAACATAGAAAAGTCTATAAATAATTAGTGTGTAGGCAATATAACAGGTACTTATACTTACATTCAAAAATTCAGAGATTCGGAAATTTTGTTTAATGCCAGCCGGAATTCTAAAATACAGGTAGTTGTCAACATGACGTCATTTGGTTCCAACAGACCTGTTGTAGGACGGTTTGATTGTAAGTCACACAATATTAAATTACCATGCATATAGTATGGTGTGATGATACCATGATAATAATTTTTTAGTTAACTCTTTTTCTTCTTTTTCTCACTCTTTGCATCTACTCTTTTCTGTGGCTCTCTTTCATTGTTTTTATCCATTTCATATCTATTATCAGGAAGAGGTACAACTTTCATAAACTTGGTTACCTTTGTCTGTTATGTTTTGCATAGGTCTCTGTGTAATAGCAGTCGTAGTACTCCATGTTATGTTTAGCAAACGTGTTTGCTAGGCATAGCCCTTATGTTCGCCATTTGTTCTCTATACTTGTCTATCTAATTTGCATATAATACTACACCTCCCTGAATAGGAGAGGTCATATACTCTTGTTTTTTCTTTTACTATTCCTGATTATTTTCGTACTGCGTTGTGTTTTTCTTGTTTTCTCTTTAATGGTGATCTCAGTCAGTCTTCATTTTCTTCTTCATACTTGTCTGTCTTTTCATTCTCACTTTCTTTCATTTCTGCTCTGTTCCACTTTTGTAACTTTGTCTCTTCATGTTCTTGATCCAGTTCATTTCTGCTTCTGAATTGATTTGCATGTGCCAGTATATTTTGTCCCCTTTTCTCAAGTTTAGTCATGTTGTGTCCTTTTTGTATCAGGAAATTTGCTTCTTCTTGCTCAGCCTCTTTATTCTTTCATTGCAAAGGACATACTTATGGGGGCTCTGTTTTGTCTTTCCATTAATGCCAAAGAATTAAGTTTTCTTCCCGCATGTGGAATGGATCTATAGCTGAGGAGCATTTTTGGTAGATACGCTTCTATGCTTTCATTAAGTGGTGAGAATGCTTTTAATCCCATTTTTACCATTCTTCCTGCAATGCCATTAGATTTTGGGCGATATGGTGGTGTCTTATATGGGATGCATCCAATCTGTTTTAACCATGCACACAAGTTCTCATCGCAAAATTTGGGTGCATTGTCAGTGATAATTGTCTGGGGGTACTCCCTTCCTTGAGAATATAGTTTTTAGTACTTGCTTTATTGTGGTAGCTTTTCTCTCTTTTACTCTGACATCTGGCCATCCTGAATATGTGTCCACTGTGACGATTTTAGGTCGTCAGTAAAAGAAATTGAAATTATAGCCGACCATAGGAGAGACAATGATGATGATGATGATGATGATGATGAAGGTGCCCAGAAACAGCGGCACGGGCAAGCTAAAAAATAGAACGGAGGGAAATTTCGGCACCGAATTGGATAGTTCACCAAAGGTGACAACTCAAGTTCAAGACCTAGAGACAAAGGGAATTTTTTCGCCAGTAAGCGCCAAAGGTCATAAGTGGAGAAAGAAATTGAGTTGCTGTCGGGATCTGCCGGAGTGAAGATCGCCCACACAAAAACCCTGATACTTGGAAGAAGATAGGTGCAACTCTGTTATATTCTTCTAACGTAAATTGAAGAAAGCGCAACAGAAAAAAAAAAAAGAACAATCCATGCAGAACATCAACAGAAAGGAAATTGATGTTAATAATACGGCAAAGCTTGGATCTCAATTGAAGAAAAAAGGAAAAAGAGAAAATACAAGAGAAAGCAGAAAAGAAAATCATACAACAACGAGGTTGGTCTTTCTTTTCACTTTTTAAATTAATGTACTTGGATTGTGGTTGTAGACATGTATCCATCTGTCTATCGGAAGGGTTTGCGAACCTAAGCGATATTATTCGAGGAGAACCGTCAGGAAGTTTGAATGAAGATCTTCATGCTCCGAGAACTGTCAGAGCTGTAACGAAAACGTGAAGGTGCCATCGCCTATTTTTGTCATCATTTTTGTTAAAAAAAAAAAAAAAATGTATATAAACAAGAAAACATAGAGGGAAAAAAAAAAAAAAAAAAAAAAAGGGGAAGACGGGGGAAAAGAAGTTATATCCCTTGCATTGCGGGCAAAAGAGTTTGTAATAAAAAAAAAAAAAAAAAAGAAAAGGGGCGATAGAGTGCCAACAAGCGAAAAGTGACTAAGTGACATTTCCTTGTCCCTTATACTAGGAATCTTAACGCATCCTAACTGAGATATACAAAAGATTGATATTCCATAAATGTTTGTTGCCTCTCTTTTTTTCTTCGTTATTGTTGAAATAAAAAAAAAAATAAAATAAAATAAAAAAAAAAAAATTAAAGAGAAAAGAATTTTTTTTTTTTTTAATACAGAACCGATTCTTTCACATACCTAAGCCCATAATCGCTTATTTCGAGTGGATGGACAGCAGGGTAGCCTCATACCCCGCCCTGGAAGACCTATCTGCAGTGAGGAGACAGTGCGAAATAAGCGATTGGCGTTTTGCTCCAGGTAATTTCTCCTCTTACCGGCTGGGACGTATTTCTCAAAATGCATCACGTTGAGAAATAAAAAAAAAGCCCAGAAGGAGAACGTCACACCACTAATACTAAGAACAGTCCCCTATCTTTGATATGTGCATGATCTATGTGGACCCTAACCCATGGCACTGCTTCCTTGGGCTAGGAGTGAATTTTTTACTTGCTTGAAATTTTTTTATTTCCACACATTTTGGCCATCTCTTAATGTATTCCGCTACATCTTTTGAATATCCTGGGCACCAGACTTGTAACTTTAAGCCCAGGCAGATTTGCTTCTTTGTCGATATAAGAGCATGCTGGCATGCATTTCCGAAATAATCCCGTTTCATCCACATTAAAAATCTGTTCTGCACAATAACCCTATCTATAATTATTTCATCAAGATCGTTAACACGTGCTCCCTCATCTGCACTCGCTGCTTCTCCAGTCACATGAACATTAAGCAATTGAAACCCTAGATTGAACTGCTTGAACGACCCAGTACTTGCCATAAAATCTTGTGTATATTCATCTCCAGCACATTCCTTTAACATCTGAAATAAACATCTTGCCTTTGTCTGGACAGTATAAAGGCTCACCGGTATCCATTTTTGAATTTGGTCTTCGATCCAAATATAAAGTAATTTCTCCATTTCATGGCTATGCCTGGTACGTTGCTTCATAATAAAGGTAGAACGCTTGGGGGCTGAACCTTTCACAGCTTCACGGATCCTTTCTTTATCCTTAAAAATCATCGATACAATTGAATGGGATAAGTTCATTTCATGTGCAATCACACTAACTTTGTTTCCGCTTTCATACATTTTAATATCCGTCATTTTGGTGTCCAGATCAATTGCCTTTCTTTCCTTCTTGGCAGGCTTAGGAGTAAACACAGATAATTTCCTCTTGCAAGACATCGTTGAGTGTTTTGAAAGAAATTTTAGAAGACTTGTATATAACTTGACTGTACTGTAGCTGGTTACTACTATATCTGGGTGGCTGTGAAGTAACTTCTACATATGCAACGCACTCAATGTGCTCGCTTACTTTTACTTTTCAGACATACGAGTTTTAACCACACGTTGTCATTGTCGTAAAGTCGAACTGTCATAAGTTGCATATGTTGAAAGTTGATGACTACCTGAACTTTTCTTGCTGGTTTAGTCTATGGTTTGCAGATCCTTCCTTCCATGTATACTTTATATTATTGGTCCTGATCTAGTGGTTCGGCTTCAGTCACTTTCTCATCACCATAAGGTTGCCTCTCTCTGCCTTTTCTATAAATACTTTCAAGGTAATTATTCGAATGAGCTCTTTGCTATGGTACCTAAACTTTTTGAATTTAAGCACAGTACTTGATTGGTGTTGAGATCTTATCAAGTAACTGTTGAGCTGACTAGATGTAACCGTAAGTTCCTTACTAACAGTTTCTTTTCATGTGGAACTCCCTTCTAGCTTCATGCTTTCTAGCCAACTTTAATTTGCCAAAAATTTTAATGTAATGTCAATTGCTATCTACTGTCCTCCTGATTATTCAATTCTCTTCTGCTCATTATTAATGTTTCTGTTCTTAATTCTTCCACACTCTGTGACCCCTTGTGTTTTAATGGATTATTGCCTTGCATGTTGTGCTTTGCATTTTTGTAAAAGAAGTTTTATGATTATTGTATTTGTTTCTTTGGCTCTTCAGTAGTAACAATATAGGACATGCCAGATTCAACTCTAATTTTCACAATTGTCTGATTGACTATATTAATTGGTAAACATTGACCTCTACCCCAGTTGTTGCAATTATAGGGGAATTTGTATCAGGCATAGACAGTGTTTTGATGTTTTATTACATTGTCCGTGCAACAATAGCCCAATTTTATCATGTTACTATTATGGATCTTACTAGTAACCAGTAATTTTTTTTCAATTAGCCTAAAAACACTTTCATTTTTATAGCTTTGTAATATAAATCAAATAAACTTTTGTGTTCTGCTGGTATTTTTTGTGGGTTTTCCCATTCTTCGAAAACAAATTCATTACCTATCAATTTTTTAATACTACTTTATAAACCAGCTTGGCATGGTTAAAAAAAAACATCTCCATTACTGAAATTTGGGGACAGCCAGTCTAATATAGATTTCAGGATTTGATGTGTACTTTTCTTTCCATATTTAGTGAGCTCAAATGTGACATTGAGAAAGTCTACTTCCTTTAAATTTATCTTAATTATTTTGATGTTGGAATGCAGCTCTTTAAAAACATTTATAAATTTTCTTTCTGAGTTTATCTGTACCACTGCAGTCTTTGAGAATCTTTAGGCTATCATTTCGATATAACCTACATATATCTTATCCACTATTTCCATAAATTTAGATAGTAGATAGATTCCAACCATATCATAAAATTTTGCTCCATCAAAACTTCTTATGATCACATCAAAGTTGCCTCAATTGCCTTTCTTAATCTACATGGCTTCAAATAATACTAACTTTCAGCAGTGCTTGATAATCTTATTCTATGTACAGCCTGGCTTTGTTGAATATTTCTTCACAGATAGAAAAATAGAAATATTTCATATCAAACTGTACAAATATACACCTCTAATTATCTGTGATATTTTAAACCAATCAGTGGCATCATTGGTATGTTTACATTGTAACACCTCTGATAACATATGCAAATGTATGTAACACTGATTCCATGCATAAGAATGCCTAATGATTATTTGAAGCAGGAAATAAGATTAAACTGTGAAAAAACTCAGAAACTAATTGAACCTGAAATAAACCAAGTAGAATTCATTAAGATTTAGTAAGACTAGATCTTCCCCACAACCTATCCAGTTGCCTCCAGGAGGAGTATGACAAGATTTATGGTCTTCTAAAATTTCTTGCTATATTTATTTAAAATATTATTATAGCATTTATAGCTTACCAAGTCCAATGTTAGGGGCTTTGGGAATGAATACATTCCACGAAAGGCCAAAAGACAAAGAAAGGTCATTAATATCTTATTGAAAAACATGCAATAAATCAATGCTGGAAGTGCTCAGATTTTCTTATATAAACTAGTCAATATTGAGAGAAAGAGAGAGACACAGAGAAAACAGATGGACAAGGTAGGCAAAGTCTTGCTTTAATCCTTACTGCCTCTTTCGGCTGCTGTTACTGCTCTAAGATCTCTTTATTATCAAATTACTGCTAGAATTATTTTCCTGATGAAAGACCATCAACCAGACTACATAAAGAGAGTAATAATTCTTTAATCCTTATATACTTTGAAATTCTTTAATTTGTTATCATTAAATCAATTGTTAGATTTCAACAAAATTTGTTGGTTTTTGCCTAGTTCAGCAAAGAAGTAACTACAGTTTTGTGGATTTAACATTGCAAATGTCTGCAGAATCACAATGAGTACTGGGTGAAATCCCTGTAGAATCTGGTTACTCTTCAACCTGCTGATGTTGGTTTGGTTTATTTTGTTTAACAGCATATCAACCTCAATGGGTTATTTAATGCCGACAACATTTTTAGGATAGATTTGTATGAATAGAATATGTATTCTTTGGTTTAGATTGGTTTGGTTTATTTTGTTTTATGGCATATCAACCTCAATGGGTCATTTAATGCTGACAAAAATTTTTATTGCTGGTAATATATTTCCTTCAAAATTGTATTGCTGGTAATATTTTTTTTCAAAAAAGTATTGCTGGTAATAGTTAACTATTTGCCCATAGCTGGGACCCTAACAGGTGCTACCACCCCAGGTCAGGGTGGACCTGGGAACACCAGCAATTAAGAGGTGGTTCCACGCTCCTCATAACCTCCTAATCAGAGGCCTTGATGCTGGACATAGTTTAACGTGTTACTTAGGACATCCTGCTGATGTTGACATGTGATGATTGAGAAGATCAAAAACATTACAAAGTGACAATGCCAAGAATATTATATTTTTGGTAGCATTGGGACAGGGAATGAGATTGACAAAACAAAATGAAAACAATCAACAGCAACATCAGTGTGGAAGCAGGGGCTATATTATGCATACGCCATCCAGTAATTTAAAAAAATTTTTTTTTTTATTAATTTTCCCCAAAAGACTTCTGGTGGGGTTTAACAGCCTATATGCAAATTTCACTTTAAAATTTACCTTTTATTATAAACAATTTTGCAAGACTGTTAATAAAGTTATCCACCTTCAATTTTGTAATTATATCTTTAACCTCCATATTTATGTCATGCTTTGTATTACTCAGTGCCTTTCTATAAATCTTTGTAATGTCCTCATTAATAAGTTTGTTGCAGTTACTTGGCTACAGGGACAAAAGCTTTTAAGGAACTTTTGATCTGTCTCAAATCTTCTTTCAAGTTCTTTAGAAAATTGTTTGTGCATTCCAGAACTGGAGTGTATTCCCTAAGGTTGAGCTTGTCTTTTTCAAAGTTGTTTTTCCACTAGCCATTTGAGTTCAAGTAAAACCAGGATGATGATATTTAAGGCAATCCAGTGGGCCACCATCATTTGGAAGTTGAATAAAAAAAAAAAAAAAACAATTTCCCTACCTCCTCCCCCATTTCTCCTTGTGCCAAGCTAAGAAAAACATTGCAAAGATCTACTGTTAGGTCCAAAGTAAATATCTTGACATTATAGAAAGAACAGTTTTATAATTATGATTATTACTAATGTTATTTGAAATAGGTACATTATAAAAAAAAAAAACTCTTGTAGTAAAAATGAGATTAAAAAAATAGTAGCCAAAATTCTTATAAAAGACAAGTAAAAATAAAGTATCAAAATAAGGACAAATATGGTTATCTTTTAACCACAGTTTCATTTCAGGTCAACCCCCAAGAAGTAAACAATTCATACATTTTACTTAGTAAATGCCCCAAAGGGTAGGAATAGTGATGCTTATAATTCAGAAATGCCAAAGAGAAAAAAAATAGGTAAAAAAATGAATTTCTTTTTCCACTTAATAACGAAAGAAAATAATTGTCTGCTGATACAGCTAAGATATTGACCTTAATTTTAAAATTATCATTTTATTACAGTATATTGTTATGCTTGTTCTATTTTATTATTAATTATTATCAATCTCTTAATGTGCCTAATGGACAAATTAAGGCTTATCATATATATATATATATATATATATATATATATATATATATAGATAGAGAGAGAGAGAGAGAGGATTCAGTACTATATGTGGTTCCAGGCATCTGCTGGGGGTCTAGGAACAAATCCCCGATGGATAAGAGTTGAGGAGGTACTATTTGTATTACATTTTAATATTTTATGGTTTTATTGTTAAATTGGGTTATCTTGAAACTTATCTTTGGGGTTATCTTAAAACAGATAAGACAGACAAGATGAAAAAATAATGGAGTTATTGTAATCACTACTAATATTGCAACATGAATTTCGTAAGATGTAGAAACTAATTTTAAACAAGTTTTGCTGTCATCTGTTCAATGCAATTATTTGCTGTTTGTTTCATATAATGTCAAAACACTTAAAAATGGTATGTATGAAGGATTTTTACAAGACAGAAAAAAGTTGAACATTGAGAGTAATTATTCACCCCAGATGATGATATATGGAACACTTAAATTATATTTAACATTTTTAAATATAACAGTATCCATCATCAATTGGTAAATAAATTTAAAACAAATTCACTGTTGTAGCATCAAATTTCAAATGTTCTTTATTTAAAAGCCAAAACAATTACAAAGACAATTTATTGTGAATAATTATCATTAAGGGGTTCTTTAATTATTGCTTTTTAAAAATAATTTTTGCAACATTTAAAAAATATCAATCTAAACATGGAAACCAAAAATGATTCCTGCAATTCTCAAAGACAGTTTGTTTTACATCTTATTCTTGAAAGTAAAATTTGTAAACATCAACATTTCAACTATCAAACATTTGTTCAGAATCCATAATATTCTTTTTTTAAATTATAAAAGCCATCAAGTAAGAGGAGTTGACTTATGTTCTTGATGATATAAAATGTTCATTCTAAAAGTCATGTATTTTATGTATAAAGGTATTTTATAAAATATGGCTGGTTAGAAATAAGAAAAATGAAATTCTAATATTCCTAAACAACATTTTTTTGTAAATCAAAATTTGTTTCATTTGATAAATTTGTTATGCTTGATGTTTCAGAAATCTTTTAAAACCTTTAGATTGTTAAATCTTGTATGAAAAACTCAAGTTTCTTGAAAAGATGACAGAGAAACTTCCATACTTACAGGATTTAAAAACTTAATCTAAGTATCTCAGTTTCATTAGACTGATTCATGAGGTGTAGAGTGTGGTATTATCATACAAGAGTCTGTACTTCAATATATTGGGATATTATTTTGGTTTACAAAGATTTACTTTTAGTTTCTAAAAGTAGTGAGTTTTCATTCAAACCTTATTGGGAAAGAATCTTGAATCAACTGGAGCATATCTGGATTAAAAGTGAAAACATTATGTTGTAAAAATGTAGAATTTTTCTTTCTTGGTCAAAAATGACTTTTTCACATAACATATATGGAGGCACCAAACCTATTTAGAAATATCTAAACTGTCAGCTTTATACAATCACTTTCTAAGATCAATGGTTAGAAATGGTTTTTAGTGAATGAACCCTCTGGGTTTTGATGAAGACCACACTTCTTTGAACCTTGTGGACTCATGCTACAGAATCACAAACAAAGAACTATACCAAATAACAGAAACCACATCACTTAAATGACTTTCAGCAACAGTTAAAATGGATATCACATATAACTTGAAGAGAAAATACTGACATAATTGAAATGTTGAAATTCCACACTACTTTAAACAAATTTCTGAAATATTAATCCTTCACACCCACTGTCCTAACATTTCATTCACATTGCAATACTAATAAACAGAACCTTTTCTTTGTTCAGTCATGTTTAGATATGAAGGATACTGAAAAGTTCTTGGTCTGACAAAGAAGTTCTTAAAAAAGAAAACAATCTAATATATTTGGCCAGTGTTTGGGGGAAGTGGGTTTGGGAACTTTTCAGCAGCACTTCTCTTTGAGGCTGCATAAAATTATGAAAAGATCAAAAAAAAAAAAAAAAAAAAAAAAAAAAAAAAAAGAAAAACCCTGATTCAAAAAACACTGAATATTTCCACTTGTTTTGATTTCAAGTGAAATATTTTCATGGTTTCAAAAGACATATATAGCAGTGTAATCCTTTCAACCCCACCACTAAGACCATTATTAAAGATCAACTTCTTGGTCATTGGTGGCATCTGTGATACTTCACTCAGACAAAATCTTTGTCACTAACCCTAGTTCACCAGTAATAAAAGTGTTTTTAATGCTGGTGGATTTGAATGAAATCAAAACAAAATCGATCCCTATGTTCTGATTTATCAAATCATGAAGTCTCTTAGCACGAGTTGAAATGTCCTTTAGTAAAGATCGGATTGTGAGGAAAATAGCAACGAGAGGATCAGATCCAAAAATCAAACATCCAGTCTCGCAAATCCAAAGTCAAAAATGTCAGGGCAAAAATGTAAAGGGGTAAAACATCTGTATCCAAAATGTACAATGCCAATTATTGTCTTCACCCACAAAGAACCAAGAAATTTTCCTGTTGTTCAGAATAGCATTCCTTTATTGGGTTGAGACTGGTTAGCGCATAAACAATTACCATATTTCGAGGCCAACTAAAGTTAATCCGATCTTGATTCTGATTTTCTTTTTCGATAGATAGTACTGAGAATATGAATTCTTTTTTGAGTTAAGACATGGTTTTCTCTTTTGTCATCACATACACATACAAAATGTCCTTGGGATTTCTTTCAAAATGCAACAAAACCACTGTATTCAACATTAAATTTCCCATGGCAACTTTATGTATAGTCACATTTTTACTGAAATATTAGTAAGTCTTCCAGGATTTTTGAAGCAATCAAATGTTTTTCTAGTAGCCGTAGGAAACTGAATTGTCATGGAACACAGGAAAGAAAAGGGAAAATTGTCTTACATTTGTTTACATTTACTTGGCACATATTGTGTATGTATGTTCATTACAAGTTTCCCTTGTTCATTCAAGAACTGATCATGTGACTACAGATGGTGGCTATGATCTATGATCTGTCTCCATGACACTCAATCTAAAAAAATCCCCCTCAGTTAACTTCACACACATGTTTACTTATATTGAAATTGCCTAGATGTCAACAAGATGATTTATTAATGAAATCAGTTATAAATTTGTTGACTCTGAATGCATCTATTGTTTGAAAACCAGATACCCACTTGTTAAAAGGCCAGAATTTTTTGTAAAATTTGCTGGTCAAATTTTGCCATAAGCAAGTAAGGATTTCAAATGAATAATATTTACATTAAATAAGTTTTTTGACCTTAGGATAACTTAGTGATAAATTTCAAACTATTCTGGTTGATCTCTCCTGCCAATCCATATATACAAAAGTAAAAGTGAAGTGGGTGAGGTTGTGTATTTACTTGTGTATGGTTTAATAAGTCTAAGTTATACACTGGTTCAAATCTCATTGTAGCCTTCCATTTATTTCCATTTAATTTATTGTAACTAATTAGTATTTTCCCCCTCAACATCCAATTCAGATTTAATCAACAACTGTTTGTTTAGTTTTCTCCTAGCCCTACATCTGAGAATAAAATCTCAAATCACTTATCATTTAATTCATAAGAGTGTCTATCCCTCCATCCTGTCGAAACCTCCTTGTGTTGCTTTAGATCAAATAACATTTTACCCATTTCTTTGAAATAATGAAAAAAATTACTTTGATCTTAGCCAGAAAAAGAAAACAGTCCATTGCAGTCTAAATATTCTTCTGAGGCAAGACGTTGAAAAACCAACAGAAAGGCAGAAGTTGAGGTGACCGAGGACAGTGAAAAGGAAGAAAAGTGGTCAAGTAGATTTGGTAATTTAAAACAACAATAAAAAGTAACTTGTTTAAATGATAATAACACAACTACCTTCTTGAATGGAGAATACAAATTTCTGTGAATGTCATGAAAAATTATCTTAAATACAAAGACGAATTCAGAGTCATCAATAAAATAAATAATTTTTGATGAAGTGTTTGCTACAGAGCAACTATGACCAATACTAGTGTGGAAAGTTTCTTATTCAGTGTCTAACATTATAGCCTAGTTCAGTAAAGATTTTTTCAAAATCACATTTACAATTATTTTAATATTTGTTTTTGTGTTCAAATAAAGCGTTACTTTTAAAACATCTGATTAAAATGAAAATACTTTTATTTTTAAATGCAGTTGTTGAAATACAGTATTTTTCTGAAAATGATGTAAGATGAGTTGAGGATAAAGAAGGAGGAGTGATTTGATACATCAGAGAGGAGAACAAAGGTCATATTTTTTTAATGTTTTTAATGACCACATGGTAGCATGAATTATAATCAGAAAATTATATAAAATTGAGAAGACACAACAATTTGGATTTGTTTAAATTATTTTGTAACATTTAAAAAAAAGGAATGTATAAAATTTTCTTTCAAAGAAAGCAAAATTTGCTAAACCTGATTGAAGTTTCATTTTCAGCTTTTCTAATTTCATTTGATTCAATAAAATGAAAAGGTTACTTATTTATTGGTTTTTAAAAATTCATAAGAAAACCTGTAAAAAGGAGTTAAGAAATGAAACAATTAAGAACAAAATCAACAAGAATACAAATAAAAGGGAAACTATAAAAATTGTGGAGATTTGCAGTCATTTGATTTCTAGCAAAAATTTCCAGATACAACTAGTGTGAAAAGTCAAGTACAAAATAACAAAATATGTATGCTGACATGCAAAACTTTTGGGTCACATAACTGGTAAATTAATTACTTTTGTTAATTCTACCCTCAAATCAGGAATGATTAACAGTATGCTTTTCTTAGTACATTTTATGATCTTTGGGAGACAGAAAATAAGTTATTGTATTTTTGTTAATGATATATGGTGGATGATAAGAGCATCTTAAACATAAGTGAGGTTGAAAAAGGTTAAGAAAAAACACAGCCACCAGCAAAAATTTGAAATTTCAATAATAATATGAATATTTCATATTTATTGTATTTGCATAAATGGATGGGTTAATATCTATGACATTGGCTAAATAGATTCCTGAAAAAACTTATATTTTCATGACAAAGATGTGTGTGTGTCTATGTGTGTGTGTACATGCCTAAGTGTATGTACCTACTTGTATATGTTTTTTTGTGTGTATTAGTATGTGTTTTTGAACATAGAAATATTTGGTCCTTGCGAAATGAGACAATCATTATATTCATCTTCATATATTTATATTTGATTTAATTTTCCCAATTACAAAGCGGCCCTTTAAGTAAACACATTTTTTATTTTCCTTCGTCCCATCCCTCTCCCCCACCCTTTCCTTTTTTTTTTTTTTTTTTTTTTCCTTCCTATCCGAATTGTCTGTGGTGTGTATATGTCACCACGAAATGTATCTTTATGTATTAGACATCCGTCGACTTTCTTTTCTCTCCTCTTTTAAATCCACCCCACCCACATCTCCAAAAATTCTCTCTGTTAAGGTTTCATGTCACTCATCCTCATACTTACACTTTCTCTAAATTCTGTTTTTGATTTCGGAGTTGTTTTTTTTTTTCTGTTTTTTTCTGTTTTCATTTTGAATTTGTAGGTCTGATGATTTGGATCGTATTCTGATTCCAATGGAATAAATTATGACCATGGAATATTAGTGTTTAAGCCTTTTTTATTATATCCTTACTCTGTCCTAGACATTGAGTTCTACCTGGATCCTTCCTCTTGGAAAATTTTTTTCTGAAAATATACAT
>CAHIKZ030005544.1:1607500-1710000 GCA_903632075.3 Acanthosepion pharaonis
CAAATGTCCTTAATAATACCAGACAGTGGTTATAAAAAAATGTGCAAAATTAATCTTTTCCAATATTCTATAAAGGATTATCTAATATTAAACACTTGGCAATAATGGCTTTCCTAATCACATTGTCAATGAACAAATAAAATGATTCTTACAGACAAGTGATCATAGTAAAATACATAATAAAGCTGACTTAAGCCACAACAAAAATACTATTAATTTATTTTGAGAAGATTAACTGGCAAAGTGCTATATGAAAACATACAAGTCAACAATGCCCTTTCTAATTTCTGTCAGAATTTAATCAACAATTCAACAGCACTCTGCCAATGCAACTGTAAAAAGCAATTACAAATCTTAAAGCACTTTACATCAAAAGAAAGCAACCCACTATCAATAAATAAAATTTGTTTCAAGAACACACATTCTAAAAATTTTAAGGTCATTTTTCCATGTGATGCCAAAATCTATTTCACAATCATAGCATGTGATCCTATGTTCATTTCAAACTCTGAACTGTTAACAATATAAATGCTATACTAGCTATTTCATGACTTCCAAAATTCTTTTCTTGAAAATGACCAAAAGTACTCAAAACATTACACACAATTTTGGCAAGTTCCTTTAGAAGTTTTCACCTGATATCAAATGACTGAGGATGAGAAATTCACTAAAAGGCTTAATAGACAATCCTTGTTCATAGAATGCACACAGATATGACAATGTATGTGCTGATCAAAAATTTCCTACCAAATAAAAATCTGAGAATTTTTTAGCCATGCCTCATCTCTATAAGTAGAATGATACTAAAGAAATTAAATGACAGGGTACAAATATTATTATTGTGTTCATACAAATAAAGCAGCATTTATTTTTACATGCATATATACAGAAATTCTAATTTTATTGATACTGTATGGTTGGTTAAGTGAAGAGAATAAATCTAGTGTTTTTCACCAAATACACCCAAGCTGAACTATTTTAGAGAGAATAATATTTGCATTCATGTTGAAAGAATTTAAAATGAAAACAATAATTATGAGTAAGAAAAATAATAATTTTAAGCCATGTTTCCAGATATAAAAAAAAAAAATTAATTTTAAATAAGTCATTATTTATGTCTGTACATTCAGAATTTAATAGAATCTTTCATTTATGAAAAGCAAATCAAAAATCTCCTGCCTAAAGAAATGCTTTGCTGAACCACAAAAATCAATGAAATGTTGATGTGTACAACAATTTGTTTTCAAAAAGATTGATTGGATAAATTTTTGTTTGAAAATCAATAGAAATTATATTATTTTTTACAAAATTAAATTTGCACTATTATAACTACCTCACACTGGCATAGGGCTTAAAAACAATGAGCAAATAATATTTATTTGAAATAATATTTTAGCAGTAGCTATTCCAACGAGTATGTTTAAGATTTTTAAAAGTCATATCGCTTAAAGGCTGCTGAACTATCTGATATGATTTATCGAACAGAACTTTGACTAAATCCTAAAGGAGATCTTTTGCTTTACTCCTTAATGAAAAGTGTTATCATCTTTGGTGCTGTATAGGTACAAAAATCTGAAGGTTTGGATACTAGAGATAATGAATTTTAATTTCTAAGCCTTGATGATATTCTGAAATTTGAACTTATTTACCTAATTTAATGTAGGCAATTTTATTTTGTTAAAAACACACACACACAATATATATATATATATATATATATATATATACACACACACACACATTTATTTGACTCATTAAAGAGATAATTATATTTTACTTTGTAAAATGCATTTACTGATGATGACAGAGTAGAGTGAAAATTTTGTCAAACTGCACATAAAGGGTGAGTAGTCAACAACAGAAATGAGTTTCTGTTATGGCAAATTGACATCAGTCATTTTTGTTTGCTGTCAACTTGGATTAACTCCCACTTGTTTGTAATTATGGTAATGTGACAAAGAGACAGAATTTCTCATCTATATATAACAGGTAGATAAAATCAATTTAGTAAACATAGATAATATTTTATTAGTGGTATTCATATCATGAGAACATGGACAGCACATATTGTGTATAAGACAGCGTAGGATTGCACAAGCTACTCATTAAAAAAATTCATATGCATATTTTTCTCTAGTGTGCGTGTGTGTGCGTGCACGCATATGCCTGCATGTGTATGAGAGGGCAGAAAACAAATAGAGGGAGTAAGAGTAGAAAAGGGACATAACTGATGCAGACATTTTTTTTTAGATGGGAATAAAAAGGAGATGAGTCATTCGATAGGAATTGTATTTTTTATTGAATTTTTTTTATCAGGTTTCTTCTCTTAAAATGTTCATTTCTTTTTTTTTATGCCATGACCCATTTATGTCATCTGAAATGGGCTTGACTAGATTGAAAAATAACGTACATTTATTATTCTATGAGGGCATGTGGGTGCACCTACTCTGAGATGGAGAGGAAATAAATAAAAACATTGGAAGTTACTGAATTATTTTCCAGATAATAACTTAGAATTAAAGTTGATAATATTAAGTGAGTAACAATTAAGTTACCTTTTTCTATAAGAATACATTTATTCATTAATAATAATATTAAGCTTGATAGGGTGGGAACAGTGATTATTTGTAAATTATGCAAATAACCAGGGTTGAAAATTTCAGTTTAAATCAATTACTAATAGGGGTACAGGTATTGTATATGATGGAACTTTTTACATAAACAATGTGAAAAGATTGGGAAATTAACATTTTGTCCATGGATTCTAGCATGGATAAAGTTTTTTTTTTTTTTTTTCATATTAAAAAATAATTTCTCTTAGAAAATAATATTTTGACAATTGATTTCTTCCTAATCCATGTCATTGAGGGTAAATGGTAGTGTAAAAATAAAGCAAATGGCAGCAGTATAATAGACTTTGTGGAAAAATAAAACAATCCAAATCTAGTCCAACAAGACTAATTTTCTATATTCTCTAATCTATTTTCTTCAAAATGATGTGACTTTTAAGAGGGAACTTGGTACTTTTTAATGCATAAATAGTCACTTTTTAGTACAGGAAAGGTTTTTTTTTTTCTTTCTTTCTTTCTTTTTTGCTTTTGTCCAGTTTTACCAAGTCTATATCCATAACTATTATTTGAATTCCTGGGCTGTTATATTGCTATATGAATTGTATGTTATGCTGAACCATGACCTTTAGCAATTCTGTCATATTCAGCCATAACACAATGCTTTTTGGCTACAATTCACTTATTGTACATATTATCATATGCATTTATCATGTGACTATATTCAACTGAATGCCAATTTCTTTGCACATTTTTTATTCACAAAATTTAAAAAACAAAAACAAAATAGTTTATTGTCTCTCATTTCTTGTACTAGTTTCAATATATTCCAATATTTTTCTTTTGCATATACAATATTCTTGTCAGACAATATTTTTATATTAAATAAAGGTTTTCTGATTATAGTTTTATGTGATTATCATTTTATATTTTGGGAATAATAGCTGATGATTAATTTTTAATTAGATTTTTCTAGCAATTGTTATTCTCAGATTATTTTTTCTATTATTCAATATGGTTGATAGAGAAAGCTAAAACATTATTTTTGAAACTGTAAAATTAAACAAATTAGATTCCTTTACTTAGTATGGCACAAGGCTACAGGAAAGAGTAGACAGAAAATTCTTTTTTCCTTGCTAACCATTGCATTATACTAAGTGTTTCTCTATATTAACCCATCAATGACCACTTTTTTAAATTCCATATCAGGATGGAGATGATTGTGATGCTCCACAGTTTCCTTTTCTTTTTTTTTTTTTTTTTTTTTATTATCAGTGAATTGCCATGCATTCTTTGAAAAGACAGTGAAGTAGTTTCATGTTATTTTCTCTATGGTTTGGAATTCTTTTTAGATTTTTTTACTACCTAAGTCAAACATACATAGTCTACCCTGTTATTTGACTTCTAGCTGGGATGAGAAGAGAGAGAGATTCATACCTTTCATCAGTGTGAAAGTGAATGCAACAGACTAGACTGAAATTTGAACTAGGCTCACCAATTCCACAATCTGCACAGATTTCCATATCACTCTTTGCATATCCTTGATTATAGATTTTTATAAAAATCCAGTATTAATGATAAGTTTCTCTCAATTAATATTTGGGATGGTGGGCATTAATGGGTTAAACTTGACTGTCACAAGGCCAAGGATTGGAGGGGAATCTGGTAGAATGTATATAACTATCTCGGTATCAAAGCAGACAAAAATAGTTATCAACCTAGAAAATGGAATCTATAAACCAATTTTAGAAGCTAGTCAATATTGTCTCACTTTTTTATCAAATGTTTTTAAAGAAAGGCATGAATCCAGCTCTTCCTGCACTGTACAATAGCAAAGAATGTCACTAGTTTGCCACATTAGCAAACAGAAAGAAAATGAAGAGGATGAATGAAGCCATGTGCAGTATTAAAACCTATCCTTCTGTAACCATTGTTAATTAAATAAACTGTTATACTTAATAATGTTAGATTGAAGTCAGCATGAACAGCAATAAATTTTTAGATTTTTTATTTCTGAAAAAGTTTTGGTTTATTCTATATAATATACCTTTGGTTATTGTTACAAGTACAATGCCATATATAGTTTAGTATTTAGAGAATGTTAATTGCTATAGTAAAAACAAAAACTTTGCAGGAGATTAGGAATAAATATAATGAAAGAACTTCCTACTTCATGCAAAGCTGAACAATTGTATCCAAATTTGCATGTCATTCAGAAAGTTTATGTATCAATATATATTTAAACAAAAATCTAAAGCTCTGTTAATTAAAAAAGCATGGTCATGTGACCATTACACTAAATGTTAACAACTGTGGAATGTGACATAACAAAAGGTTGATCATTTTGTGTATGTATGTTAATTAGTAATTAATTTTAGAAATATAGGTACTAGAGACTAACTTTTATGAGCACCTTCATTTTATGATAAAATAAAAAACAAAAAAAAACAATTTTAATGTTTGAAAATCATTTCAGTTCAGAATAATATATAACAATGATTCAATTTTTATGTTTGTGCTTTGCTATTATAACAGAGTCAAAAAGAAGCACTTGACTGCAAGATTTCTGAACATCATTAAAAAAAACAAACTCCAATTTAGTAAATGAAGCAATTTTTTAACTTCCTAATAATATAGTCTTCCATTAAGACTAATTGTGATAGAAGTCTTCAATGTTGAAACAGGCAAAGATATAGTTTATCTCGCTTCTAGGAAGTTGGTGGTGAGAGGAGGAAATGGATGACACAAATTTCATAATATTGAATACTTCTTTATGGTAAACAAAGATAGACTTGGATATTCCCAAATGGTTATCACAAAAGCATAAGTGATTACATCATCACAAGACAAGGAGATGAAGATGAGTACATGGTCTTGAGATAGCTAATTGGTACAGACTGTGATTTTAATCTGTAGTTTGTTTGGACAAAACTGAAAGGTGGAACTTGGAACAAGAAACTATAAAAGAAAATTTAGAAGAAGAAAGAGTTTGAATTTTTGAGAAAAAAGAAAGAAATTTAACGATCATCTCCGCATTTTCAGTGAAAATTCAGGGAACAATGTGTCATGGACATCTTTCATGATGAATAATGCATTTAAGAAAAAGAGAACAAAATTATTGGATGGACAGTGACTGCTGGAAACTGAATACAGAAGGAGAGCTAAGAAGAAAAATACAGGTAGCACAAAGCAACTTGCAATAAGATGAAGACTCCACACAAGGTAAAACAAAATTGATACAGAATAATTTTCAAAGAAGCTGAGGATGCACAATGGAAGAGAAACTAAAATTAAAAGACAGTTAAGAAGATATATAGAAAAGAATTGACAAAACTAAGAACTGGAATAAACGATAGATGGAAATTGATATCCGCATAAATATGAAAAGATTACTTTGCCAATCTGTATATGCAATATAGCATAACCAGATGAAGAAATTACACAGTAAGGTGAAGAAGAACTGGAAATTTTAGAAAGTAAAATAGGTTTGATATCAAAAAGCTGAAAAGCGGTAAAGTCATGGGTATGGCTGGAATTCTAAGTGAAGCTCAGAAAGCAAGCAGTTCAACAATGGTAAAGGTGATGAAAGAGATAATTGGTAAACTCCAGAAGATTGGATGACATCTAATTTATCTATTTGCTCAGAGTACCCAAAATACAAAAAATGCATTAAGTACAGTGCCACTAGTCTTATAAGTCATGCATCAAAGATCCTTCTAGAAGTTCTCAGATAGTGATTTCAGTATTTTATCAAACCTGAGATTACAGAAAAACAATTCAGTGTCACATCTGGGAAAGGAACAGGATTCAGAAAGTGATTAAGTGGAAGAGGAGCTGTGACTACTTTTCATTGAATTATATCAAAGATTTTGATTCTGTCTTCCACAAGGCTTTATGGGAAGTGCTATGGAATAGGGTGTTCTACAACATCTTGTATGGTTGATAAAAAGTATATGATGGAGTGACTGGTATAGTTAGAATGAACTATTAGATGACAGAAACAGAAAAGAGACAATGCTGTCTAATCTTTTCTATTATCTTTAATGAAGGTGGTAAGATTTTCCAGAGTTGGGAGAAGATTCATCTGGAACATCAGCTACACATATAATAGAATTAGTTGAAAACAAAAAGAAGAATTGGTCGAAATAAGCAAAGATCAATGGCCTTTTCTAAAATGAATTCCAGGACAATTTATGGAGAAAGCCATGATAGGAATGGATGAAATTAGAAAGGTGAAGAGGTTCAAGTTGGGGGGGGGGGATCACCCATCATACTAGAAGGAGACAGTGAAGTGAAGGTCAAGATTAGATGAGGAAGAGTGAAGAAAGGGACAACAGACCTTGTAAAATTATGGAGTTTTAAAGAACTTTGCTGAAGTTGAAACTTGTGAAGGATTTGGTTTGGAATCTTGCATTGTATGACCCCGTGAGAGTTGGACTTTAAGAAAGAAGAATGAAAGGATGATTAACATTTTTGGATGATGGTTGTGGGGATAAGTTCTGTGGGGGAGTTGGAGACAGTGGAAGATAAACAAGAGGATAAGAGAACTCTTAGGAGTAGTAGAGAGAGAGAGAGGAAAAGATTTTGGAGATGATCAAAAAAATAAATAAGAGAAAGAGAGAGATGACAGTTTGGGTCAGGTGACCATTGAGTGAAAAGTTTGTGTGAAAGGACAGAGAAGGTGGAGACAACATGAATGGATAGATATCAAAACATGGAGTAAGAAAATGACAGTAACTGGAGTAAGTGAAATCGACCTAAAGGACTATGATATACTGAAAAAAAAAAATAATAAAGTAATAATAGTAGTATGGTGTCAACACTTGTGCTTACTTAAAATGATTCGTTATCTCAAAGAAAAATAACTAAGTACAATAAATGTTATTTATAGAATAGTTTCTCTTACTTTATTTGCTAATAAAAAAAATCTCTAAATATGAAGCGAGTTGACATGAAGTTTAAATGATCACTGGTTTATAAAAGGAAGGAATGAGGCAAGATTTCTGTATTGAAATATCAAAGATATCCTTTATTTTTATAGATAATGTACTTGATTCAAATATTGTTTTCTGGTTCTGTTCAGTATTTCCCTTTACTTGCACATTTGCAACACCCAGATTCAATTAAAATGTTTTTATCCTTTTCCTCCTTAGAAAGAAAATACAAAATAAAAAGCAAGAAAGTATCAATGGGAATAAACAAATATCTTTGCACCATCATAATCAATAGTCAAAGTTGGAACTAAACAAACAGAAAAAAAAACACTATTTTTAACCATTCATAATTGAAGATGAATAAAAATGTGGTCATGTGACAAGAGATTTTCAAGAAACCAGCTATCAAAATGACAAGTCAACCAACTTGACAGATTGAAAACAAAAAATAAACTACTCCCATACTAAAAAAACAAATTTCATAATGTCAGTATCAAACAAGATTCAAAGAAGCTATAAACACAATTGTGTTAATTTTTTATGTCTTATGGCATGATGTTAGTTTGTTATAACTTTGGTTTACTGAACAAACAGGGAAGTCAGAAAAATGTTTAGGTTTTATCAAAGGAGAAATTAATTCAAAGTGGAAAACTAAAAGATTTTATAATTAATGAGATATAATGTGAATGGTAGTTATAATTGTCCTAGTGTAAAACACAACTGGTGTAAAAGATACTATGATTAAAAGCAAGAAAAAGTAGAATGTTCTTGGTACCAATATTTATTTTGCTTTATTCTTATCTGCAGGACATAAGATTTCTTTCTTTTAACTTGAGTCTTATTATATCCTGTGATGTAGGCAAATCAGATTTGAAAAAATAAATACAAACATAGATAGCTTCCATATTTTGTAATAATGAAAAATTAGACCACTGACAACACTTAAAAAAATATTTTTCAAAGTGGTTTTTAAATTTTAATCAAAAAAATCTTATTTAGATATAACAAGGGTTGGTTGGGATAAAACATTATCAAAAACAAAAAATAACTGAATTACTTTGGTTTTTAATTTTAAGATGAAAAACATTTTAAAATGTTATGACATTTGTTGAGACCAACAGCTATAATTCATAATTCTTTTTAGATTTTTTTCAAAAAATTCTCTAATTTCATATTCTCTATGTCAGGGTCATGTTGCCATGGAGTAATGGTTAGCAAACTAGCTTTGTAAACTATTATGACTCCAATGAGTTCAATGATCCCAGTTCTATAGTCTTGTGCCAGATTAAGCTATATATATATATATATATATATATATATATATATATATATATATATATATATCTTCAAAGATTAAAGCCCTTTATGAAAATCACATGAACAACAATTTCACTGAAAAATTTGTAAAGGTTCTATTCAACATGTAAACTAAGTATAAATATAGCTGTCACATTCATATACTTTTTCGTAGCTGACGTTGACTTTGAAAGTAACACTGATGAGAGATGATAATCGATTATATCAAAAAGTTGGATCTTGGTAAAAATATACATTTATCTAAATCTAACAAATTATTTTAAAATGTATTTCTTATGCTTTCCAATTAAATTTTAACCTACCACTTTCTGGTATGGAAAGCTACATCCATACTCTAATTATCAACTGAACTAAGAGATTCTTGAGATCATATTCAATATTAACAATTAGCTTGTATAATTCTTTTATAAATGGTGCCTTTCCAATAATAATAATATTTTATTTGCATTATTTGAGCTGCTATCCTCATATTCATTATGATTTTGACTGATAAGCTCTCCAGTCAAATACATCATAGTCAATAGTCTTCAATTTGTTTTTATTTATCTTTTGTAACTCCTCACAAAATTCCTTTAGAATTGTAAATATTTTTGACTGGCTCAAAATCAAAATGCATACAGAGTGCTGGTGTAAATGTCTCGTGCAACCCCCACCGAATCTATGTTATGGATCCTCCCCAACTACCACTCTCAATTTTCATAAGGTAGTATTCATATAAATTACAAATATTATTGTAACTTAATTATGTACAATAATGGATCATATGCAATATAGGTGAAAAATTCAACCAGAAAAATTGAAAATAAATACAATGTATCTAAACATAAAGTAGAACCATGTCTTCATAGATCATTCTATCTTAAATAAATCAACAATGTTTTGTGGCAGTTTTTAACATCAACTTGAGATTTTTCTTATTAAAAAGTTAAATAATTTTAACATTCAACATTATGGATAAAAAAGTGTTTTTTAAGACTGAGCATGAGCAAAACAAATTCACGGATTTGGATTGAGAAAAAAAGACCCAAGAATGATGTCAAAATTTATGACAATTTTCCATCCTTTAATAGTCAGATGTGCTTAGTTTAATTTGTAATGCATATAAATATAGGCAGAAAAAAGCAAATGTTGATAAGATAGCAAGGGTTACAAAGCATTGCCTGGGGCCCCCAATCAGGCCTGCCTGACCCTGTCTGAGATAGTATGCACCAGCCATACATATACACAGCAAGTTTTGGTACTTTGTTATGACAATTTTAAAGTGGTTTGATTTTATCAGAAATAATTGTGCATCTAACTTAATGATTTGAACTTTGCACTTTCCTTTCTGTATAATTTCTGAATGGATATGACTGACAAAAATGACACACTGTATGTTTTATGAATTCAAAAAGGGGTCATCAACTGTAGAAGCTGTAAGGAGTATTTGCAGTGATGATGGAGAAAGTCTTAAGTATCAGGAAATGTCAGTAATGGATTATCTTACACTCACAGATTTGCCTCATTCCAACTTTAATCAACAGTCAAGCTCTCTGACTGAAGAAAATCCTAAGCTCCTAAGCTGACAGCACAAGAAATGACACAACAATTCAATATAACCCTTGACAACAATAACTCATCTTTATAACGTTGGTAAAATATCAAAACCTGGCATACATAATCTGACTAGTTCTCAACTTAAACAAAGAGTAAACATGTTTGTCGTTATAAGATTAAATATACTAACTGAACCACTTTTGAAAAGATTATCACCAGTGATGAAAAATGGGTTCTTTATTTTTTTTTTAATATTGTACACCCAATACAAGACCTAAGTGTCACATAGGATAGAGGGTTATTGATTTTGGATGACTCGAAGGGGTTAAGATTGTAGGAACATCCCTTTGATTCAATAAAAATAATAATGATTATGACTTAAGAAAAATCCTGTGTCTATAGCAAAAGTAAATATATACAGCAAGAATACAACTCTGTTTGATAGAATAGAAAGGCTGTCGTCTATAATGAAATATTTTAATGAAATGTTCAATTCTGACAGATATTGTCATCAACTGAAAACAATAATCTTTGCTGAAAAAAGTGAGCTTCCCCAATCAGTCAGTAAGATGAATGACAATACAAGATTACATGCGGCAAAATACAAGTAGGATAAGATTTTGCTTTTGGATATTGAAAATTTGGTTCATTCAACCTACACTCTTGACTTTATTGATCACCCTTTCATATCATTATGATATTTCTTGAATCAGAAACACTACACTAATTATGAGGAGGTTAAAAAGAGATGGTTTTGCCTCAAAATGAAAGAAATATGCCTGAGGCACTTAATAACTTACCTGTTGTAGGGGAAAGTGAAAGAAATTATTATTACTTTGAAATAAATTTGTAATTTATCAAATATAAACCAATTATATATTTCAATGTGAATAGTGATATAACATTATATATATATATATATATATATATATATATATATATATGAGTTTGTGACCTTGGGTTTCATGCTTTTGCGATCATTAAAGAAACTGGTTTATTTTTTGAAAATTGAATCTATTTATGCTTGTTTGTGTTTGATTATGTTTGGCGGAGGGAAAATTCTCCTCTGTTTCCATTTTGGGATGACACTCTTACTCACACCGACCTCGGTGTGGTGTAATGGTTAGCAAGCTTGTCTCGCTAGATCAGTTACAACTGAAAAGTGAGTTTGATCCTCACTAGGTGTCCCATACTTTCGGCCTTGTGCCACATCTAAGCTACACTTAGAAAATAACTATATATCTGAAGATTACATGAGTGTGGAACTCAGGTTATGACTAGGGCCATCCTTTTGTAGGATTTAATGTTGTTAAGTGTTTTTTGCTTTGTCTAGGCAATCTACACTACAAACTTTACTGAGCAGGTAGTTCTACTTTTAGGCTTTTTTTCTTACTTTTTTCAGTAATGTCGTTTTTATTTGAGACTTTATCAGGATAAGAGTTTTAGGTTTTGGCATGTTGTCCATTGGTTCCATCAACAGTTTTGTTTTTCTTTAATATATATATATATATTATATATTAGGTAATGAAAAATTTGGTAAACCATATGGATAATCCCAAGGAGGATTTAATCCAGAGAGCTCAATGTCAAACCAGAGCAATTATTAAATCAATTTAATTAGAAAACACACAACCTTAAGGGTCTATTGATTATATTTCATTTCCCCAGGCAGGTGATATTTACCTGGTTCATCAGATCACATTTCCAAGGGTGAAAAAATATATACAAGGGGTGATGAATAGTTCTTGATTTTCTCCCCCAAACCTGTACAAATTTCAGATTTTTTAAGGTCTTTTAGGCCAAGAACTTTTCAGCACTACTTCAAATAAAAACAAAAGAGAACTGCCATCACGTGTGTTAATTTTCTTTTAAGCCGAGCTGATATTTGATGGAGGAAGAAGTGGAAAGCCTGCTGACCAAAACAATGGTTCAGACAAAGATTGAATAATACTAGATCTTCATTTCAGAATTACTGAATGTGAAGAAGGCCATAGTATACACAAAGCTGAAATTAAAAACAAAACACAACAAAGATAATAATAAAACTTAATCACAAAAGTTTAGTCTTTTTTTTTTTTAATTTTATTTAAAAAGAAAAAAAAAAGGTCTTACCTTTTAATTGCTACCAATTGTGATGTGTCTTGCTTCCGAGCCAGTATAACACTGCCATAAGTGCCATCTCCAAGCTGCTTAATGGTATGATATTGGTCCATAGTGTAAAGCAGCTGTAAGACATGTGAGACACTTGGAAGAGAAAGGAGATTAAGAGACAACAAGGAATTGCTGAAGTGACAATCTGTAAAAGTGTGGAGCTGAGGTTTCTTGTCCTTGTGTCAGACTTTGGATAAATGACAGTATTGTTGGTGCGTGAGGAAGATGAGAGTATGAATAAATAGGATTGGTACAGTTATTGATTGCCAGAGGCATGCCAGAAGAAGACAGAGCTGGATATGTCCTAACCCAGCTCTGTCCAGAACAGAAATACTTCACAGACGGCACCAATCTAAAAGAAAAAAGAAAATTAATTTTAAACATACATTTCAAAATATAGTTAAAAACAATTTGTAATTTTCTATTCTTAAATAAGCATCGTCTTATAAGAATCTCATAGCAAACTAGAAAACACAAAGCAACAAAAACAGCATTTGAATGGCAAACTTTTTTTATATATGGAAAGCTTTAATAGTTAAAAATATTGTGCTGAGATTTTATGACTGGATTTGAAAGATGTAATTATGTCATTCCTATTAGGGGGGATGTCAGGCATCACTCAGACATGAGTGAATGCTACTTATCCTTGAAGAAAGTTGACTAACATATCAGCTGGAAGTGTGTTAAGAATAACAAAGGTAGGGACAGTCATTTGACTAATTTGAATGGAAATATTTTAGCCAATCATGACATTTAAATGAAGTGTGTCAGCTGCTATATCAAAATGTCAAAAAAGTTTAAAAAGTTAAAGAAAAAAAGAGATCAAAATTATTGATAGAATGGATTCTCTAGGTTTAAATTGTGTTTTAAAGCAAGCATCAAATCAGGAATGAATCATGTCATACACATGAAAAGTAGAGCAAGTATTTGGCATTTGTAAACAGATATGAGAGCAAGAAAGTAGAAATGCATTTAGTAAAATTCAATATTTTACAATTCCTGCTTGTTTAGTCAGGATAAAAATTAAGCCTTCCATTTGAAAGTAGAGAAAACAGACTGGCAGAAGTACCAGGCAGACAAACAATTCAGAAAGAATAAAAGACTTTCCAAAGCATTATTAATTTGGTGACTCATGTTGACACTATCTGGGATTACAAATGAGTAAAGCAGTAATGAAAGAATTGAATAAATTGTAGTTTTTGATAAATCTTCACTGAAGATTCTGTTTTTAGAAAGACAAATGTTGTCACATTCTCAACAGAAGCACATAAATAATTGATCAGAAATAAATAGAATTTTGTTGTCAGTGGTCTTTTTTTTTCTTAAAAAAATGGGGATTATAATCTTGGCATATTTCATTGCAACTTACTTTTGGTAAAAACAACAGCCATTAATCATGGAGAAATGTCATGAACATTGGACAAGTATGCAATGTTAAAAAATAAGGACCTGTTAATGGTGACTTTTGCTATATTTAAGGCTAAAACAATGAAATGATACCTGCAACAACAAATACAGATCTTTTCTCTTCTATAGATTGTAATTCTTTTTAACAGAAGCTTATTGTATCAGCATCAAAGTTCCATCTTAAGCTGTGCATGAGTGCACATGTTTTGCAACTTGTACACAAAAGATTACCTACCTAGAATATTTAATAATTGTTAATTATATGTAAAAATACCAGGATACTAATTTATACTATTTATATTGCTTGGACTGTTGTCTTCATCTTTGTTGTTATATTCACAATATTTCAGCCATTGTATGCTTCGACCTTCTCCAGACGATATGTTGGAATTTTGAACTGAACCCTTTATTTCATCCACCAGGTAGATTGTTCTAGTTCCACATGCCATGCCTTTTCTGGATATCTCAGATTCAGTTATTTCACTTTAGTAACCAAGTTTGTTTCTGCTGTGGCCAGGTATTGAACTCGCAGATCTTTGGGTCAAGTCACTGGATGACTTTAATCAACACTTTTATCCACTGGACCTTGTGTTTGTGGGTAATAATTTCAAGTTTAACTTTGGATAAGTACACACATATTTTTGTAATATGAAGAAAATTTTCCTATGAGATTTTTGTGTACACTGACTACTAAGAATTAGAGGGAAAACTAATCAACATTGAGTGGAATTGTTAAGGATTTTTAGCTGCAATAAGTGCTAAACTTAAGGAAGAAAAGCCAATGAGAAATGTAGTATAGAAAGATTCATTGATTAATTTGGTCTTTTTTTATGGCTTATCAACCTCTTGCAGATCATTAAAGCCAGAAAACATTTTTAGATTGGTACAACTTTTCAGAAATAATAATGATTCACTGATACAAGTTCTATTAATTAATCCATAGCCTTGAAATAAGAGGCGCATTCATACCTTTCCCACGAGTATTTGCATGTATGTGAATATCACAAGCCTGACTGGAATTGGAACTTGGCTCTCCAATTAGTAATTCTGACCTGTTATACATTACACCACCTGCACATCCAAGTTTACAGCATCTGATAATCCCAGGCAATCACCCATCTAGGTACTGGCCACCCTTGACATTGCTTAACTTTGGTGTTCCTACCGAAATTGGCATTTCAACACGATATGGCTTTAAGTCTGGTATAGAAAGAGTACTCTTATTTTAATAAGTAAGAATTAAAGGCAACATAACAAGGTTCGAGTTTTTAACAACCCAATTACTATGTAAATTAATTTATTTTTTCCTTTCCAAAATGCAAGATAAAAGGAAGAATGCAAAAATTGTAGCTATTTTACTTTTGCTTTCAGTTTCTCTACAAAATAAGAGAAATGTAGAGAAACTGTGAAAGATACAAGTGAAAGGCTATTTGCCCTGAAAAACATCGATTGTTTTCAGACATTTTTATCACAGCTAATCAAACATTGAGTCAATGACTAAGTAAAGATAAAGATCAAGACATCATTTTGCTGAAATTAACTTTTGTGGTAACTCTCAGCTTCCACAAGTTGCCTGGCAGGTTGTGAGTTGAGCTCCCAGCTCAGAAATAAAACAGGCTGTATAATATAGAATAGACTGAGAATGAATATCTATAAAATGGTAATGGATAGCAATATCATTCTGGTTGGAAATGGCTTGGGAGAGGTTGCTGCATAAAGTGTAGTAAATATGCTAAACTGTCCAGACCTGGGATGACATATATGCAAAGCTGATTCAACCTCCCCTACTCCCAGGAAACTACACACAGCTGTCACAAACATTCATAGTAATCGAAGGTGTTTGACACTATTTAATATGCAGACTATTGTCCTCAGAATAATCAAGAACCTTTACTGGCAACAAACAGCATCAGTGAATATACAAAAATAGAAAGGGGCGTAAGGCAAGGATGTATCTTCTCACCAGACCTGTTCAGCCTATACAGCGAGGCAATTCTGAGAGAATTAGAAACCCTACCAGGATTTAGTAGTGGTGGCCACAATCTTAACAACATAAGATATGCAGATAACACAGTACTGATAGCAAACATGGAAAAGAAATTACAAAATCTCCTACAGAAAGTAGTGATGGAGAGTGAGAAGAAGGGACTAAGCATAAATTACAAGAAGACGGAGTGCATGGTCATCAGGAAGAGCCCTAATTGCAATTTCAAGGTCGGGAACACTAGAATGAAGCAGGCGCGGAAGTTTAAATATCTGGGAAGCATCTTGACAGAGGATGGTAAGTGCAACACTGAGATCCATAGACATATTGGGATGGCTAAGGACGCATTCCAAAAGCTGGGCAGAGTATTGCAAGACAGGAGGATTTCTTTGGTAACAAAGAAAAGAATACTGAACTGTTACGTGACATCTGTCCTCCTTTATGCGAATGTTGGACAATTTCCTCAAAGATGCAGAGACGTGAGAGAAATGTAGTTCTATAGAAGGATGCTAAGGATATCATGGACCGAGTGTGTGAGCAATGATGAGATCTTAGATAGGTTGCAAACAAGGAAGAGGATTATACTTAACATCAGGAAGAGGCAGCTGAAGTTTTTGGGACACATAATGAGGAAGGAGGGCCTGGAGAATCTGATACTCACGGGTCAAATAGAGGGAAAGAGAGACATACCTAAGAGACTTAAGCAAGTGGATGACAGAACATGGTCTGGGGGAGGAATCAGAGGGAAGGAACTTGTTGGGAGATACAAGGGATAGAGGGAGGTGGAAAGCCATGATCACCTACATCCTGAAAGGACATGGCACATAAAAAGAAAGAATTGTCCTCATCTTTGTTGTTGTTATCACAACATTTCAGTCATTGTGTTCTCCTGGAAACTGGCCGATGTTGTGATTGATAAGCCTGGTAGAATTAACTTTACATCTCTACATCTGTATAGGAATGTCAGGTGTTTTGATATCTGTGCCAGTTTCTGAGTTTTTACGACCACCTCCATTTTTCTGCTAAAACATTGTGATGACAATAGTCCACATATAATGTAAATAGCCTTAGATACTATGAATATTTATGACAGATGTGTGTAGTTCACTGGGAGTGGGGAGGTTGAATCTGTTTTATAATCTGGTCTGTTTGATCTAAACAGCAGAAGAAAGCCTTTCAGATTTAAATAAATTGTAGATAATAAATATATATAAAAATAAAATTAAAATATTTGAGAGTTCAAAGGTGTTCATTTATTGTAATTATTCATATATAATGTGATCATCCAGGCTATGAATTCCTGGGAAAAAAATATCTCTTGCTATATACACTGATAATTTAGAATTTGTAATAATTAAATTTAACCTAAATTTATCATTTATTCAATTTTTTACTTTTTTTTTTATTGACTAAAAATAAGAATCTAAATCGTTCACAGATACAAAATTCACACAATGTTTAGAGCAAATGCATGAGCATATTGTCACAAAAAACACAAGATTGCAGCAAAAACATAAGCCGACATTAGGAGAAACAAAATTATAAATAAATGCATTCAAGGAGTTAATAGCGATTTCTCTGTAGCAGAATAAAACACAAATGGACATTACTATGACATCTGCAAATGGCATATAAAAAAAAAATGAAAAAAAAAAGTTCTCCCATTTATTGTTCTCTAGCAATTAGCCATGACATAACTGTTCATAACTCCCCACCCACCACTAAATTCAGTCAGGTGTCGTTTCTCATAAACTAAATTCCTGATGTTATTGATCATAATATTTAAGTGATCATATTACACAAGTGTAGAAAAACTGAAGTGAGTCTTAAATGCTGAGGAAACTGGGTAGTGCTTGGTAGGTTATTTAAACTTTTTGTCACACATTACCTTAGATATAACTTAGTCTTGAATATGACAAGGCACATAGCCAAAAAAAAAAAAAAAAAAAAAAGTTTTTGGATTCAATTATTATCATTATTTACATTATTCAGACTATTGTCCTCCCTGGATCTAATCAACGCCTTTAGATTCAGTGACAGGAGCCAAAGAGTGTGAGTTCAATATCCGGTTAAGGCAGTGGAGAACTTGGAGAGGGGAATTAACAGGAGATAACTGATAACTAACATCCATTAAACATGGCATGTGGAACTAGAACAGTCTACCCCAGTGAGCAAAATAAACGGTTCATTTCGACATTCCAACCACCTGAAGAAGGCCGGAGCGTACAACAGCCAAAACGTTGTAATAAATATTGCAACAAAGATGAGGACAATAGTCCGAATAATGTAAATAATATACATAATACCTCATCTCAGAAATATAGACAGTTAGTTATTCTTGCAGACATTTTCAGCATTTCACTATTAGAGCACCTCCTGTATCCAGTTAACTTTAGTAAATATCTATATAAAGATTTTTAAAGTTAAAAATAAATTGACATTTTAAAGAATTATTAGTAAAAGTTTGACTGGAAGATTTGAATATAAAATATCTTTTTAACATGAATACTAATTTAAAAAACAAAAATAATCAAGCAGCCTGCATGCTTTTTAGACATGAATAAATATCATGCTGAATCCGAAAAAAGCTTTCAAGGAAATAATTTCAAGCTATCACAAAATCTATAATAATGATGTAGGTTCACAGATAAATCCTCTTTGCATCCATTCCCTACTAATAAATAAGTAATTTGACACTCCAGCAGTTGGTGTGGAAAACATGAAAGGTTGTCCTATTAGTTACACCATTGCTTTCTGCATGAAATATTAATCGCCACAAACTCAATATACAACTTCAGTGGAAGCCATAATGGATCAGAAAAAAAAACCAAAAACAAGAAAACAAAAAAAAATCAAATGGTATAAAATAACCCAAGTACCAATAAAAGTTCAGTAACATAATGGAGTGAACTTAAAAGGAATTAGAAAAAAAAAAAATTTGGAAAGAATTTCAATTTGAACTCAAATATAGAACCGTAGCCAGTAGGTCAGTGTTGCCAGCTGCTGATTGATTATGAAATCGATTTTTCTATGAAGTCCGGTTCTTCACAAATTATAAAGATTAGCCTGATATTGATTAGCAGTGAAGAGTAATTTTTTTTTATATGTTAGACAAGGTTTTTTTACTTGCCATAATGAAAAGTAGATTTTGTGAGATAGAATTGCATAAAAATTAAGATCTAACATTATAACTGGAGACTTGTTATTCTAGTCACTAAATACAGTGTGTTTTCCTGCAGTAACTTCAGTGTCAAGAACCCTTGGTCATGGATACTGTGGTTTGAAAGCTTAAAATAAAAATAAAGAAGAAACTTCTCCCAGCGTCTCTCTGATCATTCCTTACTCTCAAATTTCCTTCTTCCTCTCTCACAATGTTTCTAATATGAAACGAACAAAATCAACGGCTCGAATTTTTGGTCAAGTTTTATAGTTTTACTTCCTTCCCATAATTTGTCTTTTTCCGCTGATTTGCTGTAATATCTTTCTATAAAAGAAATCACTTGTCACCACTTCTTCTCCCCGACCGAGTGGAAAGCGATATTCCATTTTCTCTTCTTCCTAAAAGATCATTTCACACAACATAGTCTCGTTCCCAGGTTGGTGCTTTGCATTCTCTGCAGTCTTTGTGTTGGTACTGTTTCATTTCTATCTCCTCCATGTTCAACATTCACATTCTCATTATCTGCAAGGACCACTTGCCTTAAATCCAAAATATGCTATGGCATTCCATCAACAGTCAGGTAATTGTACTCCAATTGCCATCCTACTCACCCATTGCATAGTGTCCCATGTGTTGGGTTTCACCCAAACCTCTTTCTCTATTTGAATTCTTTCCAGCCCTTCCTCATTGGCATTCAGGGATATATCTCTCAGGTGTCTCAACTCATAGGTGAAAATTGACCTTTGTGGTACTGTCTCCTTTCTCTGTCTGACCTTAGGCACCATGCTGTACCAAAATGTTGCCTTGACAGGTGATATCCCTCCTCTCAGCTATTTGCTTTCATGGTCCAATACTGTTGCTCCACTATTCCATTTCTCCCAGAAACCTTTTTTGTATGAAACCACCATAATCAATGACTCCTATTTTCAGTTGAGTTTTATAGTTTTTCTTCCTTCCCACAATTCATCTTTTTACCCCAGTTTGCTGGAATATCTTTCTATAAAAGATATCACCTGTTCTTGCTTCTTCTTCTTCTCTCCCACCACAAGGTAAATGATAATCCATTTTCTCTTCTTCCTTCATTCAAACTACAGCTACTTATTTTGGTCATTGTTTCAACAACATACTTGACAAAAAACTTCTTCACCTATGTTGTGGTTAGATAAGATCTGAAGAACACTGTAAGCCTGAGCCAATCATATATTCAATAAAACCAAAGTTGATGAATTCCTGTGACTGAAATCTTGAAATAATGACAAAGGTCAGAATATTGTAAAAATAGTTTGACAAAATAAAATTTATTTTATTTGCTGTATACATAGGTGTAACATTTTTTAAAAAATCATTTCACCCCAAGCAAAGCAATAAAGTCACTAAAATACAAGAGATTACTGAATGTGAAAGAATATGAGAAAAAAAATATTATTAATGAGAGAGAATAATAAAAGAACAGGAATAAAGAAGAGAGAAGATAATTGACATTGCATTTAAATTTTTGAAGATCAAAGTTGACTGGAAAGCAAGAATCTAGACGAGAGTTTTATAAGCGAAAAGTGTGAGAGAAGAAACTGTTAGCATAAAACTTATGATTACATCTAACCATTTCAACTGTAAAATTATGAAGAATTCTTGTTGCCAATCTAGTGGTATGAAACATAAACAGTGATTTCCTTGTCACAATTTGAATGACTGACACTGTAGTCTGAATTTTGAATTGCTTATTTGCAATGGTAATGATGATATTGATAGAGGAGTTATATGTGTGTTTTCGCTCTTTTTAAATTTTAGGGTGGTAATCTGCTAGGCTATACAAACATAGCTTATTTTGAAGAATTTAAGGTATGTTGCATATTTGTATATAAGGAACACAACCTTTTGGCTTGACCTCAATGGTATGATTTGACTATTAATTTAGTCAAAGGGTTATGGAAAGCACATTTTGCCAGTCTTCTGTTTGCCAGAGTTCTGATAGTATTGGTTTATAAAAAAATTGAGGCAAGCATAAAAATAGGTGTTCTGACCTAATTTTGGGGTGCTGATTTCAAATATGGTAACCATTTTTACCATCACCTCTAATTTTTGAGATATACATATATAAGCATAAACCCAAAAGATTCAGCAATAAACTAAGTGTTAACATATTTATGGATACCGAATTCAAATTAATACTTTGACAGGCTGGTGATATGCCAAAATGTTCATTTTTACAAAAAAACTGTCCTATTTTTATCAGCCTTATAATGTCTTATACCTATATACAACCATTTTATATATTGCAGACATGTTGCAACTACAAAAATATTTCTGGTCTGCTCACCTCCATTGGCTTCCCACACAATCTCTTAGATTGGCAACTTTTCCAAGTGAAGTCTGAAGACTGTGCTCCTTCAAAATAGAAATACACCAGCATTCCCCATGCCCAGCATCTTTGTCGGACATCAGATCCAAGAGATGCTGAAGGATAACAAATTTGAAAAGATTCTTACCCTCAAAGAAATGAGAGTATGGGAAGCATTTAACTCAGTCTGACATGGCGCTTCCTAGATAACATAAGTGCACTAGATTACCAAAAATGTGTCAAGAAGTTGTTACAGGCTTATAAGGATATGGGATGCAGAATGTCACTTTGGATTCACTTTCTCCATTTTAATCTCAACCTTCTTTCTGAATCTTGGAGCAGTGAGTGATGAGCACGGAGAAAGGCTTCACCAAGATTTTATGAAGATGGATTGATTGATTCGTTTGCTATGGCTTATCAATGCTTTATGGGTTATTTAAATCCAGAAAATATTCTTTTAGATTGTAAGATTTTTGGGAGATAATATACTGATTTAGTGATACAATTCTTACTAATTAGCCCATATCTGGGGAGAGAAAAGGTGAATTCATACCTTTTTCCAAGGATATTTGGAGTGTAAATGAATACAATGAACCCAACAAGAATTTGAACTTGGCTCTCCAATTAACAATTCCAAGCCATTATCCATTACACCACTTGTGCATCCAAGCTTACAGCATTTGGTATTTCCAAATGGTCACCTATTCTAGGTAGTAACCAGGCTCAACAATGTTGTTAAGCTATCAAAGATGGAGAACAACTATCAACGCAAGTGGAACTCTAGTATGATTGGGAATTTCTGCTGGATGCACCTACACAATATCCTAGAATTAAAGTACACAAGATTGGCCAAAAAACTCACTTCTCTAATATGCCATTCTCAGTATTGTCAGAGATATAACACAAAACAATTTTAGTTTAATAACTGAACATTCTGACTGTGAAACTGATTTCAACCAAATTAAATACAATTATTTTAACTAATGGAATGATTTTTACTGATCAAAAGGGGAAAATTATAGAATTATCACTAAAAAATTTACAATATGTAATTTATTGTGTCTCTTCAGTTTTATAATTGCTTGAATTCTTTGACACATGATATTCACTAATGAAAAACAATATTCTTCATCAAGTTCGTTCTTGAATAGTGGTTGACAGATTAGTTTTGCAGGTTGGAGTTTTGACATGGACTATTCTTTAAAAAACCTTTCTACCATAAATTTCAATTTGACTATTTGCTACCCATGTCATTAAATGGATATACCTTTCCCGAAGAAAATCCTTAATACGTTTTTTTTTTCTTTATGTTATTGTTCACTCAATAAAAGACCCAAGAGCCACTGATGGTAGAGAGCAACTGAATGTTTTTTTAATGGTTGCAAGAACTATCGATTATAATGCTATGTAGGATAGATAACAGTTGGTCCTAGAAGTGAATTGGTTAAAACTATAGTGATCAAGAAAGCAACCACTTGGGAGTCTGTTCCCCAAAGTAGCAGCTGGTAAGAAGCTGTCCAAATGGATATTTACCAATGGAGTACAAAAGGAATGAGGATGGCTGGTCTCAGTGTACATGCCATGGTGGTTCTTAGTTGTAAAGGTCTGAACTAGTGAAACTAGGGAATGTAACTTGTCAAAATATTTTCCATGTGAGTAATGATAGACTTTCCACTGGCACCAATTGAAAAGGGGCTGTTGAGTAGAAAATAATTTGTCATGTTGCAAGATGAATTATCTTGCTCAAAAATGACTGTCTCCATTAAAACTATTTTCTATCAATGGAATAAGGAATTTCAATGTGCACCTGTGCAGTGACTGTTGACGATAATTATTGTCATCCCCCCCCCCCCCGGTCCTTTACCTCACATACAACCTCATGATCATCAATAAGTAATTTTAATTTTCTTCAGGCAGTCAGTTTTGTAGGTTCCATTGGAATGGCACCAAATAAAAGTGCCAATATTCATCCTTGAATATCCCTTTTATCCAATCATCTACACTTCATAATTGCTTCTCTGTTAGTACATTGTAATTGCGTTTTCTGTTTAGGCGTCAATACTGGGTTTCATTTCATTTTTTTCTCTCTAAACCCTATTTCATTTGATTTCTTATAATTCTTTCCATTTGTTTTCTTGTATATTTTTATAACCTGACGTTTTGATATCTCCTCTGAACAACTGGTATATTTTCTTTTTGTTTATAAGCTTACACCAAATTTTAGACACAGCCAACTGGAAATTAACTAATATCTTTTGCCACATTCCATGTTCAATTTCTTTCTCAAAGGACTTTTATAATTCTTTCTATTATTTCAACTGACAGCTCTCTTGTTAGCAACATGTTTGCTTTTAATTAACCAAATCCAAAATCCTTTGCAAGGATATTTGTTTTAGAAATCAAATTACAAGGTGATTCCATAATTATTTTTCCTCTATTTGATATGGAAAATATAACATTAAATGAAATAATCTAATTTGTTTACAGTATGTTTCATAAAACCAGAATGCTAAAATATTAAACCAAAAATTCTTTTGTATCTTTTTTCTTTTTTTTGTAAAGGAACTAGGTGAACATCTTCAAAGTGTCGGGATTCCATAATTTTTGCCAATGTTTGTAAATTAAGGGTCATAGCTGTAATTTTAATTTTATAAATGTTGGATCTCTTTTCTTGCTAACAGGAATGCCAGCTGTAGAGTTATTAAAAGCTCATTTTATTGACCATGACTAACATATAAAGTTCAAAGCTCATATTAACTTAAGCTTAGTAGTAACTATGTACATTGTGAGAAATAAATATAAGCATAGTACTAGTAAATACCTACATTGTAAGAGTCAAATATAAGCATAGTAGAGATGGGCATATACTGTAGAATGATTGGAAACAAGGCTAATTGACCATGACTTGTGCAGCATATTCAATTCTTAGTAAGGGCTCCATTTCTGTATCCCTGTACCTCAAACAGAATGATTAAGTAAATACTCACTAGGAGTCAATGACTAAAAGAAAAAATAAACTATAACAGAACTCTTTGGATAATAAGTACAACAATACATGAATATAGGTGAGTTTTGATATAGTAGGTAGAAAGCTAGTTGTGTAGACTAGTGAGTTTGATACTTACTCGATGTTCCATATTTAATACTTATATAAATAAAAGAGATGAATATACAAATCAAAAAATTTTAAGCTCTTGGTAAGAAATGATATAAGCAAAAATAAATTTAACATTATATAAAAAAAAAAACCTTTAATGAACATTAAAGGAAATTGTAGAGGAACATGACTGCCAATATCCCACATAAAAGAAGAAATTATAAAAAATAAGTTATTCTTAACAAAAGTGTGCTCATAAATACATATTAAATAATTGGAGAGACATAAGACCAGACATTATTCAACCATTATTCCTTCCTGACTATTTTTTTGCTTTCCTCCATCTTATTATTCTGTCACTTTTCATTGTAACACTTTGAACATTATTACACCTGACGAGAAGTAGGTTTAGAAACAGAATAAGCAAAAGAAAAACAAATTAAGCCAGAACCCTTATTTTACAAATTATTTTGAATTCTATCCTCATTCTTGTTGTTTTTGTCAGAATATGAAATCGAAAACTGTTGAAAAAATAGTAGGTTACCCTTAAAGAGGAATGCAATATATACATTACCTAAGATTCTATCAGGTGAAAAGTGATAAAAACAATAAAAAAGTCCAAGATAATAGTAGTCAAAAAAAAAAAAAAAAAAAAAAATCTCAAGATTATCAAGTTAGTGTCTGTTTCCCAACTTCATTAATGAATTAAGCATTTCATCATCATGATTCAGATAATTTTGGAAAGATTGGATTACTGTTTTAAGTATCAAAATCAAGAGTGGAAAAATTCAGGTTTAAATCATGTTGAAGATTTTTTTTTTTCTTTTAAAATAATTTAACCCCAAGCAAGGCAGGAATGCCACTAGTACATGGGGTTACAGAGCGTGAGAGTGAGAGAAAAGACTGGATATAGAGGGAGGGGGGATTGAGGAAAAGATAAAAGATGAATGGGATTCAAGAAGATAGAAAATGGCAATTGGCAGATTGTAGTTATCGGGGAAGAAAGTAAATGTAAGGAAGTTCCACTGTCAGGAAGTGCGAGAAAAGAAACTGTTTGTGTAGAAGTGACAGTTATATTTAACTCTTTCAAAAGGGTGGGACCTAGATGTTAATCTAGTAGCACGCTTAAATTCACATAGTCTGGGCACCAAGGGAAAAAAGCTTGTCAGAACAGGTGCCATGAAAATATTTGTAGGAATGACAGGGAAGCCATGTCACATTGGTGAGAAAGTGACTGAAGTCGAGATACCAAGTCAGGATCGACTACATTGCAGATCTTTCTTTGGATTTTGTCAAGAACCTTGAGATGTATAACAGGATCACCAGACCAGACATGGCAACAGTATGCAATGCACGGATGAATGGTAGATTTGTCAAGATATTATTTAAAACAAGAAATTCAGGCATTTAAACACATTCATTGTGAACTGTTTTATGTTAGTTTTCATTGGTTGCTCTACAACAGTTGTTCCTGTACTAGATTAAACTTCAGAAATAAAACTTTACATTAGACATCTGCTATGAGTGTGATGAGAGTTTATGTAACTGATGTAATGGAATAACCTGTCACCCCCATTAGTGACTACACTATAGGTAGTAACTACCTATAAGTATCTGTAAGTCAACGGACTACAGAGTCTAGCTGGGATCTATTGAGTATGACTCAGACTTACATGAGAACTACCAACCTTCCAATAGTAGCACTCACTACTGGATTGACTTGTGACGACCTTGTGCATAACTGTTACCTTTATTCTTATTTTACTGGTTTATTACAATAAACCTTTCCTTATTTTATCCACCATGTTTTTCAAGTATATACATATACCTATTAACATGGAATATAACAGTAACCAAATCCTTTCTCACAGAGAGGGCCATAAAGTTTGTTAGGAATGATCAGCCTTTTGAAGCTCATGATATCAAATGCAATTGTTCCTGAAGGCTATTTTTTTGCTTTTACTATCAGTCTACATTAGAATATTCTCCAATTATTAGTAAACATCTAAGCAGATGATTAGTCCATTGTTTTATAAACCAATCCCCACATAGGTGCTTCCCTGAACACTTCAAACTGAACTTCTTCAAGTCAGGGGTCAATTGTTATATTTCCTTCTTAGCTTCATAATCTTCATTTCCTACCACCTTCTCTTCCATCCATTTCATATACCTCATTCAGAATTACTATTTTGACTATAATCCTCTACATTGAGTGGCTCTTAAGCTTTGTATTGGGTGAATTTTAATATATAAAAAAATTGTACAAATTACAAATAACTGATTTGGATTTATCAGCAAAATACAATTTTTGTCAAAGTTTCTGAGACAAAAAGAGACTTGATGTTTATTAACTTAGACTGGCACAAGGCTATAATAGTTAGGCACAGGATAAGGACTGAACTTACACCATTAGCAATGGATTAGATCACTAGCCATTGCTCTATGATATTCAGCCACAATACTATTTTTTATATTTCTTATCTAAACATAAATTATGAGGTTAAATATTTCTGTAAATTAGACCAATGCAATTTAAAAATTATTTTCAAAAGTGATAAGAAAACAATCACCCAAAGGTATTTTACTTACAAAATGGTGAGCAATTTGATATTTATAAATATATTTGGTATGATTGGAATAAATAAAGAATACAGGAGTATGTTGTTAAAATGTAATTTGCAAAGAAAAAGAAGGGGAAAAAAAAAGATGAAAACCTGAAAACTTGCAGCAGTGTCTTTAGATATCTCTCTGGGTTACAAAAATATCACAAATTCAAATTCTTTAGTTTAAAAGTGAGTGCAGATTTTTATAAAATGTTTCTAAGTTATTTTTAAGTATTTACTGAATGGTTATAAATATTTTATTCTTGATTTTAGGAAACTAGTTATAAAAACAATTTCAGTAATTATAAAAACAGTATAGGCAAGGTGGAGTAATGGATGGCGGATCGGATTGAGGAATCAGAGAGCCAAGTTTGAATTCCAGTTGAATCCATTACATTTACTTGCATGCTAATACCCTTGGGAAAGGTATAAATCCTCTTCCCCCCCCCAGACATGGGTAAATAGCAGGACAGACCGGGTTCTATAGCCTTAGATGGCAACTGGTGTACCGCAGAAAGAAATAGCAACCTACTACCTCGTCAGTCATGTATCAAAAGATACATGATCGCCTAAGTGTGTATCATGCATGGCATATAACTGACTGATAAAAATCAATGTTTTTTTTTATTAAAAAACTATTTAGCAAAAAAAGTTTATACTTTATGGCTGCACCTGTTTTCTTCAAAACTTGAATGACATGATCTATCATTGTGTTTAATAATCTAGAGTGAATAGATTGAAGGATTTTCTCCCATGCATCCATATTTCATATTCCCAAGGGTGGAATGTTATCATTTCCCTAACATTTTATATGAAACTGAGACAAGACAGGTCACTTCATTATAGATAAAAAAAAAAAAAAAAAAAAAAAAAAAAATAATATAATCGCTGAGATATGAAACACCTGTCTTTAGAACAGCAACATGTTTCTTGATTTCACATTTTTTTTTTCTTGATAGCTATGGGATCAAACTGTATTCTACCATCTCAAAGTTCCATTAACAATAACTAGACAGTGCAACTCACAGCCAGTAAGGATATCTAAGGCCATAATTTCTCCACCACTAAACCTATGAGTAACCATTTTAGGTGTTTCTCATTGTAGGTCAGACATATTGTTATTTTTAATTAACTTTGTGGTCTAGAAATTTAACATCGCTTAAGGAAACATATTTGCAGTGTCAAAACACAAATTGCTATTATGTAGCAATTTTTAACATATTTTTCTTTTAATCACCCATAATAAATAATATTTAATTTACTCTGTATTGAGCCCTCTTTTAAATTAAATGTTACGGACAGTGGAATTATATTCCATTTGTTCTTATCTTACCTGGATATATATGTTTAATTAAAAATGACTGACAAGGTGCTGCAGTTAGGTTTTTTATTAAATTTTTCTTCTTTTCTGGACATAAATTATGTAGAAATTGTCCAAATGTTCTGTATGTCCAAGCTCTTTCAGCTATAACTTTAGCCATTATCAAGGATGATTTTATTTTTACTTTTAAATGAATGTATAGATTGTTTTATGTCTGTATTTAGAAATTTAAAAATGTTTTATTTTCCAATGTGCTGACTGTGTTTTAAAAGTAAAACATTCTTATAACTCTAACATACATAACACAAAAGTACTACATAAGAATTATTGGCCAAGATGTAAATAGATTTCAATATCTGTTGTATCTGGCTTATTGTTTGTGCAATTTTTAAACAGATTTTGATGGAATTTTTAAAGCATCACTTACAATTCATACCAATAATAAATATAAACAAACTTTAAGGTACGATCAGTTTATCAGACATGTGCTTAATCAAATCAACTGAGAAGTACAAAGTGTTAAAAACAAATCCAAACAAATATTAAAAAGCTTTAATGACAAGGAAAGTAAAAACAAAACAAACTTGTGGAGAAAGAGAGACAACACAGAAATAATAAAATGGTAGTGTGTCCTAATAAGATAAAAATATAAAAATAAAAAGAATTAAAATAAGGCATTTGTGCTTCCTTTAAAACTCTTATCTCTTTCTTTCTCTCTCTTTGAACTTCTCTTTCTATACTTCTCTCAACCTACAAGAAGGCAATCCTCAAATAAAAAGAGGAAAAAGAAAAGACTGAACCTGGCCAAAAACATCGAAGATTGAAAGAGCCAAGACTACTTATTTGTGACTGGAAAATACCAAAAATCAAGGAGGCGCCACGCATAACTGTTTTATATATCTATATATAAATAAAAGCAACACTAGAAAATAACATAATTTGGCCACCCTGTTCAGGGCCGAGAAAAAGCACAGTAAATTAACACTGACTTAATTTCTCACATTACTACTACCTCCATCCTGATCTGACTTCAAAAAGACTTTAAAAGGACATTTCTCCAGACAGCTATCAATATCTGCCTTATTAACAAACTTTTTACTACACTGAATGTCAAAAGATTAACTCTTCACTCTAAAGAGAATAAATAAAAAATATATTATTTAATTTAATCCCTTGAGTCAATTTGTTTTATTCACAAAGTTTCTGATAAAATAATTATCCTACCACCTTTGCCACAAAATAAAAGAAAGATTCCTGACTTGTAGAAAATAATATACAGTGGAGAGTAATATGCAGATTGCTTATGAAACCCTTTGCACAAAATGTTTGCATGACTTCTTTTGGAGATAGAAATGTCAGACCAAATAAAAATACATACATATTTATTTATATTTATTATCATTCAACATGTTTCTTATCTTAAATGGAAAGGCTAATAGATGTTTGAAGTCTTCCAAACACATTCTGTTCTTAGGCGGATCACAATGCCTTTGGGAGTAAACAAATATTTTACTGTTTCTATTTTATATTTTGTCTGAAATTTCTCTCTTAAAATTTATTCAAAATCTCAACAACACAAGAACTTTATAGACAGTGTGTATTTAATATTGTTTGAATTGCCATTAAAATTAATTTGAAACAAATCTAGTATCCAAATTCCTAACCATTGATGATGGTCAAATGTTGATAGAGTAATTTTAGGTGCAGAAGAAAGTGCATTTGGAGTGATGTACTGAAATTTATTTCAATTCAAAATGTGGAATATATACGTAAAGGACAAGTAATAAGGGAAATAAAAATGAATTGCAATTAACAAGAAAGGTTCCACCACACAAGTAGAGACATTTAGTTTAAGGCTCAAAAATTGCACCATTGTAAATTAAAGAGTTGGTTAATACATATCTGATTCCCTGAAAGTTGTGAGTTCAATTCCTGGGTCTGATAGTGCTGAAAAGTTACATACTCTTGTTCAGTGGAAGAAATGGATAAGCAACACAAAAGTGAATAAGGTGAGTATTAATAATACTAAATCCCCTAAACATGGGAACATTCTACCCAATGTGGATTGAATAAGAGGTTTGATTCAAAATTCCAAGGTGCAAAGGCATATGATAAATAGAGGATCAGTACTAACATATTTTTTTTTCTTTTTATCACTTCACTCCAGGCAAAGTGTTAAAACCATTAAGACACAAGGAGTTACTGGGCATGAAAGAATTTGAAAAAAAAAAACAATAAAAAACCTTGTTGGCATTAAATAACCCATTAAGGTTGATATGCCATAAAACAAACCAAACACCTAATCTTTGTTGTTGATTTTTTTCAAGGTCATCAATGACATTTGCATCTTCACTAATTTTTTTTCATCATGCTTTCTTGACTTTGAACTGAAGGTCGTTTCAATAAAAACCTATTGATGGTTGTTTGTTTCTTCCTTCCCATCAGAATTTTTCTGAAATGTATTAAGCACGTGTCATTACACAATGCCAATGCATGACTAGTTGACACTTTTTCTGGATTACTTTTTTCTTCTATAAAGACCACAAAATCCCCTCCCCCCACATCCCCTAAATTTTCTGTATTATCTTGGTAGAGATAACCAACTCTTCCTCCTTTGCCTTCTTCACTCTACTCTCAGTTGCCTCCAAAACCTGTGTGTTGCATCTCCTATAGGTCCTTTAGCTGTTCCATAGACAGCTCCACAAGTTCGTTCACATCCCTTTCGTCCACCTAAAGGCCTATAGACTTTCCAAGGCTAACAAATCTCTTGCACCTCCTGTTTGAAACCTTCAAAGTCCCTTTCAAACAAAGCCTCAGGCCAGAGCTTCCTCCAAGCAGAGTTCAAGATTCTCCTAGTAACTTCCTGCCAAGCCATATCAATAAACTTGATGTAAGTAATGATGTTGTAAAGTTCTTTCCAGAACTCACAATGGTGAGGTTTGTGTTGTCTGTTACATCAAAACAGCAGTAGAACAGGTGCTTTGTGAAACAGCTTCTTGAAATTAGAAATCACCTGCTGGTCGATGGGCTGAAAGGGAGGTGTGGTGTTGGGTGGAAGGAAGAAAACATGAATAAAAGAGAACTCTTCAAGGAAGGATCAAGGTTTGATGGATGAGCACTGTCAAGGACGAGAAGGGCTTGCAGGGGAAAGTCATGCTCTTGGAGATCCTTTTGGTTGGAAGGACCAAAGACCAGGTTTATCCAATTAATGAACAATTACCTCATCACCCACACCTTTGGGTTTGCCCTCAACATAACCAGCAGTTTTTCTTTTATAATTTTGTGCATCTTAAAAGCTTGGGGATTATCAAAATGGTAGAGGAGAAGTGGTTTAATCTTGCAGTCATCGCTCACATTTGCATATAATGTGAGGTTAACTTATTTTTCATGAGTTTTTTTCTTCTCCTCTGCCATTATATAAGTCCTCTTTGGCAGGTTTTTTTCCAAAATAACTCTGTCTCATCACAGTGTAAGACTTGTTGGGGTACAACATATCCTTCCATCTCAATCAATTCAGTGACAGTTTTTAAGTATTCTTCCACTACCTTCTTATCAGAACTCACTGTCTCACTATGCATCACAACAGAGTGAACACCAAACCTGTTCCTAAACTTATTGAACCAGCCACATTTGGCTTTAAATGAATCTTGTGAGTTTAAGTCTGTGGAAGTGCCTGATGTCTTGCTTCAGCAAGTCACTGTAAATCATTTGCACCTTCTCATAAATAATTGTCTGTGTCATGGTATCCACTGCGAGTCGTTTTTTGTGCACCCACACCAGTAGCAGCTTTTTCATCTCTTCATGAAGCAGAATCCATAGCATTGAACGAATCATAACACCCTTGACTGGTGTTATAGTTTTCAGTGTATCATTCTGTTTAAGAATAGGGCATAATGTCGAAGTACTAACTCAAACTCCTTTGACAAATCAACAACACGTACTCCACATTCATGCTTTTGAAAGATTTTGCATTTCAAGTGAAATTACTCACTTCTTCCTAGCACTGTCCTTTGGATTTAGTTTCTTAGAGGTCATGAGTTAACAACAAAGAAATTGGGCAAAATAACTGCACAAATCAAAACATGAGCTAAACACAATGCAGATTACAACATGCCATGACTGTACTCAACAAGATAAACAATGAATCTAGCTGCGTGGGTCACATTCTTGGTGTGAGATGCTGACAGAGATTGCTTGTCTTTTGATAGCTTGATAGATGGCTGGCTTTTCTACTCATAATTTGGTACACTCATAAGTTGGGTCACTCATATGTCAAGGTTCCACTATATGCATGTGTGTGTGTGTGTGTGTGTGCGTATTTGGGCAGCAATCCCTCTTTTTTATATGTTTTATTAAAAAAAACTGACAAGTTACTTTGTTTATTTGTTGTAAAACAAGGTTTTTTTTTTTTTTCTGAATGTTGTAGTGTTACTTTCCTTGATTCTTTATTTTTGCTGCTTACTTTATAATTTTTGGAGGAATTTGCTTTCACGGGTCAGAGAAGAAATAATCACCTTCCTGGTTGTAGTTTAAGGTGTCTTCTAAATTAGAAGATTGAGTGTACAATTTCAAGAATATTGATAAAGATTGTTTCGCAAAATCAATGTGACCAAAGTAATGTGTAAAATTTAGTCTCAAAAAAAAAAAAATTTTTTTTGCATTTTTGGCTATTTAAAGCAAAATACCATTTTAACTTACTGTAAAAATATAATTCAGTGAATAAAGCACATACAGATTACATATTTAGAAAGATTATTTTCTTTTCTTTCCCGTCATATGAATATTTTTAAGATTGGACCAGAAATACACAAGAGTTTGTGAGTTGAACAGACTAAGTTGCAAATTTATCAATCTCAAACAAAATCAACTGGAAATGCTATCATTACACAAGAAAATAAATGGCTTTCTTAGAAAGCGAAAATACTAAATTAAAAACTGAAAAACCGAATCGAAAACCGCGGTATCAAGGAAAACAAAACTGGAAACCAATATTGAAACATAAATTGCCAAACTGACCAACTCTAATTACTGGTAATATTTTTTCCTTCAAAAATGTATTGCTGATAATATTTTTTTTCCTCAAAAATGTATTACTGGTAATATTTATTCCTTTCAAAAATGAATTTCTGGTTTGGTTTGGTTTATGGCATATCAACCTCAATATGTTATTTAATGTCGACAATTTTTATTGCTGGTAATATTTTTTCTTCAAAAATGTATAGCTGTTAATAAATTTTTTTTTACAAAGTATTTCTGGTATTAAAACCTAATTTTACACTTACATAGTGTTTTGACTGCAGTTTGGGGGTTAACTATTTGCCCGTAGCTGGGACCCTAATTAAACTCATATCTCAAGGTTCCACTGTATATATAAAAGACAGTGTTTTGATAAAAAGAAAATTATCCATTATCAAACTCCAATAATATAATAAAACATATTCATCCATTATCCAGCTCCAATAATATAAACTGTAATTATACTTACATCAAGCCAACCCTGATTTTAAACATTACAATAATATAAATATAACTGAGAATCTCAACAAATATTTACAGAAGTCAAATATATGTATCTAATAAGGTATAATTTTACTTAGAAAACTTTTACACATTACTCTCCAAAATAGCCAAATGGAAATACTTGGCAATACATTTAATTCAAATCAAAAGTAGAATTAATATCTAACAGAGAACAATTTCAAATAAGTCAGACAAACAATACAAATTCAAAAAGTTGATATCATAAACATCTTTTAAGAAAAATATTATTTCTGAAAATAAATTCTATTTTATAATCAAGTCTCTAGAAGAGTGGTTACAATGTCAACAAAATTCATAGTAGAAACAAGGTAAGTGAACATTTTATTTTATATATATATATATATATATATATATATATATATATATATATATATGTGTGTGTGTGTGTGTGTGTGTGTGTGTGTGTTTTACCATTTTCCTGATTTATAGTGAAAATTTGAAAATAAATATTTTGACTAAATGTATGTGCTGTGTTTTTTATGGTATGTCAGTTTCATCTTTTTTCAAATATTGTGTCTTCATATATCTGGTCAATTTTTTATATCCTCATGTCTTTACTTATATTTCCTAACAAAAAGAAGACACAATGCATATTGATTTTTAAAAAACTGACACAACATGTGAAGACAATATCTGAAAACAGATGAAACTGATATGATACAAAACACACTACATATAGACATGTATACATGCACATATGTACACACACCTATACACACACTCATATATATATATATATATATATATATATATATATATATATATATATATATGAGAGAGAGAGAGAGAGAGACACACACACACAAACAAAAAAACACCATATATATTTCTTCTGAGATCCAGTCTGTTATAAGAGAAAAAATATTGGCAAACCGAGTTTAAATTCTGTTTGAGGCTGTTTAAGTCTAATCTACACTAATACCCTTGGAAAGACATGAATCCTTGCCCTATGTTTCAGGATTTCTTGACAAAAAAAGGTTTATGTTTTCCCCCATGCCAAAACAGTTGACAGAAAAGAGATCAGTTAAGTGATCACTTGGACAAATCACTAAGTTACATGCCCAGAATTAAATTTGACAGAATCCAATCATATGATTCTTACATATGTATGACAGACTAGAGGTCATTTCAAAGTCTTTGTAAGTGTTCACAGTGCAGTATATTTGGGTAGCAACCTTTCTTTTAAACATCTTTCATTAAATATTGCAGACAAGGGAGATTTAATTAATATTTTATTTAGTTTTTCTAGCATCATTACATTTTTCCATTTTTGTAGGAGTAAGGGAGTATAGAAACTTTTAATATTTTTCATTGTCCCAAGAACTTTCAGCCACTTCTTTAGCCATTTGCAAGGGCTTTTTGATTCTTATATTCATCATTTGACCATGACAGTTGACATGAAAGTTTTCCTTTCTTTTATAAGTATCAGTGAATAGTTGACCAAAGGTTGGAATTCTGGGAGAGATTGTATTTACATTATAGGGTTGCAGCATGGGAAGAAAGGGAAACTGGAAGATAAAGTTTACCTATTCTTTCTTTTATGGAGGAGGGGGAGGCACAGATATGATTTTATTTTTAAACAGGAATAAAATGACTGACAACTCTTACAAAATGCGTTAATCTTTCGTGGTTAGTATAAAAAAAAATCAATGATGATACAAACCCGATCAAAATTAACAGTGCATTAATAATATTAATACAAACGAGATAAGTGTCTAACAAAAGACTCCCTACCCTCAGACCTGTTAGCTTAATGTTAGTTTCAATCACATATTGTTTTAATAGTAGGTAATCAGAATTATACTAAGTTAAAACTTAATCATTTTATTCTCTTCTTCCAACTTATCAATCTTCTGCCTCCTCATTAACTCTGTGTAGGTGCGTGGGGGAAGCCCCCCCCCCAGTGCATGTATGTATATCTGCTTGTGGGACACACACACATATATTAGGTAAGTATTCCACTGTCAGAAAGTTGGCAACTAAACTGGCTACCCCACTCCATGTTCTTGTGAGTGAAGTGGCTTGTTAGCAAGCCAGTAAGATGAAAAATAAGACCTAACAAAGGGTGTAATAACTCTCAATGAGTCAGCGGACAGTTAACTAGAGGTGGTGTCTCCATAAACCACTGTGGAGAAGGCAACAAGAAACCACTCCACTATTAATCCCAAGACACATCACGGCAAATAACACACATTACAAAACCTAATGGCATAAAGGGGGTGCAGTCAATGGGAAGGACTGACATGTGCAACAGGTGTCACCTGACCATCATCCAGCATCTGTTCGCATCAAACAAAAAATAACTCTCAGGATATGGAACGTTAGAACATTGAACAACTGTGGCCAGTTAGAAAATGCAAAACAGGAGATGAGTAGGCTAAATATCAACATCTTAGGTGTTTGTGAAACTAGGTGGCCAGACAACAAAGATTTTGTCAGTGACAATCACAGGATTATATATGCAGACAGAGAGAAAAACAATAAAGGATTAGGACTGATACTAGATCAAGAATTCAAGAAGTTCTGGTCATCAAACTGAAAGGAAAACCTTTCAACATAGGTGTCATAATAGTGTTATCCACTGACAGCCCAAAGTAAGAAAGAAGAAATCGAATCTTTCTACTCCATGCTAGACAATGCCAAGGCTCATTGCAAATCACAAGAAATCATAATTATCATGGGAGATATGAATACCAAAGTAGGCAGGGAGAGGGCAGGAGAGAACTAGGAACCTGCAACAAACCTGGAGAAAAATGGGTCCAATGGTGCACAGCCAATGACCATAACTATCGACAAAAGATTCAGGAATGCAATGGTTCACTGCAAAACATATCCAAATGCTGACTGCGAAAGCGACCATCGCCCTGTTATATATAAACTAAGAGTGAAACTATGGAAACTGAAGAAGCCATATGCAGCGCCCAAACTGCAATACAATAAACTCTTAAGTGACCAGGACCTGAAGGAAAAATATATGGACAGTGTGAAAGGAAGATATGAAGGACAAAATGAAAATGGAAACTCAAAATGGGACATACTAAGAGCTTTAGTGACATCAGCAAATGATACCATCCTAAAGGAGAATGGACAAAGAAGAAAAAACAAATGGATATCAGATGAGATTGTTAACAAGATGCAAAGGAAACAGAAAATTTTTCCAAGATAAGGAACAGAATACAGAAAGCTACACAACAAAATAAGGACCAAATGAAAGCAGGCTAAAAAAGAGAAGCTAAATGAAAAATCTGCAGAAATAGATTGAGTACCAAAAACAAAAGAGATATGCATAAATAAATAAGGGAACTAATTGGACAGAAGACATGATCATTGACAGGCTGCATAAAATCCAACAATGGAATCCTCATATTAGAGAAGGAAAAAAATTCTTCAACACTGGAATGAATATATTGGAGAACTCTTCCATGACAAAAGTAAACAACTGGCAATACATAGAATTACCAACAGGCCTGAAATTTTTAAATTCTAAAAACTGAAGTAGAAGCTGCACTGGCTAAACTGAACAGAAACAAGGCAGCAGGGCCAGACGGAATTGTAACAGAGATACTGACAACCTTAGATGATTTTGGCATAGACAAGATTACAGAAATAATAAATGAAATCTACAACAGGGGGGGATATATAGGAAGATCTCAGCAGATCTATTTTCATAGCACTGCCTAAGAAACCAGGCACAAATGAATGTGAACTTCACTGAACAATCAACGTAATGAGCCACATAACAAAACTCATCATCCATATTCTGATGAATAGAGTGCACAGCAGAATCAGCCCAGAGATAGGACAAGAACAGTGTGGAACAAGGAATGTGATAGTCACGTTCATAATGTTAGCAGAAAGAGCAATACAAATGCAGAAGAACGTGCACCTGTGTCTTATAGACTATGCAAAAGCATTTGACAAAGTATGCCACAAAGATCTGTTAGAGCTAGCTGCTCAGCAACCTTGACACATTTGTTCAGCATATATACAAGAATAGAAAGGGGTGTAAGGCAAGCATGTGTCTTCTTACTGGACTTGCTCAACTTGTACAGCAAGGCAATTCTGAGAGGACTAGAGGTCCTATCAGGATTCATCATTGGCAGCCACAATCTTAACAACACAAGATACGCAGATGACAGTGCTGATAAGAGACATTGAAATTAAACTACAAAAATGCCTACAGAAGATAGCAAAGGAGAGCGAGAAGGGACTAAACATAAACTACAAGAAGACAGAAAAGCATGGTCATCAGCAAAAGATGAACCCAAAATACAATTTAATCATGTGCGGAAATTTAAATATCTGGGAAGTGTTCTGACAGAGGACAGCAAGTGTGATGCCGAGATTCAAAGATGTATTGGGATGTCCAACGACACATTCCAAAGGTGAGGCAGAGTATTATGAGACAGCAGGGTTTCGTTGGTAACAAAGAAAAGAGTACTGAACTGCTAAATGATAGCTGTCCTCATTTATGGCAGCAAATGTTGGATGGACTCCTGAAGGATGAAGGAGAAATTCGAGGCAACAGAGGTGTGGTTCTACAGAAGGATGCTATAGATACCATGGACTGAACATGTGAGCAACGATGAAGTTTTGGAGAGGATGCAAACAAAGAAACTTATACTTAACATCAGGAAGAGGCAGCTGAAGTTTCTCGGACACGTAATGAGAAAAGAGGGCTTGGAAAATCTGATACAGAGCAGATAGAGGGAAGGAGGGACAAGCAAGTGGATGGCATATAAAAGAAGTTTTTCTTCATGTTTTGACTGTTGTATTCTATTTTGGTGTTGTTTTGAATAGGAGCGTTTATTCTGAAACACACACATATATATATATATATATATATATATATATATATATATATATATATATATATATATATATATATATATAAATAAAGAAAGAAAAAAGAACAGTAAGATATATAATCCGGTATTCTTATTGATATTTTTATTTTTACAAAATAGTGCTCAATGTAAATTTACAGAGCATTAATATCAAATTAACTGATTTAAAATATGGTGATATATATGATTGCACACATTCTAGCATAAGAAAAATAAAGAAGCTGTAATATCAACAGAGCAAATGGAAGAGCTACATAAAACTTAAATGCATGTCCCTATAGCAGAGGCATACAGTGATGTGAATGGCATCCTGATAGCAGCAAAATACTTCAATTGCATGAGTCTAGAGTGGGGAGGAATGGCAAGCCAATTTCAAAATGTAGCCCTATCACATATTATTCTGTATCTCTTGTTGATTGAGGAGATTTTACCAAAAAGCCCATATATTTCTTCATTTTTCTTGAAAGGAGTTTGAGTGGGGAGAGAAGTGGGTTGTCAAAAGTAGCAACAGAATTGTGTATTGGCCTCCATAAAATAATCCCCTGGCACCAGTGATGATTAATGCAAAGACCGAGAGATGACAGGTTTATAATTACTAGTGTCCAGCCAGATCATTTTTCTGGACAATGAGTGAAGATTTCATCAACTGACATTGCAAGTCTTATGTGGCACCACTGTCCACAAGTGAAATGCCACAGCACTAGCAGCAATACAAGCTTTTCCCTCCAATAAATAACAACATACTGACAACACTAAAATGTTTTTTTTTTTTTGGTGGGGGGGGTTCTTGCCAAAATATACAGAACTGGCTTTTTATCTAACAATCTAATAACTGATACTACAAACCTCATAGCTATGAATATCAATCCTCTTATCTATTTCTCTATCAATGAAAGCCTTCTATTATCCCAACAAGTAATTTATTTATTGATTTCTATGCAGTTCCATATTTTTGTTATTCAGCTGTCAGGTTTCTTTACTGAGAAGCCATTTATTACAATGATTTGTCTAACCAGCTTTGTTTGCCAATGAAATTGTTCAAGATCAAATTGCAGATTCTATTTTACTGCTTTTGAAAAAATCTTAATTAATAATTTATTATTATTTGTTTAGTATTCAATCAAATTTGATTATATTTCATTAATTCTGACTAATTTGTTTTCTTTTAGGCCAATATAGAACATGCTTCATCTTAATAATTTTTGGCATTTACAATTCCATGAATTCAAGTTGGGACATAAAAGAGCTGACATGGTGAAGAAAATAAATTCTATATTAAGGAGAACAAAGCTATTATGAATAACTAGGAAGATTTTGTTTTCCGTAATATGCGGGTGGCTATTCCAGTTGGGAAAAACAGAAGAAGTGGTATCAATCATTAAATATGTAAAGGTTGTGGAAAGAGAAAATGATAAAAAGAACTTGACTGAAATGCTCATAAAATTTACTATTTGAATTGGCACCATTTTAAATATATTTAAGAGTAATTGAAAAAAAGAAAAACCCAGAACAAAGAAAATAGCAACATATATAAGCTTATAATGTTCAATGGTATGGAATTCATTGATTTCTGCAGTGTATCATCAATTCTGATGAAAAATGAATTTTTAATAATAACTGGTGAAACCTGGATGTGAATGAAAAGCATAAACATCTCTAGAAGGCATGTGTTTCCTGGAACAGGAAAGGCTTGCTACATTGTAGCTTTCATTAAAGTAACCAAATAATACACACAGATTGAAATTGTGTATTCAGAATTGAAACAGTATCCAGTTTGCTGAATAAATAGGGTGGCATTTTCTTACAGGATATTTCTTATCTTCATCTTTCAAAAAGGACATAATTTAAGTTGAATTAATTAAAGACATTATTGTAGCTGATCTATTTTTGATAATTATTTTTTCAAAAAGTTCTCCAGTCGGGATCAAATTGAAGCAGCCATCAATGACTTTATTGGTTCTTTGAATAAAGAAAAAAATCTTTTAGCAGGGGAATTAATGATTTGCTGCCAAAGTGTAAGAAATATGTAGTGGCTGATAGAGGACATATTCAACTAAATAATTAAGAAAAGTATTTTATCTAAATAAATCATTAATTTGTTGTTGAACAAGCTGATGTAAATTAAAAAAAAAAATTTCTATAAAATATTTCTTCTCAATCCATTTACATTGGAACAAAAAAGGAAATCTATGTATGATATACCAACAGAACTTGGCTAATGTGGAAAAAAGTCAGCCACAGCCAATCTTTCAAAATATGATGACTATTTTATGAGTAGATTTAGAGTTTAGAAATGCTATTTGTGTGAGAAGAGTTGAAGACAGAATCTAAACGAACATCAATCACATAAGTATATAATTACATAGAAAGTGACCAGAATAAATCACTGAAAAAGAAGCCATTAGGATTGGAAAGTAGACTGATGTTCTTCAGAGATTCAACTTGCTGACCAGATCAATATCATTTGTTAAACGGTAGCAAACCTCATTTCACTTCACCGTTTTATATGCTGGTGTTAGCAGCAACAGTAAATTATATATGCATATGTGTGTGGTAATATGTGCAAAGATATACTGTGTGAATGTTGAATTTACCACTTTATCAAACAGGTTTCTTTCTAAGAAAGCTAATGCACTGACTGCTTCTATAGATAGAAGACTGATGACCAATTGTTTGAGACATTTACCTAAAATTTTGTGATGTATTGTGGAGAGTAAGAATAGAAAGACATGTCTTATACATCAGTAAAGGCAATAAATCTTCAGGTTCAGATTTTATATATATATATATATATATATATATATATCTCACAAGGTATAAATGTGAAGTAGAAAATTATTTAATATGTGGAAATATCACAAATTGATATAAAAAAGGTGCTAAAAAGTTCTCAGCCCAACCTACTTCTCAAAATTTTACCAAATGACCAAACATAAAATTTCTTTTTTGGAAGAGGCTTTTTGGTCAGGCTGAGATTTTCTGTAATTTCCAAAAGCAATATGATTTATTTATATTATTCAAACTGTTATCCTCATTACATTGCCATATTCACAATGGCCATTGTACACTCTAGTGATTGGAATTTTGAACTGAACCTTTTATTTCATCCACCAGGGTAGATTGTTCTAGCTCCAGAATTAATTTCTTAATTATTTCCCTTTAACTCTTCAAGTTTTTCACCACTCATGGTATTGAACTCACAAAGTCACTGGATCTATCCAACACCTTTATCCACTGAGCCATGTATCCTTGACGACATTTGTATATGAATTTCTGGGACATATAAACCTAATGTCTCAGCAACCATTTTTTACCGATGCTCCTATTGCAATTTTTCCATTATTATTATTATTATTATTGCACATTTTTTTTACCAGAGCTTATATTGCAATTTTGTGTTTTTCATTTCTCTATCACACCTTATTACTGGTTCCCATACTGTATTCATTTCTATGCTTGGTCAACTCAGGAGATTTTTGTGGCCTAGCATATGTGCTGACTCCTTAAGTTTTCATTTTTTCCAGTGGTGTTCTCTATTATTTCAACCTCATCCCTTTTCCCTCCATATATGGTCAGCTATGCCTGATTTTGATTTTTCTGTTTCCCCTCGTCTTACTGCTTTACAATGTTCTTGCAGTGTTACCTTAAGGGGGCAGCCTGTTTCTCCTTTATATTTCTTACCACAGCTGCATGGGATGGCGTACACACAGTCCTTAGTTATGTTCTCCTCTATGTAAGGGGGTGTCTTACTTGGAAGAGGTGTCTGCAAAGTATGGAACCACTTTTGAAGATTGTCCTGATGTTATATGGACCACAGATCTTTTGTATTTTCTCTGATAATCCCTTCACATAGGGTAGGCAGACTGAAGCTGTTTTCAGAGTGTTATCCTCTTGTACCCTTCTATCCCTGTTTGTTGGAGTTGCTGTCATGTACCCGAGGTAGTTGTTAAGCTATAGGGTACTGCTTATACCAACCATTTCTTGTTCATATATCTCTGGGTCACCACTTATGACTTTTGCTCAATGTTGTAAGCAGCAGATGATCCCTTTCTTTACACTGTATGGACAGTGGAAGTTGAAGTATTGTCCAGTGAATGTAGGCTGGCTGATATACAGGTGTCTTGAAACCATGCTCTGTTCGAGATATTAGTACATCCAGGAAGGTGTATGTGTTGTTGTTTTTTCTCTCTCTATTATGAACTGTATCAAAGATCTTATTGAATTCACATTGCCCAGAGTGTGACCAGAGTATGAAGGTGTCATCTATGTATCTCAGCCATAAAGTTGGCTTTAGTGATGTAGTTTCTAATGCCATTTCCTCAAAGTATTCCATATATAGGTTTGCCACTGCTGGTGATAATGGTGAGCCCATTGCTAAAGACATTGGTTATATCCAGTGACTAGACCCAAAGAGTTTTGAGTTCAATACTAGGCTACAGCAGTGGTGAACCAAAATACTTGGAGAGTTGACTTAGAAGGAAATAACTGAAACATTTGGAAGAGGCATGGCACGTAAAACTAGAACAATATACCCCAGTGGATGAAATAAAGGGTTTGTTTTGAAATTTCAATCATTTGAAGAAGGCCAGAGCATACAATGGCCGAAATGTTGTGAATATGGAGATGAGAATAACAGTCCAAATAATTTAAATAATCATAATACCTCATCTCACAGATATAGACAATATGATTTAGCATTCCTTTCTTTAACTGAAATTTGAAAATTATTTTATTTATGACTTAGTAAATATATATTTCTGTATACAAAAACAGTGTGTATATGTGTGCTGAGGGAAACACCTACCCATACACAAACATTATCAAAAAACACTTTGGAGTTTCAACTTGGGCTCAAAAATATCATCAAAAGTTTATGAGGTCAGTAAACTAAGCCTTCAGGAGTAGTTTTCAATTTCTTTGAAAAGGCAGAATATTTGATATTCTCTCCCAACAACACCTAATGTTCTTTCCACTGCCATTATCAATCTGGCTGGCTGTTCTTTTTTAATCTATTCACAGAAAAATTAAAATTCTACAAATAAAAGCCAAATGTGGACCAAATATTTATAACAGCATGATAAATAGAATAGTATAAAAACAAAGTTGGCTCTCATAAAATAGGCAGTCTTTTCTATATTTTTCATCTTCAGTAGACACTTTTAACATGTACATATTATATATAGAAGAAACTCCTTTAAAAATCACCTATCTTATATACAGATGGTTGGTTGGGCTTGGCACTAGATTAACATCTAAACATCTCAGTAAATGGTATATACATAATTAAATTAGGATCGCAAAACAAAATGTTGAAATATAAAATAACTAATATATAAGTATATTTGAATCATTTACTGAATATTATTTTTTTTTTAAACATTCCTTACCCAATTACAGTTATATGGTAGGGAATATGGCATAGATATACAAGTATCTCAAAGAAACCTCAAAAAAAAAAAAAAAAAAAAAAAGTGATGAAGTTATAAATAAATAAATAAATAAACCAAAACTGAAAACACTTTTCAAGCTACTGAAGTTCTGCTAAGCTTTGAACATTGTCTCTTTCTGCTAAATGTCTCTTCAAGGAACTTGTACAGAAAGTGATGGCCCTAATAGTGGAAATCTCATGGAATATGGCATAAATCTGCGTTAACTTTATAATCTTCAGTATTACGTTATATGCACTAGCATGAAAGAAATGTCTCTGAAGTTAAGTAAAATATAAAAAGTTGGAGTTGAAAAATTCTTGACCTGTCCTACTTCCCAAAATCTGACCAAATGTCAGAATTTTTTTTAACTTTTCAGCACCAGATCATATGTAAGAAGTTATATTCTGTTAAAACTTGAGACCTTATAGCACAAGTATCACACTTGTGGAAAGTCTGTATTTAGAGTCTGCAATTTGATAGAGTCAGTTTATTGTCAGTTACGCCTTGAAGAGGTGGTAAACCTCTTACACCTGCTTTGGCCATTTTCTAAGGTCAAAGAAACTCCAATAGAAAATCTATAACACCTAGGAACCATAGACAATTATTGTCCCTATATAAGCTGAGAAGTACAAAGCAGACATTTGGTTTAATGACTGGTGGAGGTAATGTGTACCCAATCTGAAAAATTTAATATGTGCAGACCTGAAATCTTTCCATGGTCCCAGTTCACAGAGAGGTAGCAATACGGTAAAACAAGAATTGCCTCTTGTTGCCAGACCTTCTGCAACCATCATGTAAAAATTGCTCCTGTCTTGTATGGTCTACATTAGCCAATGATAGACCTGTAACAAACATAAAATTCCCACCTACATCTTTATCTACAGAGTCAAGCCATGATTATATATGTAAAAAAAATTCTCAGAATTAACCTGTAGAAAAAGACTATGTACAAAGGAAAAAAAAGACAATAGGAAAATTGTGTAGTTTTAACTGACGCATTTCATTCAATGTGGACTTTTTCAAGGCAAAAAACAAAATGAATTTATTGAAACAAAGTATCTATAAACAAAAAACAAAATGTTGTTAATAATTTAGAAATGCTATTGTATATTCATTTCATCAACTGAAAAATTACGTCTATTGCTTTTTATGTTTGAAGAGAATATTTTCACATGTAGAAATATTGTTTGAAATATTGTTCAATTTACTCAAAAGGTTAATATATAATAGATATAATCAATTTTATTGTCATCATTTTGTTGTTTTTTTTATTCCACAAATTTTATTAACCAGCCTATTAAATCTACATATTATAAAGCACACATGGACTATCTTTTTTTTTTTATATATATATATATATATATATATATATATATATATATATATATATATATATATATATATATATTCTAGAGAGAGAGAGAGAGAACAGTAATATATATAATCTGGTGTTCTTATTAATTATTTTTATTTTTACAAAACAGTGTTCAATGCAAATCTACAGAGCATTTAAAAATATGGTTTCAGCACTACACAAGAATTACCATGTTTCAAAAACAGAAACTAAAAACTTCAAATTCAATTATAGAATTAAATTAAAGTCCCTAGTTCTGTTTCATTTTTAAACGAATTTTGGAATAATTTATTTTGAAATTTACTGAGTTTTATAAGCACATACATTCATAATATTAATTTCTATGGATATGGGGAAATCCAATCATTTTAACAAGGGGTGGTAGGGCATTCATTTTCACTGACAACTATTGTATCAAAATATAAGTTACTTTCGAAAAGAGGTTAAGTTAAGGTAGGGTAGGGGTGCCTTTTCCAATGAATGATGACATCCGTTCAACACATGTCGTCTGGTCTTGTGTGAATAAGATTTTTGAATGCCAAGGGCAATATTCCAACTTACAGTCCCAAAACAAATGATTGAAGAACAAGTTAGAGCACATGAGCATTTTTTTTTTTTCAGTTTTAGGATTGGTTTAAGGAAGTTGATAGGAACTTTCTGGAGTACATAATCATAGGTGATATGACCCGAGGATATATGTTATCTCAGAGATAAAACTGATTTCATAACCTGGAAGCACCTATTGTCACCAAAAAGAAAAGTTCAATCGTTAGCAAAGAAACTGATGCTAAGTGTGTTCTAGGATTGCAAATGTGCACTGCTCATAGATTTTATAATACAAGGTCAGTTAACACATTTATATATTGTGAAATGCTGAACTAAAGAGCAGGATATTTGTGTAAGGATGTCATGTTGTTGGAGTAGCACTTTTATGCAGCAGGATCCTAGTTTCTTTTGGTAAACAGCTTCCATCAGTCTGATGCTGCTGCAGTGTCAGTTAATACCAACCGCCTTTGATTTGTGAGCAAGTCATCATTGACTCTGATGATACAAATATGGAATACTTGCTTTTTACTTTTTGAAATTGCCTTATCAGTCAATTATTGATTTCACAAGCACAAGAGAAACACATTGACTTGGGACTAGTCTCCATTGGTATTCTGGACCATGTACAAGGAGAAAATCAGATGTTGGACAAGACAAAAGAATTTTAAGAATTTCTGACTGAAGTTGAAGTTACAAAGCTGATGACTACTCTTGATCAACATCACTGTTCATTGCTTATATTAGGAATGATTTTTTTGCTTTTGTCACTATAAATTTCTTGTGAAGAATAGTGCTTAGAAATTAACTGGCTGAATGCAGTGTGAGAAGTTAAGCAACTGAAGGTGGATTGACAGTGTAACCTCAATTGAATAAATTAATTTTTTTTTACATACATTTAAACAGGCTTTTTGTCCCATCATTTTGAGACCACCAATTTTTCTTTTGTTTGTAACCAAGTACACTGGGCTTGACAAATGTTTAAACCAACTCCACAAAGAGAATTCTTTAGATATAGAAATACAAAACATAGGTGGAGAGACCAATGAGATGAGTGCTATACTATATAGTAAAATGGTTTTGGGAATGACATCTTTAAAAGTGATTAAGTCCCTCCAATGGGCATGTGAATCTCAGACCACAGAACATACTAGAGCACTGGTACTTTTATAAATTTTTCCACCTGATAAATCTAACATCTTGTATCCTCCATATACTTATGCATTTTTGCCTTGATGAATACAATGGAAGACTTTGCTGAAATCAACAAAGGCAATAATAGCATGTAATCTTCTGGCTTTGAGACCTTTACTTACTTGCTGCAGGGATAAAATATTTATAACATTTTTGATTGACCTAACCTAAAACAATTTCAGTTTGGTCTTTAGTAATTGTCTTACACATGCTTCTACTTGAACAAAGGTAAATTCTCTAATGAATATTGAAATTCTCTCTTCTTGGAACTATAAGTAGATATTGAGTTTACTATAACCTGATAAAAGCCAGAATAATGAGACACCTAGTGAGGATCAAACTTACCAGCTATCGTGTAATAATGTTACATTTGTAACCATCACAATACAGCATGTATCCCAAGTAGAATTCTTTTCTAATCTTAATCTAACACTGAATTGCATAAGTAAAGCACTCAGGGAGGTTGAATGCCCTACAGTAACAATAACATTCAGAGACACTTAGGCTGATTATTATTTTATAGCAAGAATTAGTAATGTTTAACCTTTGTTCCCACACAAAAAAACAGTGTGTCAAAAGGACAGTTATTCCCTTGACACTGCTATTACTGTGTTCACTTTTGCCTCCCTCAGCAATGTTTATTTAAAAGATTATAAAAATACGTGAAGTAAGCAGAATGTGATATTTACCTTTTATAAAGATTTATTATTTACCATTTTTATAAAAGAATAAATTTGAAAACGAAAACTTTTTATTCAGAAATTTATAAAAATTATAAAAATATATAAGAGGAAGAGATGTTCCCAATTTATTTTAGCAAATTTATGCAGTGAGAGCAAATGAAAGAAATGTCTGGAAAATGTATTTTTTCAAATTTATAATTACAGTTACATCGTCGTTATGTGTTCATTTAAATTTTCTTGTTTGCTGACATTTTTGTAAATTTATGAATAAAAAATTTATTTTCATATTTATTTCTTTATAAAATGGTAAATAATATATATTATAGTTGGTTCACATATTTTTATAATCTTGTAAATATAAAATTATTCTTGTAAATAAGCAATCTAATAAATAAATAGTGTTTAACATCTTTGTTGTCAGTTCTCAAGAATAAAGAAAATGTATAAATCCACTTTCATATATATGTTTGTGTTTTATTAAAATTCTAATTATTGTGTTTTAAAACAACAGACATTTCTGAGCAAGTCAAAAGTGTATACACTAATAGCAGAGTCAATGGAATAACCATCTTTTTGACACACTGTCTTTTTGCAGGCACAAAGATTAAATATTGCCCAGGAATCTTTTCTGCAAGTACTTTAAGAACAGTTTGCTAGCAGAAAGAATATGAATATAAAGTTTAATGTCACTTTTGCTTAGAAGTGGATATTATATTTCAATTGATAAAATATGGCTTTATCTATGACAAACATTGTTTATTACAACATTATGAGCATGCTTTTAATTGTTAGAATGTTAGCATTTTAACTTTGAGAGACAGATTTGAATATCACATTGCTTGATTAATTGGGGAGATAATCACAACATGCAGCACAATTTGGAAATGCCTGAAAACCAAACCGTGGCTCGACCCAAACATTGTCAGTGAAATTGAGTTGAATATTTTTGGAAGTCATTAATGAAAGTAAAGTTAGCACAAAGTCACAAGTCATCATGACCAAAAATTTGAGTGTACTGGTTTTCTTCAACTACTGATCACATCATATTGTATGCTTTCCCCACAAAACTGTAACTTGGGTCTGATCAGCATAGTTGCTATAGCAGGTCAGGTCTGTGGGTGTTGAAGAAATAACATGTGCCTGAGCAAGTGTCTGCAACAGGGATTAGATGGGCATACTTGGAAACAATCACCCAAGCATTATTACATTTTTAAAATTGCTAGCCAGAGATTTTGTCTGAAACTAAATGTTGTTCACACAATTGAGGAATGCAATATTTGTTCCACTTAATGAAAACAAATGATATAAAAACATATCAAGTTATGTAAGTAAATTTGGATAATGAACAAATTAACATTTCAGATGAATAAAATACTAACATGCATTAAAATAGGAAAATTAATAAAATAGTTAGTTTATATGTATAAAAACTAATCATCTAAAAGATTTCTCAGAATGAATCATTTTGATACAAGCACTTAACTAATACCAAGACTATGATATTTTAATAAATTTTTTTAAATTAAAAAGTCATTGTTCAGATGATGTAAGTAAATAGAAAAAGACAAAGTTTGTTAGTTTTCAAGATTAGAGAGAAAACAAAAAGCAAAATGTAGTTATAAAATTTTAGATTAAAAATGAAAAAATAAGCAAGAGTAACACGTCTTTTGTTTTCTTTGTTTATCCACTAATATGTATATAAAGTTCAGTATTTTTTCACATTGATACATTTTGCAGGAAATTTCATTAATAACAATTTAACATGATATATTTTTCAACCTCTTAATTTTCAATTCCTTGAAACAAAGTAAGCTGTTAGGTAAGGTTGAAACAAGTTTATTTTTTCATGTAGCAACACACCTATAAAATCTTAGCCCCTATAAGGCTGAGTTCACATCAACAAAATGAAATCCATCCTGATATCGTTCCTATTTTTTCTCTATTCCCTTTTTGTCAATTCCTCACACATTAATTCTTCAAATTATAAATTTAACAGCCCAAATTCAAAATGACAAAATTTGACTAAAAAAGAAAAATCACAAACAAGAGCTAAAAGTAATATTTTGAAAACTGCTAAATTGAAAATGAATGTATATTGATATAAGGTGATTTTAATTTTCCCCAGCACAAGCTGACTTTTTTTTTTTTTTTTTATAGTTGTTAAATTAAACTTTTAAACACAAAGCAGTTTATCCTCCAGAAACTGGAAAATCTGAATAGGTGATTTTTGTTTTACATTTTCATCTGACCCCCCATTTGATTTTTCTTCCTTTCATAAACAAACTAATTTCATGTGATTGGATGCACTGATTATTTGCATGAATAATGCAAAAAAAAAAAACAAAAAACCACCAAAATAACTACATTTTTATTTTTTGTACAGCTACTTTTGACAGCATTAAGGAGATATTTGTAAAACTATAAAATTCACATCAAATTCACAAAACTTTTTTTTCTTAGTTTATAATCTACTTCAAATATAATACAGAGAAACCCGGATATAAGAGAGATTTTCTCTGGTCCCAAATTAGAGCCTGTGTTAATGTATATAAAATAGACCAAACCTGGATATAAAGAGATTTTCTCTGGTCCCAAATTAGAGCCTGTGTTAATGTATATAAAATAGACCAAACCTGGATATAAGAGAGATTTTCTCTGGTCCCAAATTAGAGCCTGTGTTAATGTATATAAAATAGACCAAACCTGGATATAAGAGAGATTTTCTCTGGTCCCAAATTAGAGCCTGTGTTAATGTATATAAAATAGACCAAACCTGGATATAAGAGTCCCGACAACTCTCTTATATCCGGGTTACACTGCATTATTGAATTATGCACATCTAGTACATTGGTATATTAAATATTATTCAAAGGTTTGGAGAATTTGAACAGATTGATTATTTATCAAGTTACCCAGCATACCTTGTGTCATGAAAAACATTTCACACATCTTTTGAAATCACATCAGCAGGAAAAAAAAAAATCATTTTCTGTCATTTTTTCTTCTAATTTTGAAGAAATTATTTCTTGAACTTTTGAATAGCACTGTTTGTAATATTTTTGAAAATCAAATATTGTAATTTGTTAAGTAGAAATTATTTATTGTTTTTACCATTTATTGGAATTACTAATAAAATTACAATTTCCAATAATTTTAAAAAGTGTTCAGAAAAAATATTTATAATTTGATACTTAAAAAATATCTGCTGTATGAGTAAAGTAAACTATTTTTTAATGTTCATCAGTTTTTACAAAAGGACAAACAGTAACAGTAAGCTCAACTGATTTTTAATTATTTTTCTACTTAGAAATGTTTCATTTAATTATATGGACTAATATCTTCACCCTTGTTGTTTTGATCACTACATTTTGTCTACTGGGTTCTCTGTACTTTTTTTAGATGCAGGTTATATCTAGTAACATTTTTAATTCCATAGTTTTCATCTTATTGGTCAAATGATAACAATTTTCCTGATATAATAAATTTTTACTTGTTGTATATACACTAACTCCAGGAAGGATACCATTATTGCATATGCAGAAAAGAAAAGACAACTTTGTTCTGCATAAATGTATATTTTTGTAACTTTTCTATTTCCTCACACATTTATTTTTATTTGTAAGGAAAGCTGTTATTTCTTAACTCACAGTGAATTTCAATTTTTAAATGGGGAAAAATTAAATGTAATCGTTTAGGAAAGACAGTTACATTTTTTAAATCCCTTTTGTACATCCGATATAGATCTGTGAATTGAGAGGAAGGGAGAGTTTTTGTTGCCTACAAAACACACAATGAAAAATACACTTTTTACAAGAAATCATTTTTCAACAATTTTTCACTATCCTTCTTTGTTCATGTATTTCATTCAAGGGTGAATATTAATCTAATCACATAGACGAAATATTATACAATGAACATTTCAGATCAAAATTAAGTTAATAATTGTATCAGGCTACATATATATTGATCCACTCTAGTTATCCACCACAAACATGTTTAGTTTATACATGTGTAAGTGTAATTCATCAATAAGTACAATTTTGTGCAGTAAAATTTACTGTTCGAAAAGATAATGATGTCAAAATACTTTTAAAAAAATCCACAATTACTATGTACATATCCTGATCACAAAAGAAAGAAAACCCGACGCAAGATTGTCTACATACATTTTTTGCATTTCCTACAATGAAGGAAGAATCAATGATAATGTCTGCGTCAAAAATTATAACGATTTTATGGTGTAAAGCAACACCATCTATTTGATATAATTTGATATGGTTTGCCAATTCAGCATGATTTTTCATGTTAGATGTCACAATCACCTGCTGAAGATGATTGGAGAAATTACCAGATGAAATATAAACAGCTACATTTCCTTTACACACCCTCAAAGATGCCTTTTAAAAGTAAAACTATCTCTAGACATTAACAATTCGAAGTCCTGGATATTGGGAAAGCTAGTCGGGAAATATGGCCACATGATAAATATCAAATTTATTTATTTTGCTATAAGTCAAGTGCCATTAAAATGCCAATCTAGACCAATTTTAATTCTGCCATTAAAATTTTGTTTTATGATGAAGGGAAGTTTTATTTCATTTTTTTTTTTATGATTACAATTCATCAAACAAAAAAATAAGTTTTAAAAACATTTATATAGAAAAAAAGTGATAAAAATATTACATTTATCATGATTTAAGAGAAATAAATAAGAACTTGTATGAAAGAAAAAAAAACCCAAAACGAGGCTAAGAAAGCAAAACATTGATATTTTTATTTCGAATTTAAGAAAATCCCCCCTTATTAATGGTAACTGTGCAGCTATTTGCGTAAAAGGGCAGCAAGGCTAAGTATTGCATTCAAAATCAATTGAATATCGACGATCAACTTAATTTTCCTCAAAAAACAAAACTTTTTTTTCTAAATAAGCGAACAAAGTTTTAGTTACTTACAATAACAAACGACATAATAAAACAAAGCCTATTACTTCAGTTCAGTTTAACCGAAAATTAATTAAAAAAAATAAAAATTAAAAAAGTAAATAAAAACTTAAGAAAAAGAAAACAATATGTTTGAAAAAGTGTTTGTCATTATTTTAGCAACCGAAAAGTTTTTCATACCAAATTACTTCCCTTAAATTGCTTTACCTAGCCTCATATTCCGAGTACGGATTTATTAACTAAATTAATTAAAAATGAAATATAATTCAACTTCTATGACTAAATAAGAATTTATAAAACAAAAATTAATAACTGAAATTAAAAAAAAGTTCCGACTTACCTTATGATGAAATAAAATCGCATTTGGTTTGAATACTAATTTTTTCGTGATATTTTATGTCAGCCCACTACTTATCCCCCCCAAAAAATGGAAGTAGCCCCGACATTTTTTAAATAAATTTTTATTATTTTAATAAAGGTTTATATTGTCATCATTATTATTATTTGTTTAACTACGTTTTTTTTTTTTTTTTTTACAAATTCTTAGTGGTCACAAATTTGAATTTTATTTATGGAAAAGAAAAAAAAGGGTATTCCGAATATGAGGTTAGGTAATAAAATAATCGAATGAGATAATTTAATTTGGTATACGAAAAAATAAAATTGTTTCGTGTGCCAAAATACATGGCAGATAGACAGACATATAAAAAGAAATTAACTTACTCGGCAAATAACCTTTCTTTTTTGTACTGACTTCAAATCAAATTATTGATTTTTATGTTTCAAACCCTTTTTTTAAAAATAACATCTGGTGCATTTGGTAAAAACGTAAACAAAAAAGATTTAAGAGAATCAAAAAATCCTGGGTTTGTTCATAAATTGATTAAATTAAATTTAAAAGCAAAAGAGAAGAAACATACTTTTTTGTGTTTGCTGTTCTAAAACATTAACTTTTTAGTTTTTATTTTGTAAAGGGTAAAATTTTATTGAAATTCTGGTAATAATTATGCTTGTTGTGTGCGTGTATGATGGTTTTACTTTTAATTTAAACACTGTTTTTAACTAACAAAACAGGCTATTTTTGCAAATTAGAGTTAATTTTTGGCTTTTGGGAGGAATTAATGCAGTAATTACATTTTTTCTCTTTTTTTTAAAACGAAGATCTGGAATAAGACTATGGTAAAATTGAATTAATTAAAAAAAAAATAGTTTATTCTAGTTTAAGACCATAATTTTACCGAAATATGGAACAACACGAAAGTTATAAAAATAAAAAAAATATATTAAAGTTTCATAAATAAAACGACAAATGAATTGTCAAAGTAAAAAATAAAAATATTTAGAGGGCACTTGACTCTTTTCTCCGTTTGTGTTGTTTTTCGTCTGACTTAGTGACTATTTGCTACTTCGTAAATTTACTTTTAAATAATATGTATTTATGGCTTAGTCATCACAAAGAAATTAAAATACACCAAGTTATTTTTATTTTATGGTTGAAATATTCAAAGTTTTTTTTTTACTTAAGATTCCAATTAGTTTTTTTCACATCAAAAAAAAAATACAAAATCTGCATTTGTCAAAAAAATAGATTTTCACCCAAATATACTATCAATACAATAAATTGATCTGATATAAACACGTCATGATTTAAAAATAAATAAAGTAATAAAGCAATTCTTATTTGTTATTGAGTAAAAAATCTAAAAAGTTTACAATATTTTTCTATCACAACAAATCTTCGTCATAAAAATAAATCCCAAGCCACGATTTACGTTTTTTTTTGTTTTGTTCAACAGAACATTATATTAAAATTAATATCAGAGACTAATTAGACTTCTATGAAACAATATATATATATCGGTTGCTTTAAACAAAAATGTGTTATTAAAACTGAAACGTGTGTTGACAGAAAATCAGTTTCAAAAATAAAATCATACTCACGGCCGCCATGTTGCTTTGTATTGGACCTGACCACGTGACCAAAGCATGGCAACGACCCGTTACTAAGGAAGCTGGGAGAGGCGGAAAGAAAGGGAAAAAGCGCACTCCACAGCTAAAGAACCCAGCTTTGAAATCAGTGAAACGAAAAAATGTCTCTTATCAACATTGTCTCTATTTTCATTCAACACTCGAATAAAATTTAGAATTTCTATTTTCAAAAAATATTAAACACACACACACACACACACACACACACACACACACACACACACACAAACAAAACACACACACACAAAAAAAAAACAGTATTTTTAAATTTTAACAAACGAGTTGTTTTTCTTACTTATTTCTTCTCCGAAAAACCCAAATTAAAATACTTATGAAGATATAAATTATATCAAACCTTTTAAAATTTAAGTTTAAAAGTTTGTGGGCTTCTTATCTATAAAAAAAAAGTTTAGTGTTAGCAGCTAATTTAATAATTTTGTTTGATGTTTTCTAATCTTGCTTAAATAAACATTGAAATTTACAAATACATGATCACTGATCTTCGAGCAACCAGAATACCAGTGAGTCACTCTCTTTGACAATGGGTAAGCCGATGTTAGATGTGGTAAATCCTGACAGGTCTGTTGAGACATTTAAAAAGAATTTATGAGCATTATTCATTTAAGTTTATGACAGTCTTTACTCTTTACCTTATGTTTTATGAAGTGTGTATTAAGTGGGTCATTAGTATTGTAATTAATACAACATTCATTAAATTCGGCAAACAACAATTCATTAATTTGGAAATCAACATTTTCGAAAGTGTTCAGTTTACAAATATTTTCTTCATTAATTTCTCTCTAATTCTTAATTTCAACTTTGTTGCTTTTTTTTTTTTTTTGCATTCTACAAAATTTTTTTATCGTTAGAAATTCTGGAATCAATTGTTTTTATGAATTCTTTTAGATATTTTTCTTTATTTTTGTTATTTATCACCATTTATCGCTGAAACATGAATCTTCCGTTATTGTCTGGAGATTAATTATTTTCATTTATGCCAAATATTTTTAGAGCTATAAAAAACTATTAGTTAAGATAATTAAAAATAATAGTTAATTAAAAAATGCAAACAAATATTAATCGTCTTGGTTTGTCTACAATACATGTACTTTAGGTAAATTAAATTGAAATATACTAAAGAAAGCTAGACGGCTTATGAAAAATTGTTACTTTTTTTTGTGTACACAAAAAAACTTTTTAGAAAAGTTCACACACGTGTGGAAACTTTTTTTCTAGTTGTAGAATTGGCTGTTAAAAGACCGTGTGGGAAATGTGTCCCGGCTTTCCCACATGAAAGGATTAAAAAGTTAAAAAAAGGTGTCAGAATCAATAAAAAGCAACAACGGATTGAAAGTTTACAGCGGTCAATTCTCTGTCTTTGACGGAAGAATATAAAGATTCACACTCCTGTTCGGGGTGTAACAACAATAGAAGAAAATGTTTATTTTTCATACACAAAACTAAGGTAAAAAGGGATATAAAATGAGAGAAAAGAAATGGATAAGAAAATTCCTTTAAAGGAAGAAAAAGTGTTCATGTAAAAGGACCGCTTAAAATATTTCTCTGAGCGTCTAAAAGTGCTTTAAGCAAGTACTTGTTGCAGGCCCCTGGAGGGGGATTACGGTCAACGCAAGGGAGGAGAGAAGGCCCCCGACACGGAATAGACAACTACTACAAATGTAGCATCTACTCCGACGGGGGGGAAAAAAAACTCCTCCTCCTTCTCCTCCACTGCCCTTCGGAAAAAAATAGCCCCCATTCCCCCCCCAAGGCAAAATGTGGCACAAGGCTAGTTTTTAGCGTGAGGTGTCCCGAGCCCGTAGGCACGGGCAAAAATTGCCTGTAGACCTCGTCGGGTTTGTCTACCTCCCCAAACGAGACTCGCATAGCCTCGTCTGGGTTCATCTCCTCCCAGAGACAGAGAGTTCGATAAAAGAGAATATTTATTTTGTAAAAAAATACAAAATTGTGGCACAAGGCCGAAGGAGGCGGAGGGAAAGGCTTGTAGTCAGTAACTACTATAGTTAACCACTATCACGATCCATTCTTTTAATACACCACAATCAGTCACCACAAGAACTTGTCCATCACCTCCCAATTCTACATGTACCACAATACCACATATTCACAAGGGACCTACAAAACACGCCATGATGTAAAAATTTATGATGATCATAACGTCTCTTTATAAAAATATATAAAATTTCTATGAAACATGAAATGAAGGGAGAGAGGAAATGAACCCCGACAACAAAATCAAACAGTAAACCAAAGATAAAACTAAAACAAAACAATGTTAGTTGGAACCGCCCACCCCTCAAAATAATGAGAGTGGCCGCTGTATTCTGTCCAGAGACAGAATCAAGGAGCACACTCACTAATGGAATGGGAAGGATAAAAATAAATGACGGAATGGGGAAAATCAAAGACTAACCCTATCGAAATAAAAAATGTGTGTGTGTGGGGGAAACAAAGTGGGGAGGTTGGGGATCTTAACATGGCCCATAACAAAAGAGAATACCGGGAAACGGGCCGGGAACAACACTTATTTAACATTAACTTGGAAAACAAAACAGTGTCTAACTTAACTAGGGGTAGGTTCACAGGAAATCGCCCCGTTGCATCAAGGGGACTTAAAAGAGAAAATCAAGGCTATCCCTGTCCACACGAACCAGGCTCGCCTCAGTCACCCACCTTTCGTTGAAATCTGTCGAAATCAAACGCTATCAGATCTGATTTTTATTATTATCCTAAGCTGAAGCTTTAAAAAAACAACCAGATCCTGATGTGAATAACGTTCATCTCGCAAGATTTCCTCCTTTCGTGACGTCCACGTCACCATTCTAGTAACATAAAAAAACGGAAAACGGGGGTGAGTTAGATAACAGAGGAAGAGAAAAATTTTCCCCTCCTTTTTGATTGTCAAAAAATCACCGGTTTATACGACAAAGGTGTGTAGTAAAGTCGCCGAGCTTAAACGTACTTAAAACCTTAAATACCGAGTTGCTGTAATGTATTAAAAATGTTATGAAATGTTCAAATGGACTATTTAGATTGTATTATAATAATCAAACAACTAAGCGAAATCTAAATAAGTCTGGCAAAGGTTAGGTAAAGGTCCCGAAGTAATAACTCGTCCGCCATTTACATGAACGGGAATAGCGGGGGCGCTACGATACATTCACATAAGATTTCTTCAGAGCTCATGTTGAGGTGGGGGCAATCAGAAGATCCGTAGTTTGTAGTTGAGTGATTTCCTAGTAGACCTAGGAAGCAGATCTTGAGCAGTTTTAGTAGAGGGCCGATGTTCTGTCTTTAGAGCCCAGCATTTATAGCTTCCGTTAAGCAGGTGCTGGCTCCCAAAAAAGTCTCTTGAAAATGCGAGGGAAACGCTGTCACTGGTCGATTAATAATTTGTACTATATTTTGAATGTTTTTAACGCTACCGGAAGTGCCACTCGGAGCTTTATGCGTAAATAATTGATTTTGATCATTTGACTCCTGACTCTTGAGATGGAAAACTTGCGGTTGACCCGACAGTTTTTAGTAGAGGGCCGATGTTCTGTCTTTAGAACCCAGCATGTAGACTTCCTCCTTGAAACAGGTTCCGAAGATGACTGGTTTTAATTTCATCCTGATGTTATCACAGATGATGTCAAATACTCACTGCCAAAGAGGCGCATATTCTCCGTATTTATTGAGATTAGAAACCTCAGAAATATCTGCAACTTTTCCCTCCAAAATTGCTTATACATTTTCCCGGCCCTCTCATTCGTCAGAAAATATATTCATATCTCTGCTAAGAATCAAAGGTTTGGGAGCTGGTTTTGATTTCCACATTGCCAGAAAATTGCCCTGTCCATCCAGTATGCATTTAACAAATATGGTAGATCAGTAAAGTCATCCACTTTATTCGCAAATGTGTGTTCACAGACCCTGTAGGGATAATCCTATCGCACCCGGCCGGAAGTTACTGCCGGCTACTCAAACATCTAAAAGCGTCACCGCGGAAAACATAACGAATGCCGTTAACTTCCGGTGACTAAGCGTTTTTCAGTCAACATCTCACACAAACTAAGAAAAAACGAAACATTTACATATACTAACTTTCCTAACCAAAAACAATTACCAGAAACTACTTTATATACACACGGTGTCCGAATGGAACCCATGTGTACAGCCAAAAAGTAGAAGGTAATTTTCAGTCATCACCCCAAATATATCGCTGACAGGCTACGTTGCCGACCTCAGCCTATACATACACAGCGGATTTTTTCCACCGGCCTTTTGGCTGGGGGTTTTGACTGAGATTCGATCAAGCTTTGACTAGCTTGGACTGGCTTCGGCCTGGACCTGTTAGGACAAGTTATGACCAGCTTTGACTAGGCTCTGACCAGCTTGGACAAGCTCTGACCAAATTTTGACTAGTGGCCTATGAGTGGAAACACTCGGGTCTCCCACGTTAATCGACCTTGTGTCATATCTTGATTTAGTGGGAATCAAGTAAATACCATTCTTCTCGGCTGATTTTTGGCCTCGGGGTTGAGCGACGAGCTCCCCCCTCTCACCTACGCTGACCACACGAAGCAGCAGCAGCCAAGGCCAGCAGACATCAGCAGCAGCTAGAGCCAGCAGAGCAGTCCAGCTTCATCGTCAGCAGCAGCCTATCCTCGGCTACATGATATGCACTAGTCTATCCTCGATTACATGATATGCACTAGTCTATCCTCGGCACATGATATGCACTATCCTCGGTTACATGATATGCACTAGCCTATCCTCGGTTACATGATATGCATTAGTCTGCCCTCGATTACATAATATGCAATAGTCCTTTTCAGGACTAACCTAGCCGCGTCCTTTTATTAGGACTACCAAGCTGCGATCCTGCACGACAGTCTACCCAAGGACGAACTGGCTACACCACAGCACTGTCCGCGTCGATCCTCTCTCTCTGCAAGCGCCGACGCACCCTTTACTCAAGTACAGACATCCAGGGATCGACTGGACCTCGAACATCGCTGTTTCCATTCGGCCTACCTCCAAGCTGTCGCCTTGAAACCTGACAACGCTCCTTCAAGACTACACGACCGAACTACTACAAACGATTATCTGTATATATTCGTGCCAGATTTATTTAATAAAATTTGGCTTAAACTTTTACATCCTCGTTTTTGTTGTCCTTGCTTCGATCGTATTACCTTATATTATTTTTCCGTTTGCGGGGTTAACAGTCAACCTGCTTAGCGCCGCAACAATCCCACCTAGTTTGCCAATACACTCGTTGAATGGCGCTGTTTCAGGTCTATAAAAGAACAGAGATAACCATTTGTCTCCCCCTCCCTCTTTCTTTCTTTCTCTTTTTCTGTCTCTCTTCTTTGCACTCTTTTGCTCTGAATTCTAGCAGAGTTAGCACGAGCATTGTCCCCACTGGTGGAAATTTATTTCTCTCACACGCGCGCACACACTTCAAACAGCAAAGCCTTAAACGCTTTTCTTCCTTTTAAACTATCTCTGTACGCACTTGTATATATTTTCTCTTCTTGTATTGTTATTCTTTATATGAAATATATATGTTAAAGTTTTGCACGTTTTGAAATTTATCCCTTCTGAAAATGTGGAATTCAATTTCTTCAAAAGTTCTCAACTTCAACCTCCTTCCATTACAAAACCTGTGGACACGCGTCCCCCTACAATTCTTAGCGGATGCTTGAAGCCATCGTTAGCACTAAACCCTAATATATATATTACGTTTTTCCTAGACAAATATAGCTATGATAAAGTTTGATTCATAACTTAGGCACAACACGAAATTAACAATAACCAATTGTGTAATATAAAGTACAATGTAACGTTATCTATTTATCAATAACGTAGCCTGATCTCTCATTCACAGAAATAAGATATTCTATCGTTAATGTAACAGGAGATATTACTCGACGTTAATAAGCGAGCATGCTTGTTGTTACCATAACAACGGGATAATCCCTGTAGCCAGTAGGGGATATCAGGTTATTAGAATACTGCTTTTTATTTTTGTTGCTTTGTATTAGGGTTCATTGGATATTTTTAATATTGTAAACAATTTAAAAATTATTTCTGACATGTGACACAAACGTAAAAATATAATTGCAAAGAAAAAATATTTCTATCATTTTTTGACAGCATGGGTAAGCTAATAACTATAAGACAGAAACCATTTTTTTAAAATTATTTCATCCCAAGCAAGGTGATAAAGCCACTGAGACACGAGGGTTTACTGACAACGAAGGAAGCTTAAAAAACGTTACCGAGGAGAAAAGACAATATACGGTTTAAAGAGAAAGGAAATGGCGATTGAGGTTTCATTTACATTTTTGAAGACAGGAAAGCAAGAATCTGGAAGAGAGTTCCACAGGTAAGAAGTACGAGAGAAGAAACTTTTTTGAATAGAATCAATATACAAAGGATGTGAGGGTAGTATAACAGTTATCGGCTTGGGAAATAGAATAAACGAAATAAGTCTGTATACGCATATCGTACTGCTGTCAGTTTAAACTGACGTCTTCTTTTTTTCCATATATTGCGACCGTTTTGATTAAAGTTCATATTTTCTTGATTTTAGATAAAAACTTGGAAAAATTCCAACATATTTTAGTGAAATCTTCACCTTACAAAATTATACTTGATAATTATAATTTAGATATATGGAAAAAGAAGGCTTTAGTTTAAACTTATGTCAGGAGTACATATGCATTTATGATAATATTGTAAAATGTGTAAACCAACTGATTTGATCACAATAATACTTTTCAGAAATTAGCCGTTATTGTTATGAGTAAGCAGTAACGAGCACAGCTCAAACGACACTTCTACAATCAAACACAACAGTATAAGAGCCAGATTTACAATAGAAAATTATAGAATATACACAAATTATAGAATATACACACTTTCAATCAATGTTGATATGACCAAATCATAAATCGTTCTGAAACCAACATTTTATATTGTACAACCAGTGGTGACATCCTACCGGTTCACGCAAACCGATTCTTAAAATTATAAAACCTTAGCAAACCGGTTGTTGGATTATCCGAAAATAATCTTATATATTAATAGCCGATATATAATAGCTAAAACCATTGCTCTAAGTTCTGCGGAAGTTGAAAGAGGGTTTTCTGTGATGAACATAATTTATTGTTGAAGTTAAAAATGTGGCAAATCTTCATGTCATAAAGTTCATTGGTCTTCCATTGAATCATTTGGGACTGTAGCAATTCAGTTCGAATGTGGCTTTTCTTCTTTTTATGTGCCGTGTCCCTTCAGGACGTAGACGATCATAGCTCTCCACTTCTCTTATCCCTTGTAGCTCTCAATAAGTTTTGCCCATTTGCTACTTACCCCAGGCCATGTTCTGTTATCCACTTGCTTAAGCCCACTAGGTATGTCATATGTTGCATTTTATTCTCTCTCTTTCACTCTATTCAACCTGTGAGTATCAGATTCACCAAGCCCTCCTTTCTCATTACGTGTTCCAGAAATTTCAACTGCCTCTTCCCGGTCTTAAATATAAGCTTTCTTCTTGTTTGCATCCTCTCCAAAACCTCATTGTTGCTCACACGCTCGGTCCATGATATCCTTAGCATCCTTCTGTAGAACCATGCCTCCGTCACCTCGAGTCTCTTCTTCATCTTTGAGGAGAGCGTCCAACATTCGTTGCTGTAAAGGAGGACAGATGTCACTGAGCAGTTTAGTACTCTTTTCATTGTAACCAAAGAAATCTTCCTGTCTCGTAATACTCTACCCAGCTTTTGAAATGCTTCTTTGGCCATCCCAATACGTCTTCAGATCTCAGCGTCGCACTTGCCGTCCTCTGTCAAAACACTACCCAGATATTTAAATTTCTTTTAATGCCCCCGATCTGTAAATCATATTTGGAGCTTATCCTTTTACTGATGACCATGCATTCTGTCTTCTTGTAGTTTATGCTTAGTCCCTTCTTCTCGCTCTCCTTCGCTACTTTCTGTAGGAGGTTTTGTAATTTCTTTTCCGTGTCTGCTATCAGTACTTTATCATCTGCGTATCTTATATTGTTAAGATTGTGGCCGTCAATGACGAATCCCGGTAGGTTTTCCAGTTCTCTCAGAATTGCTTTGCTGTATAGGCTGAATAGATCCGGCGAGAAGACACATCCTTGCCTTATGCCTGTGGCTAAACAGTCATAACACAGCTGAGGACACTAGAGTCAAAAACCATCCTACTTCTGAACAGAAATACGAGTACAGAATTTCAATCTTGAAATATCTTAATAAATGTTTTCTATTAAACTATCAACATGTTTTTTTATATTATATAAAGTGATTTGTTTCCATTCTCAGATTGAAAAGAAAATAAGCGCAATATATTCCTAAAGACTTTATAGAACCAGTTCCTGGAAATTTAAGGAGGCACGGATTGAGGAATCGGAGAGCCGAGTTCAAATTCTAGTCGAATCCATTACATTCACTTACATGCTAATACCCTTGAGAAAGGTATGAAGCCTCTTCTTCTCCCACCAGCTATGGGTAAATAGCAGGACAGACCGGGTTCTATAGCCTTGGATGGCAACTGGTCTACTGCAGAAAGAAATGGCAACCTACTGCAGGAAAACAAATCTGCCTCGTCAGTCATGTATCGAAAGATACATGATCACCTAAGCGTGTATCACGCATGGCACATAACTGACTCCAGGAAATTTGGGTTGCCATTTTTGACTACAACTGCAGTGGAACAGCCACATATACTATAACAAAAGAATACCCACCTACATTAATTCAGCTTGACAATTTTGAATTTTTGTGGATCTTTCATTTCATTATTTACATTATTTATATTCGAACTATTGTCCTCATCTTTGTTGTTATCACAACGTTTCGGTCGTTGTACCCTCCGTCCTTCCTCAAGGACATACCGATCTAGGTAAATTACAGAATTCCCTGTAATTTACGCAGATCGATATACACCTGAGGAAGGCCGAAGGGAACAACGGCCGAAATGTTGTAATAATAACAACAAAGATAAGGACAAAAGTCCGAGTATAAATAGTGTAAATAATGATAACTTCCCAGAACTTCAGCCAAAAGACGACCAGGTGATGATAACAACAAAGATGAGGATATTAGTCTGAATGCAAATAATGATAACTCCTCATCCCAGAAATTCATGCAGAAGGCGATCAGGTTATAATAACAACAAAGATGAGGATATTAGTCTGAATGCAAATAATGATAACTCCTCATCCCAGAAATTCCGTTAGAAACTTTTATTTCATGTGTTAAAATTTGGTTATTGAATGTAAAATCTCAGGAGTCAATTTTCTCTAAGAATTTTTATCATCACAAATCTTTGAAATATATACTCACCTGCCATGTGGCTGAAGTAATTGTGTATTTCTTGATGGTTCCAGTCTTTGGTGTTTCAGACCAGGGAAAAAAATAAAATTTCGAAAACTAGTCAAGTCAAGCAAATCATCCCAATTTGAAAGTTTGTCGCATTCAATCTTAGTATCTTTTATTTTCTACATGGTCTTTGTGTTAAAATAAGCTCGACTTAGTAAATATCAAGGGCTACACCGAATTGATATAGTTGCGTATTTTCTACAAGTGACAAAGTTTAGCGTTTGGACCCTAAAAGGTAGGGTTTTGAATTTTAATCTTTAAGGTAATCAAGATCTGTAGTAAATTGTATTTTCAGTTACCAATTGAAAAAAAAAGAAGTTTGTTACGGTCATTACTTTCTAGGATTGATATCGGGTCATCAATTTTGTGAAAGTCAACAGCTGCTGGACAATGTATATTGTAGAAGTCGGTATTATACTTGCGTAGTCAGACACTTGTTACTATACATCAAACGGTCTCTAGAGAATGTGGTATTAAACTAATTAGAGGACTTTGAAAGTAGTTAGTAGCTTTAAGTAGATATACTATTGGAATGTTGGCTGAAAATAAAAAAAAATGAGAATACAAACTTCGTAAAATTACTCGTACAACATCTTGTTGCGGAAACGAAGAAAGAGTAACCAAGAAAGCAGAACTTGTCGCTCGTGTTATTTCTGCTGAGGAGGTTAATTTCTTCTTCGCCTCAGCAAACGTAAATTCGAGGAAAAAGGAATACATCATATTTTGGGTAAATAAATGTATAATTTATTTACATATATACAAATCCAGTATACTACTCGTTGCTGTTGTAAAAGGCGACAGAGTGGGGAAGGAAGAAAGAAAAAGAAAGAATGTTGGTCATGGCTGTCGGCTGATGTTTTCAGTGAAGACGGTGGCGGCGAAGGATGAAAGTTGAAAAGTATCGCTTTAAGTCTCGGTCTGCCTGCAGCGTTCTTGACCAACCTCTGCGTGTCGACATCTCAACCGGGTCTCTCTCCCTCCGTCTTCTGTGGCGTTGAATCAAGGAATTTATATCCGTCGTATCGGCTCCAAATCACAGTCTGTGTCTTTTAGCGGAAGTTATTTCTACTGGTCAATATATAAAGTTCATTTTATCATTTAATACCGAAAACATGCGTCGAGCGTTTTCGCAAACTGCTTTAGGTTATCGAGCAGTCAACATCCAGTTTAGTGTAAAAAACACGACAATCTTGAATGAAATAATACAACAGTGAAGAAGTTTATAATACGAAGTTTGTCCAGAAAGCCTCCAGTCATTTAATATTAACAGAAATTAGTCTACCTTGAGTAGTGATACCTTTTACCTTTTTAAGGCAATCTCCTTGGAACCAAGAACTCATTCAATTTTGCAAATAGATTTTAAACCTTCTTTTTTTTTTTTTTATCAATATCAGTTACTTCGTCACATTTTACTTAATATGATTCATTGTGTTTCAACTGTAATTTTGGTTTTGGGAAAAGTCGAAAGTTGCATGGAGCCATATGTAAATTGTAGTAAGGCTGACAAACTTAGGCAATGCGATATTTTGCCAAAGACCCTGCCTGATATTTTGCTGTTCTACCTGCTTAGTCATTTTGAATGTAATAGTTGCACATTTCACACACTCACTCAACTCAATACCAACTGAGTAACCCTAAAAGAAGGTGTATGCTCATGTATACGCAGCAATTTGATTAGTTGCAAAGTTATGTTAAGGCCACTCTACCGGTTTCCAATATATTTAAAATGGTTAAATATTTTCCAAATGTATCGCTCTCTCTAAAGTTGACCTGCAAAGTTGGTCATGCGTTAGTAATAATTTTGAAGTTTAGTTTTTCTAGTATTTATTTATGTGTTGCCGAATATGCGACTCGTTGCATCGACGTATCTATTGTAAATATTTTACACTATTTTCATTATTCGGACTATTGTCCTCATCTTTGTCGCCATATTTATTACGTTTCGGCCTTTCAGTATCTGTTTATATTTCTGAGATGAGGTATTATGTACACTATTTACAATATTCGGTCTATTGTCTTCATCTTTGTCGCCATATTTATTACAACGTTTCGGCCTTTGTACGCTCCGGCTTTCTTCAGGTGTTTGGATTGTCGAACTGAACCCTTTATTTCGCTCATTGGGGTGGACTGTTCTAGTTCCACGTGTCATCTTTAATGGATGTCAGTTATCCACTACGCCATGTGTCCTCAAGGATAAAGGCGTTCGTTAGATTCAGTGATAGGACCCAAAAAGTGTGAGTTCAATACCCGGTTAAGGCAGTGGAGAGGGGAATTAACAAGTGATAACTGATAACTGGCATCCATTAAACATGGCACGTGGAAGTAGAACAGTCTACCCCAGTGAGTGAAATAAAGGGTTCAGTTCGACATTCCAACCACCTGAAGAAGGCCAGAGCGTACAACGGCCGAAACGTTGTAATAAATATGGCGACAAAGATGAGGACAATAGTCCGAATAATGTAAATAGTGTACATAATGCCTCATCTCAGAAATATAGACAGGTAAATATTTTAATCGTCACGTTGAGGTGTGAGGGAGATTTCGTGTGTTGTATTGATGGGTGTGAGAGTTGTGAGGATGTGAATGGTGGGAGTACCCCAGGAGCTATTGTCACTACTACCTGAGCCTGCGGAATCTTCTTTGTTCTTAAAGATTCGAACAAACTCGAGACAGGGATCCAAAAATGGTCCCAGCAGCTCTTTGGACTGGGCAGGTAATATTTTAGGTGTTTTTCCAATTATTTTTGCCGTGATTCTTTCTCCTTGTTAGAACCATTATTTGATTCCTTGTCTTTAAATAGTTGCTAAGAAGATCTCACTTTATCCATATTTGGCCTCGTATCAGAATAAACACAACCTATTACATATTCTTAAAGTGCAAGCAGTTTTTGATGCTCGTGGTGTTATCTCTGCACATTTTACCTAGGAAGTTTTTAGTGCAAAACGTCTACACGTGATTTGCTTGTGTATGCGAAACAAAATGTCTATTGCTGATCAGATACAGGCTCATCATTGTGTCAGTGGAGGCTGAGCTTTATCTTTGCTCTCCCCTCAAATACAGTGAGTACTAATTCTCCATGGTGGAAAAAGGATCAATAATAATAAATCGCCCACTTCGTCACTGGTACTTATCCATAGATTAAGCAGATTATCTTTGACCACTCATTATTTGAAGAGGCCACTCAGCAGGAACTTAGTGACTTATCTGAAAATGGACAGAAAGCCTTGATTGGTTTGTACTCACTATCACAATGCACAATTGAAGTTTGTAGTCGTGACCATGTTTAGACATGCCTTTTTCCCCAAAAAGCCTCTCCACAAGCAATGTCTAGTGTTCAGACATAAAGTATTGTACAGAATAATACCTTCATCTTTGCCTCATATTTTTTGTTCTGCAACCTTCCTTGTTAGCAGTTATGAAATGACGTATTTCTGTTTCTGTTTATTACTTAAACAAGTATCCCTATCTTTGTTGTTTAGATCTCCGTCCTTGTTGGTATTATTGTAGGTTTTCAAATGAATATTATGTTTATTTCATTAATCATCATTTCTGACAAAATGACACATCATATGAAATTAATAAATAAAATTTTTATTTTGTAAAAGTGATAGATTATAGAATCAAGGTATTAATAATCTTGAATACATTATGATATAACAAGTTCTTAGTTAAAATTATCACTCAAGTATTGACCATTATCACTAAACCTAAATATTTTTGTTTATTTCCTTTAACGTATCCTCAATGTGGTTTTTGCTTTAGTAATTATCATGACTTGTGTATATACTTTGAGTATCGATAAAATTGCTTGACAAAAACAAGTTGTAATGCGTTTTTACTTATTTTGACTTGATATATCTAAATATTTATATCTCTAAATCTTGATAATTAAATAAATCTTGATAATAAAATCATAAATAAAATTTGATAAATCTTGATAATAAACTTGATATATCTAAAAAATTAAAAAAATCTAGTGGAAACCTTATATAAATGGTTTATTTCGTTCGATTTTTAGTTTCTTTTAAATTAAAAAAATATGTGGACCACCCGAAAGCCATTTTTAATGGACTATAGCATCTAACCTATTTGGAACCAAGATAAAATTAAGTCAAAAACTGTTTATTTGTATAGACATTTATAAGTGTGCCAAATTTTAGTTTCATATTTTCTCCAGTATCAAATTTATAAGATGCCAAATTTGACAAAACCATGATTTTTGGCATGACAAATTGTTCTCGAAAAATGTTTTAACTTTAGAACTTTGTTCACTAAACGAAATTTCTGTCACGTGGTTTTTGAAGATAAGTGATGAAAATTTCTGACCTGCTGCTGACATGAAAATAGCCAATTTTTAAGATGTTAAAAAACTGAGCAAATTTTAGTCAGTAATACTGACATTCCTATAACAGGAATCAATACGGTTAATGTATAGGAATAATTTATTAATTTATAAATGGCAGGAAAACTAAATTAGGTGCTGTGTCGGAAATTCTTTGTAAATGAGAAGTTCTCAAAGTGGATAGCATCTTTTTTCTATTTTGCCATTTTGTCCATTTTCAAGTTCTTATAAAGATAAAAGTACATAAGACACACCTAAGCTGTTTTGATTTTTGTCATTTACAACAAATATTAACTATTATTACCAAATTTGAATTTTCTATCTATCTATCTATCTATCTATCTATCTATCTATCTATAGAACACATGTACACATCAAGTGCTCCATGTGTTCTACATACAGATCTATCTATCTATCTATCTATCTATCTATCTATCTATTTATCTATCTATCTATCTATCTAAAACTCTTTGTTGTTGCACTGTTATTTTTGATAGTGTTTTGCGTCCTTTTGTGTTACTAAAAAGCATTCGATATATTGTCTACTCATGCATGTGCAATCTATTTTAAGTTCTGTGTTTACGTAGTCTTGCATGATCGGCTATGCTTTTAGCCCGCTTTGCAAAACAGACAATGAAATTATCGATATGTAATTACTGGTAAGTTATAGAATAAAGACCATTGATTAAATGAGAAAGCCAAACATAATTACAGCAATATCCAGAACCTAACAGACTGATGCAAAAGTTTTCAATTTTTTTTTACGCCTTATATTTATGTAAATTCATAGCCTCATTATTCAGTCATCAAATTATTTTTCCGGTTTTTTACTGCCTTATATCACCTTTAAAATAAATTGTAGTTTTATTATATATTACTATTACACATGACATGAAAAAGAGCATTGCATAAAACGAAACAAGTGCTACAATGATGGTGACGCTGTCACGACCGCCTTTGGCCGCTTCCTAAACAGGAACGAATAGGACGCTTCAACCTTGACCTCTTACCGTTTCGGGGCGCATGGGGTCAACTACAACACCCCTGGAGAGTATGTGGCATATAGAAGAAACCCCGCCTATCCTATCTCTGGTCGCTTCCTGCGTTGTCTTTGTAATACATAGGCAGACATGATCGCGCAATAAAATAACTGGTTACATTTCTTGTCTAGAAAAGTGTATTTTCTATTCCAGTGTGACATTCATTTGGTTTATTTTGTTTTACGCCATATCAACCACGATGGGTTATTTAATGCCGACAAGATTTTTATGGTAATTCTATCTATCTATCTATCTATCTATCTATCTATCTATCTATCTATCTATCTCAGTATATATTGGTGTGGTTTGGTTTGTTTTACGGCATATCAACCTCAATGAGTTATTTAATGCCGACAATTTTTATTGCTGCTAATATTTTCCTTAAAAAATGTTGTGGATTCCGGGATGAAATCCGGTCTTAAATGAATGACAAACGCAGGAATGAAATATAGCAAATAAATATATTGACGTAATAATACAATTGGTAATACGGTTAGTAGATCCAGAAATGCGGTTAGTAGCAATAATAATATATATACAGTCTGGGAAATTCAGTATCCAAGTATGAATTCCTTCTGAGTCAGCGTGCTCGCAACTGTGACTCCTACATAGTGGTTACCTCACACTCTCACTCTCTCACTCTCTCACTGTCTCATCGTATCACTCTGTCTAACTGACTGTCCGACTTCCGGGTATTCACCGGCAGCAGTACAAGTACACACTGGGCGAGTCTACTTGTATGAAAATCTATTCTCGGTAATATTTTTTCTCCAAAAATGTACCGCTGGTAATATCTTTCAAAAAATGTATTGCTGGTAATAATATATTGCTGGTAATAATTTTGACAAAGTATTTCTGGTATTAAAACCTATTTTTACACTTTCATAGTGTTTTGACCCGAGTTTGGAGGTTAACTATGCTGGGACCCTAACAGGTGCTACCACACAGGGTTAGGATGAACTTGGGAATATCAGCAATTATGAAATGGTTTCACGCTCCTCAGAACCTCCTGATCAGAGGCCTTGCTGTTGGACGTAGTTTATTGTCTTACCCAGGACGCGGATGTAGTTTATCGTCATACCCAGGACGCGGATATAGTCTGAATAGTAACTATTTGCCCATAGCTGGGATCCTAACAGGTGCTACCACCCTAGGCCAGGATGGATCTGGGAACACCAGCAATTAAGAGGTGGTTCCACGCTCTTCAAAACCTCCTGATCAGAGGCCTTGCTGTTGGACGTAGTTTATCGTCTTACCCAGGACGCGGATATAGTCTGAGTATAGCTGGGACCCTAACAGGTGCTACCACCCCGGGTCGGGATGGACCTGGGAACACCAGCAATTAAAAGGTGGTTTCACACTCCTCAAAACCTTCTGATCAGAGGCCTTGCTGTTGGACGTAGTTTATCGTCATACCCAGGACGCGGATGTAGTTTATCGTCTTACCCAGGGCGCGGATGTAGTTTATCGTCATACCCAGGACGCGGATGTAGTTTATCGTCATACCCAGGACAGAGTGACATTCGAAAACACCAGTTTGCTTAGTGAAGTGCTGCTTAATAACAATTTATCTGTATTAAAACAATGTGTAATAAAGAAATTTCTTTTGAATGATAATACCAAAGAGGAATATTTTTCCTTTAGTAGAACTCATATTTTAGTAGAACTCATATTTAAATTGAGATAGTCAAAGCTCTCCAGAATCTTAACTTGATTTTTTTTATATATAAATCTATTTTTCATCGTCAGTGACTTTCTTGTCTAAATTTTTTGTGTTGAACAAGAAGAGAAATACTAATGTCTTCATTTGGGAACCATGTTCTTAGATTTTAGATTTTCTTAAGGTCTGTAAACGACCCTACTACAATTGCCTGTTTACTCATTCAATAAATAAGAGGTGAATAAAGTTTGAAGATATTTTTAAAGTTTACCTCAACCAGAAATAGAAAGTGAACGCATGTCAGTTTACAGTTAATAAACGTTCTGTGTTTCATTAACGGCCAACAAAGATGTTTTACTTGTGCTTTGACTAAATAAATAAATAAAAGGAATCTAGTATTAACATTATTATATACTAACAGTAGAGCTCGGCGTTGCCCGGGGATGTAACAGTAAGAGATAGATCAAGTATCGACCATCATAAAGACAGAAAAATAAAATTGACAAAGATTATTGTTTAAGGTTGACGGACACGCATGTCTTAATTAGTTTTTTTTTTTTTTTTTTACGAATTGGTCAAACCCAAACTCAAACAAAAACATTGTTTTCAATCGTTATGAGTCTACCGATTGCATAGAATTTTATTATAAACAATTGTCTTGTAAATGGAATTTTAAAAGCATTCTGAATGTAAAAATAAAGAAAAAAGTGTGCAAAACAATAAGAAACACTACCTGCCAAAAAAAGTGAAGTTTTGTTGAAATCGGTTGAAAAATGTAGGAAATCCGATCCCATATATAAACGAACAACACACACACACACACACACACACACACACACACACACACACACACACACACACAACCTGGGTTTTATAATAAGTATAACTCGATAACTCGATATTAATAAGTATAACTCGATATATAACCAAATTTTATAGGATTAAGCTCAAAATGTCTCGTGCACACCTCTCTGAAAAAATTGTAAAAATCCATTATTGTCTGGTGAGATATATTTACAACACAAAAAGCTTCCTGCTCACTCATTTTATTACACCAACAATATATGATATGATTCAACTGCTGGAATTTTCCTTTTGATTTAGCAAAAAATGAGTTTTTTTCTTATTGCTACATTTCATTTATACTGTGAACAGTCTTTCATTTTGTCCTTCCATACATAACCGTCCAGAGAGGCACTGCATTTCTTTCCAATTCATAAATGTATTACATGATTCACGTTTTAATTCTCGTCGAATAAATGATTTGTTCTTCATCCAGTCAATAACTGGTAAGGTATCCTCTCAAAGTAATGGCTTCACAACCTCCGTGAACGCAGATCTATCCATCTTGAGGGTTCCTGGATATCTGAATGGATAAATTAAAACCACTATATGAAAACAGCTATTGAACCTTAAAGTTACTTGTACCAAAATGTTAACAGTGGACCCGATGATTCTCATGCAAAGAATAATGAACCCAATCCTCTTCTTGTAAAGAAAAGAAAACCCTGTCATGAGTGGGTTTTCTAATCCTTGACAAGATCCGAATATTTTAATAAAAAAATGCGTTTACACATTTGGTGGTGGCAGTCAAAAACAAGTGAAAATTGTACAGAATTTAAAACAAGTTGAAGAAATTGAATAAGAAAAATAACTTGAAGGAAATTAGAGTGGCAGATAATGTTTGGCTAAAAAATAATCAATGCTGGGGTGGGGAAAAGGTTAAGAGTTTCTATAGAAAAAGAAATTCAAGAAATTAAATGAAATCAAATAAAAAGAAATCGGAAAGAATTGGGAAGACAAGAAATTCTCAAAACGACATAAAAAAGGAAGTAAAAGGAAAATATAAAGAAAGGAAAAATGAAATGAAAACTGAGAAGAACAAAAGAGGAAATTGTGAGTTGGATTTTGTCAAGATTAGCGAACCCAACATTTCCATGTCAAAAACAGCGAACCTAATTGTCCCCATGTCAAGATTAGCGAACGAAATTATCCCCACGTAAAGAATAGCAAACCCTTGACAAAATATGCATTGCAAAAGCAATGTTGGAAATATAAATGAATTTGTTTATTAAAAATGAGCAATTAAAATAACATATTCACTTTCCATGAAAAAACATTTCAAATATCTTAGAATGCTGGTTGTGTTGAAAAGATTAATGTGGCTGCGTGTTGAAGAGCATTTAACATTTATACATTCTTTTAAATCAAGGAAAAACAATGGAAAACCGATTTGTGTTTCAACGATAAAAAAATCAACAAATACAAAACAATTTTTGTAATGTGTGAATAATAAGGAGAAAAAAGTAGTTTCCCTTTATCTGTTAGCTTGAATAAGAATAAATGTAATTAAGTAAGTTTTCTGAATAGAATGTTCAAAGTTCTGTATTGAAATAGAATATTGCATTCAAAAGAACATACAGTAAGTTCAATTGTGTATTTTGTATAACTAACAGAGTTGTTGCTACAAAGAAACTTGGCTTGTTCACTTTCTCCAACCTTAAAAAGAACTGATGGTGAATGATATCAACCAAGTTCTGCAATTCTCTGTGTGTCCAAAGCAAGAATTGCGGAGTGAGTAGAATGAATAATCTGTGTAGACGCGTGAGTTCTACTGTCTTCAACTGTTTTAGTCATTTTCAACTAGACTGTCCAATTTTGAAAAACAATCTTGCCGCGCTTTTCAAAGAACACTCACTGACTCACTTTGAACATTCAACGAACGACTCTCGAAACTTTCCACTAAATTTCTTATACATATTGAACGAATCGTTGGGCTTCGACAAACTTTTGCAAAAAGAAAATAAATTATTACCAATATTTGGTAGGCTCACAGCACGAACATATTGTTCCAGTTTGGATAAATTTTTGAAAGAACACTTGTTTGAAAATATCTGATGATAAAGTCAAGGATGAAAAATTAACCAATCGATGATTTTTATAACAAAAGAACACGAAAAATATCTGTTTGATGAAAAATTAACGGATTTTATAACAAAAAAATTCAGGAAAAATTGTGGTGAATGCGATCAGTAAATTGTCCTTTGATATTTAGTATTTATTATTTAACCAATCACAGTTGAGAAAAATGTAGGTGTGGCAAAACATAGTAGTAATAAAAAGGATAGTGTTTGGTGAATGCATTACAGAATCCCAATAACCTGTTAATCGTTTTTCGTTCCATCCACATGAATTCACTTAAATAATCTGGTAATAAATTGCATCTGCATCTTTGCATGTTCTTAATTTTAGCCTTATGTCCAGTATGATTCAATATGTCTTCTTACATGATTTACATTTTAATTCCCGTCAAATAAGTGATTTGTTCTTCATTCAGTCAATCACTGGTAAGCTATCCTCTCCAAGTAATGGCTTCACAACCTTCGTGAACGCAGATCTATCCATCTTGAGAGTTCCTGGATAATTGATAAATTAAAACCAGTATACGAAAACATCTATTGAACTTTGAAGTTACTTGTACCAAAATGTTCATATCTAGAACAGTGAACACGATTATTCTCATGTAAAGAATAATGGATCCAATCAACTTCTTGTAAAGAATAGCAAATTGTGCCGTGAGTTAATCTTGACAAGATCCGCGACTTCTGTTTGATATCAAATCCCTTCCTATGATAAAATCCAAAGAAGAATCTGCAATGTTATTGGTCCTCACCTGGCATTTCGACTTCAGTCACTTTCCTACCGCCATAACGTTGCTTCCCTGTCTCTATTCTATAAATACTTTCATGGCAATTGTTCTGATGAGCTTTCCTCTATAGTACCTAAGCTACGAATTTAAGCGCAGTACTAGATTGGCAGCAAGGTCTCATCATTTTACAGATAAAATGTCTAGATGCAGCCGTAAGTTCTATGCTAACAGTTTCTTCTCTCGTATTTCCCACTTGTGGAACTCTTTTCCGGCTTCTTGTTTTCCAGTCAAGTTTGAACTTCAAAACTTTAAATACAATGCCCATCTGGGAATTTAAAATTAAAAAATTATTTTTTATTTATTTATTTATTTTTTTCAAAATCTAGCCGATTTCATTTAGATTCATATATCAAATGCATTAGTTACTCACCATAACGAGACTGACCACAATTTTGACATAAAAAATGTTACTCTGATGAAAGAAGAACAAAATTCACTATGACGAAAAGGTCTTGATCGTAAGGTCATTTACAATAATCTACTTAATCATTTTCAGATATTACATTTTATTTACTTTTATTTACAATTCTGTGGCGGACTTGACCACATTAATTTAACTTTAGATTAGGAAACAAGGCTCACGCAGAAAAGGATAATCAAAAGACATTGTTACACATAAAATATGTATTTAACAAGATGTACAATATCAAACAACGATGTGAAGTAAAGCATGCATTTAAGTAAGAAAAGGTTGCAATAAACAAGAGTTGTCTCTCTTTAACTGTTATTTTAGTGTTCAATGAGAAATAGTCATTTGGTTCAAAGCTCACTGGAATAATGATTTATGAGAGTCTCTTGTAATGATTGTTCTTGAAAGATATTGTTGTGTAAGAAGAGTTTATGTGAGTGTGTACAAGGTATGTTCAGCATGTGAGTGAGTGTGTGTGTGAGTGAGAAAGCTGGCGCATGGTTTCAACTGTAGTGGATTCGTTTGGCAGTTGAAATCTCACTAGTTGGAATTAGAAAAATCTTGGCTTAAATAATTTGAAGAAAAGACAGGTTTTAAAATTTTCAAGTTAACAATGTTATGCTCATTCAGACATAAAACCTTCCTAGTCTTTATTCACTTACTTTTTTGTTCAGTTTTGGAAAACATTACCAGAGACATGCGCATAATTATATTGCTTAGCAATAAGACAAAAATGACAAAAAGTAACTCGACACAATTGTGAAAGAGAAAATGAAATGTTTGAATTATTATGACAAAATTAGATTCGGTATTACTTTTATTCCATTATTTGCTCAAACTATTGTCCCCCAAATCTTTTTGTTGCTTTTATTTTCACCACATCATTTTGTTGTCGAATCCATTCAGGTGTGAAGAGATAAATTCAATTATATTGACATAATAATCATTCCAAGAATTATTCAGATTACTGGTCGTATTTTTTTGGTTTGTTGTTCCCAGCATTTTAGTGGATCGGTTCTATAGCTTTGCTCAAATGTACAAACCGTATGGAAAACGAAAGGTATCTTTTTTAGTTAGGGTGGATTGCATAAACAGAAAATGTTAACAAATTGAAAAAAAATGATCACAAATAAACTTGTAGTGGTGTTGTAAGATATGTTAGCTAGGGTCACCATGAAATGTAATAGCAATCAAGAAGGAAAGCTGTGTTCTTATAAGCAACACTTCACATGAAATATGCACAGAATATATGAGAGAAATAAGTCAAGCTCCATGAACATTAAATAAATATTTGTATTATAACAACAATATACAAACATCAAAAATAAGCATGAAAAAGTTACTTCCCTTCTGTCTGTAATAAAAAGGGTGAATGCAGTTAAGTAATGTTGAGTTACAATATTAAATGTTAATTAATTATAAAGTTCAATTAATGTTCTTAGCTCAATTAAGAATAATTCCACAGTCTGTTAGTATGAAAAGATGTGCACAAGTGATATTAATAGAAGTTAATAAGATTACTCGAATGAGTAATAACTAAGAATTAAAATGTTATATTAAGTAATATAGCGCCGTGCCGTATATTCAGAGAATTGAACCGCTACCAATGTTGGCTAACAGCGAGAGAGTTTATATAGGTATGCATAGGCTCAAGTGAGCTTGGCGCCAAAAAATATTAGAAAGATACTAAAATACGCGATTGGCCAGGAAATGGACCAATCCGTGATTTTAGAGAAAAGTTCAAATAATGTGCGATGGCAAAATTGTTATATAGTAAGTATCATATATTTATGAACCAATGACGTTAAAGAAAGCGGAGGTGTGGCACATGTAAGTGATCACCACAAAATGAGTTATTCCTTTGTGCTAAACATCGCAGCAATGTGTGCTTTGGTCTGTTGGTGGCTATTTTCTGTTTAGACTAAGACAAGATCTGTCTATTTCCAGACGTGAAGATGACAGGGTGAATATATTTACAGAACTCCAAAATCGTAAGTCCCACTGAGGACTATATTCGCTATACTAGCAAGTGATATGCAAGGCAAACTTAATAATCCTTGTTTGAAAAGAAGCACCATTATACACTTATCTTAAACCGAAACAAGACCACAAATACAGTGAGGGTAGAAATCATGACATTAGTCAACTGGTACGAAAGCCGATCTAAATGACAATATCTAAGACAAATGATGCTAAACAAATTAAGGTGAGAATTTCAAAATCACGGAAGAGTTTCCAACATATGGCGAAACCAGGTGTAATGTCTGCTACAGTTTTAAAACTATGGAACCTATATAAGAAATTAGGTAAGATTTCCCAAATCAATCATGTTGAATAAGAAACTGAATGAAAGTTTTCCGGTATATTTACCCGGCTTCCCACTAAAGCAGTATGTGACACAAGGTCGATTTTATGTGGGGATCCCATACACATATGTATATGGAACAAGGACAAAATTACCCAGTCTCGATCCGATGTACCTTAGAAACCTTTGCACTAAGAAACGTTGATATATGGTGACCTCAATATGTACTGGGTTCACCATAAGAGATACCAAAGTAAACTTTGTACTTGGTATTACTTCAGAATATCAAAAGTCCTAGGTGCACCAAGGGTTCTTAAAAGGTGCCCTAAACACTGCTAAGTGCAGAATCGGGCCTCAAACGATGTTGGTGGTTGTGCCAATATAAACAGGAAATTAACCAAGCTGAAATTAAGATATACACACCAGAAAACCAAATGACAGGAAGTTATATAAACAAGGGAAGAAAGCAGAATCGTTTGCATCCATGTAAAAAGAAAATCAAATGGTTGAAGAAAAACCCTTTATTGGTTGATGTTAATTTGGTGGAGTCTAGAATTGAATAAGGAATTATTATTATATATGACAAGCTTTTTATGTAACCTGTGATATCAGAGATTAAGATTTATCTTACAAATACATCAATACTTTCATTCAGTATCTATCTATATTTCTGAGATGAGGTATTATGTACATTATTTACATTATTCGGACTATTGTCCTCATCTTTGTCGACATATTTATTACAACGTTTCGGCCCTTCAGTATCTGTCTATATTTCTGAGATGAGGTATTATATATACTATTTACATTATTCGGACTATTGTCCTCATCTTTATCACCATATTTATTACAACATTTTGGCCTTTCAGTACCGTCTATATTTCTGAGATGAGGTATTATATACACTATTTACATTATTCGGACTATTGTCCTCATCTTTGTCGTCATATTTATTACAACGTTTTGGCCCTTTAGTATCTGTCTATATTTCTGAGATGTGGTATTATATACACTATTTATATTATTCAGACTATTTTCCTCATCTTTGACGCCATATTAATTACACTGTTTCAGCCGTTGTATGCTCCAGCCTTCTTCAAGTGGTTGGAATGTTGAACTGAACCCTTTATTTCACTTACTGGGGTAGACTTCTGCGTGCCATGTTTAATGGATGTCAGTTATCAGTTATCTCCTGTTAATTTCTCAGTTCTGAAAGTTCTCCACAGCCTTAACCGGATATTGAACTCACACACTTTGGGTCCTGTCACTGGATCTAACCAACGCCTTTATCCTCAAGGATAAAGGAGAACTTTCAGAAATAGGAAATTAACAGGAGATAACTGATAACTGACGTTCATTAAACATGCATCTGTAGGATTTGTCTTTAGATTTGATAAGAGGGATGCACTTAGCAGACATTCCTATGTGATTGGGGCACTTTGAGAAGTATGGTTAGCAAACTTGTCTCAACAATTACAAATTAGTAGTGAGTTCAATCCTCAATGGGTGCTCTGTACTTTCGACCTTGTGCCATATCTAAGCTATGCTTAGTAAATCACTATTCCTATGAAATCTTTTTCAATGCTCTCCTTGCTGGAAAGTGTGCTGTCATGGTGTTGGCTTAAATGGGCACATGAGAATCCATCCACCCTGAAGCAGTAGCATGCAAATGTGTGCGGAGGGGCAGAGGGTGTGACGGTCCATATTGGGAGGTCATCCAATCAAAGAGAGAAATAAATATTTAGGTTATATTTAATTTGAATAAAGTGTTTATTTCATATTTCATCTGTTTTTACATATTTAAAGTGTCTTCCTTTGTCAAATTTCTCACATTCAGTCAGTTATGATACGTGTGATACATGCTTACGTGATCATGTATCTTTTGATACATGACTGACGAGGCAGATTTTTTTCCCACAGCAGGTTACCATTTCTTTCTGCAGTAGACCAGTTGCCATCCAAGGCTATAGAACCCAGTCTTTCCTGCTATTTACCCATAGATGGTGGGATAAGAAGAGGATTCATACCTTTCTCAAGGATATTAAAATGTAAGTGAATGTAATGGATTTGACTGGAATTTGAAATCAGCTCTCCGATTCCTCAACCCAAACCGCTATCCATTACTCCACCGTACCTATAGGTAGTCCCTACTTGAGTCTTAGGGGCATACAATCAAGGAGTTGTCCCTGGACATCACCAAACTCTGCCCGTCACTGCCCTGAAGGGAGCTGACAATTTTGTCTGAAATGACAATGACAATAGTGACCCTTACTCCATTACCCCCTAAAGTCATTTTCTTTACTTATGATTATTTCCAAATATATTGTCTCTGAAACAGCAGTTATTCCAGTTTATGACCTAAAACAAGTGTCATATGCAGGGAGAAAGAAAATGAGGGGAAAAAAGAAAATGGGGGAAAGAAAATGAGTGTGGGAAGAAAATCTGGGGCAAAAGAAAATGAGGGGAAAAAAAGAAAATGGGGGCAGGGGGAAAGAGTCAGTTGAAAATAATCAATCTCATCTGGTCTTTGACTGATTAATTTGTTTGTTTAATGGTATATGAACACCTCATGGGTCATTTAATGCCAAAATTTAATTTTTGGGAAGTTTTGATGTAATAAAAATATGATATATATTATTCTGCTTTCACAATTGAATATATGGTAGATGAGTCTCAGCTTTTGTGCATATATGTTCAAAAAATAGAAAGTCACTCACTTGAATTGTAGCCATGACAAATACACGATGAGTTGTAATAAGGCTCCTACTATAATACACGAATAATATATGAATAATATACGAATAATATACGAATAATACACAAATAAAACACAAATAATACATGAATAATACACGAATAATACATGAATAATGTATTAATAATACATGAATAATACACAAATAAAACAAGAATAATACACAAATAAAACAAGAATAATACACAAATAATACATGAATAATATATGAATAATACATGAATAATGCATGAATAATATATGAATAATACACAAATAATGCATGAATAATAAGTGAATAATACTTGAATAATGCATGAATAATACACAGATAATACATGAATAATACAAATAATTCATGAATAATACACAAATAATACATGAATAATACACAAATAATACATGAATAATGCATAAATAATACACAAATAATGCATGAATAATGCACAAAATAATACATGAATAATACACAAATAATACATGAATAATACATAAATAATACACGAATAATGCATGACTAATACAAAAATAATACATGAATAATGCATAAATAATACACAAATAATACATGAATAATACATAAATAATACACAAATAATACATGAATAATACATGAATAATGCATAAATAATACACAAATAATGCATGAATAATGCACAAAATAATACATGAATAATACACAAATAATACATGAATAATACATGAATAATACACAAATAATACATGAATAATACACGAATAATACTTGAATAATACATGAATAATGCACGAATAATACAAGTTCTCCACTGCCTTAACCAGGTATTGAACTCACACTCTTTGGGTCCTGTCACTGGATCTAACATTAAGGCAGTGGAGAACTTGGAGGGGGGAATTAACAGAAGATAACTGATAACTGACATCCATTAAACATGGCACGTGGAACTAGAACAGTCTACCTGCGTGAGCGAAATAAAGGGTTTAGTTCAACATTCCTACCACCTGATGATGGCAAGAGCGTACAACGGCTGAAATGTTGTAATAAATATGGCAACAAAGATGAGGACAATAGTCCGAATAATGTAAATAGTGTATATAACTTTGGTATTGTGTATTTTATAAACCTATGAGGAGATAATTGTGCTTGATAACCTTTTCCATACCACTAATAATAAATACAGGTTAGACATTGAAACAATTCACCTGAGACTAAAATATAGTCATGGTTTTGAATTAAATCCAAATATTTTACTACCATGACTAGTAAGTCATATAATATTTTCAACTGTGGACTTAGTGCATCAATACTAGAGACTTGAGTCATCTTTTGATCAATAATTGGTCAAACATATTTGCTGGTATTAACCTATTGATCAAAGAGACTGCTACAACCGCTACAGTTACTCTGAATGTTTGTTATGTTTATTCTCTCTGCTGTTGCTTCTTGTCAAAGCTGTATTCACTCCCCTTGCCAGTAGCAGTAAGAGTAGGGAGATGTTGGCTGGATCAGAATCAGCCAATCAGCAGCAACCTATATTGTCATGTGATTAAGACCTGCCTTTTCATTCCCTCAGTGACAATTTGGCTGATGACACATAGAGTCAATTTAATTGTTCTGAAGCTATAATCTCTCTCGTGGGGTTTTCACAAGGCTAAATTGTTGGTCACTATAGAAAGCAGTAATGTCAGCCACTTCTTTACTTGAGTTGGTGAAAAGATTAAAAAAAAAATTTCTGATCTTGCATTAATAATATGTTGGTTTTTGGTCAGTGAGAGATAAAGAGAGATAGAGATAGAAGGAGTAGGGGAGAGAGAATATGGGGAGGGAGAGAGAGTGTGAGGGAGAGAAAAATAATAAACAAATAATAAAAACAATAATATTAATCTATAAATTTTCACTCTCTGGTCCTCTATGATCAGAGTGTAGTATCTGTGCAATCTATGAAAAGTACAGAGTGCATTAGGTAATTGAGAACAATTTATAATATAAAGATACAACAGAAAAAACAATATATTTTCTAAAGAATGTATATGCATGTTCGATGTAGAAAAAAAAAAAAAAGGTTATTCAGTGTAACTTCCATCAGCATTTGTATGATAGTGATGCACTTTCAGCTATCATGCCCATGTGGTGATATTCATGCCCATGTGGTGATATTCATGCCCATGTGGTGATATTCATGTCCATGTGGTGATATTCTTGTCCATGTGGTGATATTCAACTTTTCCTTCATGTTGTGGTGTTGCTTTATGTTGGAAAAAGTTTGTGAGATTTAAAAAAAAAAAGGAGAATTTCAGCTCAGAAACAAACATCATCTTAAAAGTATAGGAATACAGCACAAATAATATGTGGAGAAATTAATTGAAAAATAAAGGTAACTTGTTTACTAAAATAAAGGTACCTTGTTTTCAAAAATAAAGGTATTTTGTTTAAAAAAATAAAGGTACCTTGTTTACAAAAATAACGGCACCTTGTTTACAAAAATAAAGGTATTTTGTTTACAAAAATAAAGATACTTTGTTTACAAGCCTTAGGGAAATTTTAAAAGCTGGAAAATGAGTTTCACATGAATTTCCAAACAAAAACATTTGTTAAAATTTGAACTCTTGTCCTTCTCTCCTTGCTTGACACAGAACAATTTTGGATGAAATAGTCACGGGCAAGAAAAATGGACTACAGTTTATGACCCTAATGTCTATGGGTTAAATAGCAGGGCAGACTGGACACTCTTGCTTCAAGGAGGCAACCAGTTTAGAAGAAAACCTGTGAATTCAAAAACAATTTGGAAAGAGTTGGGCTATGTCAGGCTATCTTCCCAAGACTCATCACTGCTGCTATGATTGCAGTTTATGATTCTAATGTCTTATGGAACTTATGACATGACAACAATTACCACTTACCCTTTTCACAATTCTTTCACTTCTCTTGCTAAGCACGGGGATTTTTCCTGCTTTTCAGTTTCTTTTACTTTGAGATCTACTTGAAACCTTCACTGGGTTTGGTAAGATTTAAAATGAATTTCTGGGATGAGCTCTTATCATTATTCACACTTTTCACATGCAGACTATTGTCCTCATCTTTGTTGTTATTATTATAAGATTTCAGCCATTTTGCCTTACAGTCTTCATCAGGTGTATATCAATCCAGGTAACCTACAGGGAATTCTGAACTGAACCCTTTATTTAATCTACAGGGATAGACTGTTCTCATTCCACTATCCATGTCTAAGGAGATCTTCTCTAGTTCTAATTTTACTCTTATTTTGTCATTCTCTGACAGAATTTTGATGACTAGATCTTGTTATCTGAATTGAGTAATTAAAATCCCAAAGAATTTTATGTTTATTATTCTTTAAAAGAAAAGTTCTGGTTTGTGTATGTACCAATCATTTTTCAAAATTTCCAGTAGATTACTCTTCCTGCCTTTATTATATAATTCGTGGTCTCATTACTATTTCAACATAATCTACATTTACAATTTTTTGTGCCCTGTTTATCTTGACTGTTTATATTATAAATTATTATCATCTTCCATTAATTAGGATTCAGTTTCATTCTTTATATCTCCATCTTCATCTCATTATCACCATAAGACCATTGATAGCATTTAATTGTTGGGAATATGCATTTATCATTTTGGGTAATATTATGTTTTGTGATTTTTGTTCATCCATACTTTACTTATCCCATGAAACACAATTTAAGTGACCTATTGCCACATATGAGTAAAGAAAGTTAACTCATTGCTTGACATGTTTTGTTTGTTACAAAACAATAAACACTAGTCATTATATAGACAAAACAAGTGAGTTGCCTGAGAACTCATCTTTAATAGATAGATTGATAGACTGGGTTTTATATATGTGAATTGTTTTAAAACTCGAACATTTAGTGCATGGAGTGTAATATTTGAATAAAGTTTTAAAGAATATCTTACAAGCTTAAAACAAAGTAAACGCATATAAAAATTCCATATTTGTAGTTATGACTGTATAGTCTTGCAACATCATCATGCCTTTATTTAATGTTATATGTGGCGTGCTGAAAAGTCCTCAGTCTGGCTAAGAAGGGATTACTCAAAAATTCTGGTGTTTGATCATTTGGTCAGATTTGGGAGGAATTTTCCAGCAACATTTGTATATATATATATATATATATATATATATATATATGAGGAATAAAAAGACAACAAATTGATGACAATATTGGCAATAAGAATGATGATATTTTTTATATATTAGCCTTTTGACTAAATTGAAGCATGAAGAGAAAAATTTTAAAGTCGGGATTTTTGGACATGCTTTTAAAATCTTTCTCTTTGTACTTCAGTGAAAGATTCTCTTATTATTATTATTGTTATTATAATTATTATTACTATTATTATTATTATTATTTGTATATATTGTGTTTCCTGCTTTGTATCGTGTAGAACAGGATCCAAACTATGGTCTTTAGGCCCTATAGGAGAATTGTCATTTTATTGATAGAACTTTTCTTAGTATATGGGATGTTCCTAATAGGACAATCTTCTATGCTGATGTTACCTGGGACATTGTTAGTAAAATTGTCCATTCCTTTTCTCATGAGGCCTAGAGATTTGATTATTATTGGTACTGTCTTAGTCTTCATTCCCAAAATTCTGTTCATCTCAATCTCCAGGTTTTTGTATTTGAACAATTTCTCAATAATTTTCATGGAGGTGTTCCTCTCAGATGGTACTGCTATATCAATAAGTATACGCTTCCTAAATTTCTTGTCTTTTATGATAATCTCAGGTCTGTTAGCTTTTATTTCCCTGGCAGTTTGAATTGTCATGTCCCAAAGGATAGTTACATAGTTTGGGGTATATATGTCTGGTTGGTGCTCATATATATATATATATATATATATGTGTGTGTGTGTGTGTGTGTAGATTTAATAGGCTAGTTAATAAAATTTGAGGAATAAAAAGCCAATGAAATGATAATAATATTGGCAATAAGATTGATGATATTTATTATATATTAGCCTTTTGACTAAATTGACACATGAAAAGAAAGTTTTTTAAATCAGAATTTTCAGACACACTTGTGTCCTTTTTCAATAAGACTAGAAATAAACAAAGAAGTGGGACTCCCTTTTCTGGGGAATGCTGTTGTGGTTGCTTGGTTCTCTCTGGAAATTATATTCTTTGAATAAACCCAAATTCCAGTTTATTCCCTTAATATGCGATTCTATTATGTAAATGTATTTTAACTCTGACCTGCATCTTACATGTCGGCTCTTAAATGAAGACGCTAAAAGCATGCATCTGATGTCATCAATGTTATGGAACATTATATATATGTTGGAATGGATTTTTTTTTATTAATCCGACAGAATGTTATTTCTTTAAATGTTATTTTTAGTGGATACTTCATTTCATGAGCAAGTCAGTTAAGGTATGGTGGGCTCAATGGTAGCTTCACCTGCCCTGAGGGATGCAGGTTCAAATCCTGCCGGAGAGTGAAAATTTTTCTTTAATAAGATTTCTTGAACATTCAGGCTAGTAAACAAAAATAAAGAAATATACTCTTTAATAAATAAACAGAGTGCCTACTCAAATTATTTTCCACTAAGAATAACATTTAAAGTGATAACACACATATATTTACTACAATATATAATTTAATCCTGAAGATGATCTTAGACATGGTCGAAACTAATTGGGTTAAAAAAAACTATGGCGCTTTCCAAGATGAATTTCATCTTGACATCAAGAAACTGATTAGACAACTGGAATGGAAATAAATAGACACAATATGTTTATATTATTAAAATGAAACATGTTTGAATGAAGGTATGCTGCCTATATATATATATATATATATATATATATATATATATATATATATATATATATATATATATATATATATATATATATATATATATATATATATATATATATATATATATATATATATATATATATATATATATATATATATATATATATATATATATATATATATATATATATATATATATATATATAGAGTGATTTTCTCAGCATAGCACAAGGCTCAAAGTAAGGTGCACCTAGTGAGAATCAAACTCACTGTTGAGTCTTAAGCTTGTCTTGCTAGTACCATTACGACTGAATAGTGAGTTAGATGTTCAGCTTTTAAATTTACCGTATTGGTGTCTGGTGTATCAAGATGTTTCACTAAGCCCATAACATTCAAATTTTTATCACTTTTATTTTTATTTTCCTTTCTATAATTACCGTAATTTTTGGGTCCCGTGTTCGATGAAAATTTTGTTAAGAAAAGAGACATATTGTACACGGTATCCCAAAAGTTAGCAAGGGATTTCAAAATTTAATAACTCCTTTATTTTTTAAAATTTAAGTCAAGATAACATAGTATTTTTTTGGATAGCCGCATAGGTAGAGCACAGTGTTTGTCAGATTCGCATGTGTTTTTAAAAATCACTATCACAATGGTATGTAGATCTTATCGCAATTGTAATAAGTTTGTCTTTGGAATTTGCCCCTGAAGATGATCTTGGAAAAAAAATTGAAAGAACTTTGGCTAAAAAAAAATACGGTGCCTTCCTAAATGAATTTCATCTTGACATCAAGAAACTGATTAGAGAACTGGAAAGTATGGAAATAAGCAAACACAATATGTCTATATTATTCAATGAAACATGCATGAATGAAGGTATGCTGACTATATATATATATATATATATATATATATATATATATATATATATATATATGCTACCGGAAATCCTGTTGAGCTCTCTAGGGAAAGGGGTTTAAAAAAACAGTGGCTTCTACTGCTATTAAGCATTACGCTTCAAGTAAAATTGAATTGAGTTTTATGAGCCATTGGCATATTTCATATAGAGACAAATATTAAAATTCCCTTCCTTCACTGCTGTGCGACGATGACCAAGATGTAAGTTATCTGACTGATGTCAAATCAGTCAGGTTTTGATCTTGGCTTGAAGCAATTGGACATCTAGCTGCACTGAAGAACTGTGATACAGTGAAACAATCTGTCTATGGATGACTATATAGATATAATGGCAATTTTGAAGACAACATTTCTGGTTTTTCAGTGGTTTGTTGATAAAGGCATTTAAGGCAAGCAGGCTTTTTGGTAGACTGCTCAATATTGAAGATAAGGATATAGCATTAATAGAATTAATAAAAAGTTTTTCTCTTAATTCATGTTTACTTCAAAGTTTTGCAGTTACATAGATGCAACTACTCTTCAGAACAAAGTCAAACTGTTAATATTTCTTGATTTTGTTGTACTTTTATTGTGGTGTTAATGTGTTATTTTTCTCTTTCGTTTGTTGGGAGCTGATTGATTGTTGATTTCATTTCCTCTCCTTTTCTTTTTCTTTTATTTTTTCTTTTGATTTTTTATTCCTTCATTCTTTCCCCACCTTCTCTGGTGACATCTGGTTTATTGCTATTGTAATATGGTTGGATTTTTGTGCTTGTACGTGTGTTTATTTATTAAAAATAAAATACATACATATATATATATATATATATATATATATATATATATATATATATATATATATATATATATATATATATTTATGGACTCTCCGTCGTTTTTGATGTATAAGTGTTGTTCAGTTCAGTATATTATATTTATGTCTCGTATGAGACAACAATCCTGGATGGGATTTGCAAACAAATCCACACGAAGGTCATACTGAAGGGTTGACCGTCATATGGGTTGATGTATTAACCCAAGATTTAGTGTTAATTCTTAATTCTCTCAGATCATTGAGACAATTCTTTTTAAAGTTAGTTATACCTCAGTAGCAGGTATTTCTCAAGTTTGCTCAGTTTTCAACAGCAAGTTCAAATTCCTCTATAGGGATGTTTGTAGCAATTAAATTGTATTCAAGTTTATCTTTGAAGTGTAACCAAGGATGGCCTATCATGAAAAAGTTGGCTATACATGAGGATTTTCAGCATCTGATCATCACTCATTCTGATGACATGACCAGCCCATCTGAACTGTGATTGCATCAGAAAGGCTTCAATACCCCTGATATATATATATATATATATATATATATATATATATATAATGGATATTTGATCCAAAATTATTTCTGTACATACATGTATTTGAGGTGCACTTGTAGAGATATTATTATTATTATTATGAATAAATAAAAATAAAATATAAAATAATAATAATGAAAATTATAAATAAAATAAAATAAAACAATTTAAAACCATTGTATAAAATAAATTAAAAATAATAAAACTCTCCCAGCATGCAACAAAAACTGTTCCTGCTGGAAATATGAACATCCTGCCAAAAGATCTTAAATTCAATCTCTTCACCACGAACCTTGGTACGGGCAACACATGTCCAAATTCTCACTGTGATATGGCTTGTAATACTACAGAGTAAATTCTCCCTTTTATCACATGTACCAAAAAAACAATTATAACCTAAAAAATGCACAAACCAATGCACACAAGAAAAATCTAAATAAATTGTATGTTTTATTTTCTGTCAAGTATGCTTTTTGTCTCTGTGAACACAAGGCTAATTTCTGTTGCTATGTTGTGAGTGAACCCCCAACACAGTCCTTGTTTTCTTAAACAGTGAAATTAATAATAATCTGCCTATATTGAGAAAGGATACAGTTTCAATTCCTGTCAGAGGCACAATCTTTCTTTTTCTAGGACTTTTCAAACTAATTTCAAGGTTTAAAAAAATAATATAGAAATAGGGATAGCGACTCAAATACATGTGCCCACTAAATGTAATGTTTACAGCAGTACAGAAATATATATATATATATATATACATATATATATGTGTGTGTGTGTGTGTGTGTGTGTGCGTGTGTGTGTATGTGTTTGTGTGTGTATATATATATATATATGTGTGTGTGTATGTGTGTGTGTGTGTGGTGCAACAGTCTTCAGTAAAAATTCTTAATGGCATCTATCAATTTTTTCATATCTATCTCACTTCTCATATATGTTTGGTGTATTCATATCTATCTATCTGGTGTATTTTTCTTGTATATTTCTTTCACACTCTCATTCTCTTTGTCTCTCTTTCTCTCTGTGTCTCTCTATCTCTCTTTCTCTCTCTGCCTCTCTTTCTCTCTCTATCTGTTTATCTATGCTCTGAAGTTTGATACTTATAATCAATATTTCTGAATATTTAAAAAGCTTTTCACAATTACATAAGCAAATTTAGTAAACCTTAAAGAACTCTTTACTGCAATCCTTAGCAATTTTATTTTCCTTCAAAGAAACACCAATTGTAATTCTCATCCCTTGATCTATGAATATCAGTTTCACGTAATGGCAAATTCTTACTGAAGTGAAATTTGGCACTACTCTTAAAAGAGATTCATTATTAAATATTCATTTTTTGTTCTTTTTTTTTCATTTGCTTAGTAAGTCCATAAACTCTGTTCCTGATAAACAATATTTACTGCAGTTATATTTTCTACAAAATTACCCCAATAAAGTCAATGACTAAAGTCAACATTCACAATAATAATCATTGTAGAAATCATAATTGTTGCAGTAAATCACGATGACAGTTTTCGTGCTAAGATAAAAAAACACAATGACTTCACTGTGTTGAGATTTAAATGAATGCGTGATAACCATAACGATATCTCGTGGAAATGATGATGACGGCTTTACGCAGTTATTTCCCTTACACCGACTTGGACGAGACAATGTTAAACCATTAAAAATTGCTGGTTACTTTTTAACTATTTTGTTACGACAACTATTGCTATAGACATAAATATACGTAGCCTAAAGTTGTTTTTTTTCTCCATATAACCCGTGTGACGCAACTAACAGCTGTATTAAAAAAAAAAGTCTATTTTAAATAACTGTGTGCAGCATAGAGTAACAAGTGTGGGGCGCTTAGTAGGGATCGAACTCAATACAATTGTAATGATCTACATCTCCACGGCCAGGCATAAGACTATTACCTTCATCATTATTTGTAATTAAACGTTTCGGACGATATAATATTCTTCTGACTTCCTCATGTCTATGTTGCATTCAGTTGTTTTAAGACGTCAATTTGTATATTGACTTTCAAATTTTCTTCTCTTTCATTTTCTTTACAGGATCTTCACAGTCAGTGGCGTAGCGAGAATGTGTGGCGCTCGGGATAGCCCTTCCCACAAAAATGCAGACAATTGCACAGTCACTCCCTCGTTATATATATATATATATATATATATATATATATATATATATATATATATATATATTCGCTTGAAGATGAAACAGAACTAATGTTTTTAATTTAATTATATAATCAAACTTGAAGTTTTTAGCTTCAGTATTTGAAACATGGTTATTACTGTGTAGCGAAGAAACTGAGCACTGTTTTGTAAAAATAAAAAAATATCAATAAGAACACCGGATTATATATCTTACTGTTCTTTTTTTATTTACACACACACACACACACACACACACACACACACACACACACATACATACATACATACATATATATATATATATATATATATATATATATATATATATATATACTGACTAGTTTGCTGTGTGCCATTATTACTTTCACATACTTATATATAATAGTATTTTTTAATCGGTATCATCTCATGCAAGGCAGTAAAGCAACTAAGACACAAAGGGTTTACAGGGTGTAGAAGAATTAGGAACAGAAACATTAATAATAAACGGGAAGAGAAAAGAGTAATCAGGAAGACAGTAGATAGTGATTGATATCACATTTAAATTTTTGCAATGCGAGAAAAGACACTGTTAATATAGAACTTCCGGTTACATCCAACCAGGTCAGCTGTAAATTGATGAGATCTCAACACCATTCTAGTACTGCGCTTAAATAAAAAAAATAATAAAAAAAAAACTCTAGGTACCACAGCGAAGAGCGCATTCGAACAATTACCATTAAAGTATTTATAGAAAAGACGTAGAAAGACAACCTCACGACGATGGGAAAGTGACCGGAACCAAGCCGCCAGATCAGGACCAATAATATTGCTGATTCTTCTTTGGATTTTATCAAGGAGCTCAAGGTAAATAGCAGGGGCACCGGACCAAATGTGGCAGCAATGTTCTAAGCATGGGCGAATGGTAGACTTATAGATGTGTAAGATAGATTTTGGAGAGAAAAATTGTCTCGTACAACACAGTGAACCAACTTTCTTAGCAGCTGACCTAGCAATGGATTTAATATAATCTTTCCACTCCAAGTCAGCTGAGGATTTTAGCCCGAGAAGGCACAGAGAGTCACTTTCCTGGAGGTTAGCATCAGCCGTGCTGATGGAAGGCAGCAAGGGGTCTATCAGTTGATTAATGGAGAGAAGGTTAGTTTTGGAGGCGTTAAAATTAACAAGCCATCTTTTGCCACAGTTGACGACGGACTTTAGGTCATTTTGGGCATCGGCTGCCATTTTGACCTTGTTAGATTGATCAGCATTACTATCGAGGAAGGAGTAAATAAATACCAAGTATGTTTTAAATACACATCAAACATACGTAAATACACATCAAACATAAATACACATCAAACACACATAAATATACGTAGTCTAAACAAAAGGCAAAATTAGCATATAAAGAAAAACGTAAAAACATGTAAACAATTAAGATCATCTTTATTTCTAAATTGAAAGTTACGACTTTCTACAAAGCAACTTTTCTTGCTCTTTCTGTACAGGCTTATACAGCAAACTCCCAATTGAACTGCCCCATAAAATTGTGTTGAGTCGTCCGGGTTGGCCCGGCCCCTCACCTTTTCTAGCTACGATATTGTTCACAATCTAACAGAATCACTGGGCTGGGTGATAAACATCACGTTTTATATACTAGTGTTAATGTAATCTTAGACAAAACTAAAAGAGATCTATCTATGATGATCACCAAGGAATTAGCTTCTTTAACTCCTGTTCCGAGAGAACGTTAAATTATTCACGATGACACAACTGAACGTTTTCTTTAAATGAATTTCCGTTGACTCCTGAGATGAGAAGTATGAAGATGTTGATTAAAAATATTATTTGTGTAATATGGGATTAAAATTTATAGTTGATTCGTTTCAACGTTCAGTTTTTGACAAATTCGTAGATGTAATTTTCCATTACATTTGTGGATGTAAAATAAATGAATTGCCGATGGCGTGATAGACGCAGAAAACAGACTTTTTCAATGTAATGTTCTTTGGGGATGACATGAAACTATTTCTTTCTGCGATCGGTGCCATCGTCAGATACTTTGATGACATGTTAATAAGATGCAAAAACCTTTCACAAAAAGAGTGGATATCTGGGTAAACCATTCCCTTATTAATGCTTTTCCAGATCCGTCCGACAATATATATATATATATATATATATATATATATATATATATATATATATATATATATGATATATGATATGATATGCATATATCTGAATACATAGGATACAGTAAGTTAATTTTTATAGCTAATTTATAAATTGAATTTAAATTTAGTTATGTTAAAACTTAGTTATCTGCCATGCGTTAAACCCGCTTAGGCGATCATGTATCTTTCGATGCATGACTGACGAGGCAGATTTTTTTCCCACTGTAGGTTGCCATTTCTTTCTGCGGTAGAACAATTGCCATCTAAGGCTATAGAATCCGGTCTGTCCTGCTATTTACCAATAGCTGGGGCGGAGAAGAAGAGGATTTATACCATTCCCAAGGTACCTAAGTGAATTTCAGTTAGTTATGTGCCATGCGTGGTACACGCTTAGGCGATTATGTATCTTTCGATACATGACTGACGAGGCAGATTTTTTTACCCACAGTAGGTTGCCGTTTCTTTCTGCGGTAGACCAGTTGACATCCAAGGCTATAGAACCAGGTTTACCCATAGCTGGGGGGAGAAGAAGAGGATTCATATCTTTCCCAAGGGTATTAGCAAGTAATTCGACTGGAATTCGAACTCGGCTCTCCGATTCCTCAATTCGGGCCGCTACCCATTTCTCCACCATGATTCCAGTGGAGTATGGCACATAACTAATTATAAAACTGGTAAAATTTAGAAACAAATTTAGTTTTAAAAGTGTTAGTATGTTATGGTAAATTTAACCCTTTGATTAGCACTCTCTGCATTTAGGGATGCAAATGAAAATGCCGAATTATAGAATCAAATGTTGCTTTTGAAGTTTCGATATTGTATATTGTTCTGCGTTGTTCACTAATTCCTGTGATAAGTGATGTCCATCCACTTCTGAATTTTATTTCAAGAGCAAGTTACTACACTTAAAACACTTAATCTAGTCTTCGTCATCTCGATCTAATATTGTTTCATTTCTTTCCATTTCACAAATTCTGCGATCAGATTCAACAATTCTAAGGCCCAGATTTAAATTTGCCATATCATTTATAGTAACCGACTTTATAACAATTAATATGAAAATGTCTCCTATTGATAATGATATGATATACGCAGTTAGCGCGGGAAAATTTTGAACTTGACCTACTTTCCAAAATCAGACAAAGCATCAGAATTTTAGGAAGGGTTTCTTGGTCGGGGCAAGAATTATTCTGCACTTCCACGTAATAATAATAATAATATAGTGGCGTCATAATTTTTATGAGTATATGAAGGAAGCTTTTAAAAAGAATAGAAATAATAAGAGAAAAAGATTTCAAATCTTTTATCCTCTCTCTTCAGAGGTGTTTTTAGAGGCGTTAACGAAAAGTGAAATTTTCAAAGTAACAAACATTTATTAAAAATGACAAAATATTTTTACAATATACAAATAGAACAAAATACAACATAGGCCTTGTACAAAATTTCTCTTGTAAGCCTAAAATTACCAAGGCAGATTACTAGTTCTCTTTGCCTCGAAAACAACAGCTCATGGACATTTTTTTCCCTTAACAACAGGGAATTTTAGTTATTTTTTTTTAGAACAGAAGTTCACGTAAATCATTTTCAGCAAAAAAAAAAAAAAAAAATACTTCGAAAAGTTTGAAAGTGTCAATGGCTGACAATTGAAAGTCGGAAACCGAAGTTGATGAGAATGGAAGACTTAGCTCAAGTGATGCTTCTTCTGGGTATTTTAATAAGATATTCTGACTTCAATAAAACGTCCACATTTGAGATAACATCTCAGGTTTAGAAAGGACATTTGCATGAGATAAAAAATCTCTGTTTTGAAAGACATTCTTCGTAAAGAGAATTCTCGTTGGTTCTTAAGGATTCTTTCGTTTTCAACAACAGCAGCAGCAGCAGCAACAGTAGTAGTAGGAGGAGCAGCAGCAACAGTCTTTATAATTCCAGTTCACAACTTTCTCGCCCCTAAGTGATTTTTTTATTTCCTTCCATATGACAGCCTTTACTCAAGATGGTCAATCCTTTCTCCTCGATGGCAGACTTTACACGCCTGAGACGGTCAATCCTTTTTGATTTTGCAATCAAAATTTCTCCTTTTCTATAGCAAAGAGATAAACTCCAACCAGATCCAAAACTAATTCCTTGGTGTGCTTATACATTTTATCCTCGTTGGTTAAAACTCAAGAGTCACTATCCAATCAGATTAAGCCCGTTTGCAACTTAAATGTCAAAGTTTAGCCTATATTTTAAAAACGATGACGCAGAATGGCTTCATTTTATCCCCGTTATTTTTTTCAAATCTTTATTCACTTTTTTTTTTATAAATCGTCTAACTTCATTTTGGTGGTTTTTGTAATATCAGATTGGATTGCAAATTTTGCACGTCAATTTTTATTCGTGTTTTTTTTTTTTTTTTTTTAATAACCCGTCTGTCTTTAATTCTAGGTTTTACCTTTTCAAAGAAACCATGTCAGTTTTCTTAATTAGTTTTTCATATAATTTAATATTATCTCTTTTTTTTGTTATTAAAAATAACTTTTATATTAATTTTTACTCATTCCAACATTTTCTTAGTTTTATTTTAATATTATCTTTTTTAAAAATTAATCTTTATACTTTAGAGAATAGGTTTAAAAAACGAAAATATTTTTATACACTCTAGTATTTCAAATTCCTGTTCTAATGAATCAATTTCTGCATTTGTTAAGTAAAAGACAACCGAAGAGCCTACTATTCTATAAAAGTAGTTCTTAAGGGCAACTAATTAGCGTTTCGTTCTCTTGTCCTTATCATCTCCTTGTTGTGTTTCTACTACATATTAACAACACACCATAATTATGTAATCTTTACCGAACCTTACACTGATCTCTTCTCGAAAAATCTTGTCTACTATACAAGGGTATCATAAATACTTGATCATTATCTTTAACGTATTGTATTGTATTCATTACGATAAATAATATAATGTGTATCTATTCCTTCACAAACCTTATCGTGTCATATATTTCATACATAAATACCATTATGTATTCTATTTTTATGTATCGCATCTCTTCTGGACGTGGCTGATTATGGTTCTTCACAACATCTTATCATTCGTAGCTCTTAACAATATTTGTCTTTTTATTATATTTCCCACTCTTTGATGTGTTATCGATTTTCATAACCTCTTTAGGGAGGTTACTTACCTTTTCCCCTTTCTCTGTTACCATCATGGCATCTGAGTGTCAAATTCTCCAAACCTTCTTTTCTCATTATGTGTCCCAGATATTTCAGTTGTGTGTTTCTGATTCAAAATAGAACGTCTTTTTTATTTTCATTTTAATTCTTGTATTATAAATTTTGATAATCAAAATGTAATTATTTCTGCAATGCTATTTCTTTGCTGTGGCCATTTAACTTTCGCAATGTTATATTCTACTGTTTTTCGGAATTTTAATTTTCTTTCGACTAGAATGTTAAATTAAAACCGATAAGGTCTTAAAGACATTTTATTGCTTGAAACAGTAAAAAGAAAAGAAACATGAAACATCAGGTTACGAAAATTGTGAGAGAAAATAAGGCAGACACGGCCAGCTGTTAGATTAAAACTAAAAGTTTTAATCAAACATCCAGGGTCGGGTTTAGATAAAGAGAGGCCCTAGGCTATTCCACTTGTAAGGCCTCTCCAAATCTACCACCCGGAAGAGTGTTAAATTAAACAATTTTAGTAAGGCCGAGGATGATGACGGGTATTTAAAATTTTCAGATCGTTTATTTGGAGTCTACAATGCGTTCTGACAACATATGTAAGAAAGGTCTATGGCAATATCAAAAATGTTATACACTTTGGTTGGAGATTTTGAGGCTCCAGGCTTCATCCTGTTAAGCCTATAGGTAAATCCAGTACAGCTGGATGCGTCTTCTTTATTTTTAATATAAAACTCAAGAAAATTCTACTAAAAGAATTAGGATGTTCTACGGATTTGTTGCAAAATGCGTACATTGAACTAAAGGATATAAACTGTAATTAACAGAGAAATTCAATAATTTTTATGAGTAAACTCGAGAGTGAAATAATTTCGGATAAATAATTCATTTTTTATGCGCTTGTGTGTGCGCGTTACTTATTGACTATCGAATGAATAGAAAACGATCGATGCAGGAAAATATAAACGGATAAATAAAAATGTGAAATATGAAAGATAGATAAATTATAAATAGGCTGGGATAGATAGATAGATAGATAGATAGATAGATAGATAGATAGATAGATAGATAGAGATAGCTAGTTAGATAACAAGCTTGATAGAGATAGATAAAATAGACAGATAGATAGATAGATATATATAGAGAGAGACAAAGAGAGAAGGGAGATAGATAGATATAGATAATTAGAGATAGATAGATAGATAGATAGATAGATAGATAGATAGATAGATAGATAGATAGATAGATAAAGAGAGAGGGGAGTGTGATAGACAGATATAGGTAAATATACATAGATAGATAGATAGATAGATAGATAGATAGATAGATAGATAGAAACAGAGAAGGGAGGGAGACAAACAGATATAGAGAGAGATAGATAAAAATAGATGGATAGAGAGAGAGAAAGGGACAAAGAGAGAGGAGAGAGAGAAATAGCTATAGATAATTATAGAGATAGATAGATAGATAGATAGATAGATAGCGATAGCTAGTTAGATAACAAGCTTGATAGAGACAGATAAAAATAGATAAATATATATATATATATATATATATAGATAGATAGATAGATAGATAGATAGATAAATGGAGCTAGCTAACAATGAGCAGATTGAAATATGTTGATAGGCGTAATTTGCTGAAGGAAGGAACGAAAGAAGAAATTCTAACGAATTCGTGGCAAAGCAAATAAAGTTAACTTCTTATAAAATTGTATTGTTCCGAATTTTTCTCGCATCCAATCAGAAAGGAAATACGGCCAGAGAATGAATGTCTGATCAAAGTAGACAAATTGAACAAAATCGAGCAAAAGTATCAATTTTTTTTTTAAATTCGAGCGAATTGTCGCCTCCTCCTAACAGAAAATGTAAGTATCAGGCAAAAAAAAAAAAAAAAATATTAATCATATTTTGATACTTGAACGCGCCTGGCTCCATAGAGCTTACTGTCTGTTCGAGCAAAATTTGTTAGGAAGAGTTATCTTTCTTGGAATTGAGTTTGACATTTTTACCTATTGTGTTACTGTTCTACAGTACCAATCATTCCGATTGAAACGCCTAATATAGTGCTATATTTAACAAAATCATTTCACAAATATAGTGAGTTTTTTCCTCAGTGACTCCTACTAGGGAAACTTTGCGTAGACCAAATTAAACTTAAGTGCTTGCAGCAAAACCATGATGAACTGGTATCATAGATCTCTTCAATGAATTGCCGATGTCATTGTCTGATGACGCCTGAAAAATGAGACGTAATAATTTATTTATTTCTAAATTATTATTATTATTTTCTTTAGCTCAGAGCCGTTTTTAATTGCATTGTAAAATTAAATATTTTCGTCAATTTCAAAAACCTGTATATATTAATTCTCTAATATTATATAAGGAATCTTATATATATATATATATATATATATATATATATATATATATATATATATATATATATATATATTGATGCATGTTTCATTAAATAATATAGACAAGTTGAGTCTATTTATTTTAAGTCAGTTCCTTTCATATTGTCTGATAAGCTTAATAACATTATCATTGAAAGACGAAAGGAAATCACCATATTGATACATGTTTAAATCCGATCTAAGCTTTCGGCTTACATAAGCCTATCAAAGATGACAATTACATTTCAATATATCAAACAATACACGGACGAAACAATAATGATAGTCTGTTTTGCTGCACGAAAAATTTCAAAGCAACGACAAACTCGTGTATACGAGAAAAGGAAGCGAAAATCGCATCGCAGTTCGTGACGTCAGACAAGACCATGCGAGAGTGAAAACGAGAGGTATTAAGTATGAGAAGCCGTTGGTATAAACCAATGGCTTCAGTTATCAATTATGGGCATTTAAGAATATTTGTGGAGATTTCGTAGTTTATTTTGTTCAGGTTAGGTTTCAACTGTTTTATGTATATAGCTTCAAGAATTTTTAGTTTTTGTTTATTGTTTTCAAGTTTAAGTATAGTTGTGTTTTCAACGAGGATTTTCCGGAATTGTGTTCGCGGCAAGGCATGTTGTTTTAAATGCCTAAAAATGTTGTCGTTATCATTCAAATGTAGAGTCAAGCTTCGTGAAAGCGAATTTGTTGTGGGACCAACATAAATATTATTTAATCCATTGGAGATACAATCTCCCAAAGGGCATTTGAATTTGTAAACTATGTTGGTTTTTTGCAAATCACTAACGGGGAGGGAGGAAGAATCATTGTGAATAATTAAGTTGGATATACTAGATTTAGTGTAGTATATGATTAACCTAATTTTTGGCTAGGATCTGTTGTAGATATATTAGTATTTACTAATTTTTTTTTTATTATATATATATATATATATATATATATATATATATATATATATATATATAAGTGATTATGTTGGGGATTTAGGCTAATCATATAGTAATTCGTCGAGCCTAGAATAATCTTCAACAGAATGCTGAAAGCAGAAAGCACTGGACGGCCGTTTCATCCTATCTGGGACTCATCAGCAGCGCGTATCCACTAATTTTCCTTGCGATAGATGCAGATATTGATTCAATGGAGTTGTTCAGTGAGGCCAAGAAAGACATATATATAAATTTTGTCCCCAAAATTTATTCACCTCAAGTAACAATAATGAGCTAGGTTATACCCTCACACACGTATATATATATATATATATATATATATATATATATATATATATATATATATATATATATATATGTAGCTAGATTACACCTCTCACAATATATATATATATATATACGTGTGTGAGGGTGTAATCTAGCTATATATATATAGAAATGCAGAAAAACTTTTTCTCGTTGATAAAGAAAACCAGACGACATGCGTTAAACGGGTGTCAAAATTCGTTGAAAAATGCACCTCTACCCTACCTAGATTTAACCTCTTTTTCGAACGTATCTCATAATAGATACAATAATAGTTAATAAAAACAAAAAATATGAATTGCATGTGCGTTTAAAACTCAGTAAATTTTAAAAATAAGTTATTCCAAAATTCGCTTGAAGATGAAACAGAACTAATACTTTTAATTTAATTATATAATGAAATGTTAAGATTTTGATTGGTTTTTGAAACACGGTAATTCCTGTGTAGCGAAGAATCCATATTTTAAATCAGTTAATCTATAATATTTATGCTCTTTAAATTTACATTGAGCACTGTTTTGTAAAAATAAAAATAAAATATCAGTATAAAACACTTTCGGATTATATATATATATTATATATATATATTTATATTTTATTACAATATATATATATATATAGAGAGAGAGAGAGAGAGAGAGGGATTAATTTGAATAAAATTTGTCACTTAGTTAACCGATGTTACCTTCAGCATCGCGACTCCAGAGTTTCGTAGACGGGCCTGTTCTCCCACGTTTCAGCGGGTCTCAGCAATTTACTGCTTATATATATAAAAATATTCTTTTTATACACATTTAACACTGGTGTAAATTTTCGACTATATTAATTATGTTTGTGTGTGCTATTGTCCGTGTGATATATATATATATATATATATATATATATATATATATATACATATATTCGTGGCGAAGTCTCCATGTATGCAATCCATACACTGCATAACATTTTTTATAATAAAAATAATTATTTTTACTATCCTTCTTACCCTCGTGACTTCAGCGTGTGTCAGCAATTTACTGCTTATATATATTAAAAAAATTATTTTTATACACATTTAGCACTGGTGTAAATTTTCTCTTGTATTCATTGTGTTTGTGCGTGCTTTTGTTCGCGTGATATATATAATTTTAATCGAGTTTGTTGTATTCAGATCGCACTAATGCTCTTGGGAAAAGCATGAATTCATTTCTTTTCCATCTGAGTTAAACGATAAATAGCAAGGTAAAGTGATTTCTCTAACCTTTGGGTGACATCCAGTTTAAAAGAAAGAGACAAATAATGGAGAAGGCAACGGGAAACCACTTCACTATCTTTCTCAATGAGTTATGGCAATTTACAGATAATAAACAAAAGCGAACCATGAACGGTTACGTTACCAAAGAAAATTGGCATTAATTGACATCCATATAATTACCTATGGATTTCGATCTATATATACTTGGAATTTAACCAATAAAAACAGTTTACTTACCTTAGTTTCTGCTGTCTCCTTCGATGATTCTGTTCGCGTACGCTGTTCGCATTCTCCGAACACACACACACACACACACACACACACACACACACACACACACACACACACACACACACACACACTCTCTCTCTCTCTCTCTCTCACACGTACTATCTAGCTTACAAACACGCACACACACGCATGACTAGATATTTGCTAAGCTTTAATTAGTTCAGCAGAAGATCAAATAAAGAAAAATTGGAATAGATGATTACGTTAAGTCAATCTTTCAATGAGATCCAGTCTGCCTTGAAAATCAGCATTTTAAATCCTAACTTTTAGACAGTGATAAGAAATGTGTGACAAAACACACAGAGACATTAATTTTTAAGCCATTAATGGATTTTTTAGTCAGGGATTATTTCTTATTGCTATAAAATTGTATATTTAGTGGTTACACGTGTTTTAGTAGACGTCCTTTTTATTTTTTCTAACAGTGTTTTTCGAGTGAAAATGAGGAATTCATGTTTGATTTCTGTCGGGAGACACATTTTCTTTAATAAGACTTCTCGATCTCTAGGCCGGTTGACATTAATTTCACTGTATAATAAAAGAAACAAAAAGTGGTATTTCAACTCAAACATATGTACCCACTAAATATGACGTTTTATAGTAATAAGAATTGTTATTGAAATTGGGTAAACGGAAATGTTTGGAAGCTATCAATGGTTGTGCTAGCACGAAGTCACAAGTCATCGTGACCGAGGGTGGGAACATACTGGCCTGGTTCAATCTGATGATCACACCAGATGATACGCTCACCCTTAGCAACTATAACAAATTTCCGTTTAGCATAGTTTCAGTCTAAACCATAGCTGAGTTCTATGGGTGTTGAACAAACATAAATCTGCGTGAAAAGGTGTCTGCGACTGGGATTGGTTAGCCGCCATAGCAGATAAGTTTGCTCGAAAAACGAGTGTAGCCGGCGATTATATATATATATTTGTCTGACGATCGCAAAAGCGTGAAACCCAGGGTTACAAACTCACATCAATCCAACCAAATATGTTAGCTCTATCTCTGATATTGAGCGCTTTCTAATAAGTACCGCGCATATAAAATATAAATAATAATAATAATAATAATAATAATAATAATATATATATATATATATATATATATATATTATACACACACTTTTCACACACACACACGCACATATATACATCTATAATTATTTATTCAAAAATTATAACATAAATATGTTATAAAATCACTATAAA
>CAHIKZ030005544.1:1715000-1727500 GCA_903632075.3 Acanthosepion pharaonis
CATTAAACCAGTTTAAATATTGTTATAATTAAGGCTTCAACTATTTTCAAAGATTCTTACGTGGAAATCACATTTCGTTTCGTTGTCTATTTAAACAAAATAAAAAGGGATGTTTTATTTTTGTTGTCAAAATTAAACTCAATTATTAAGAGTAACATGAATCCGGTCTACCATGGAGGTGAAATAGTTACTTAAAGCCAGAAATCGATGCTTGAACCGAGGTGAAATCTAGACAGAAAGGGTCAATTAAAATACTGTTGCAATACAAATTTTCTTCCCATAATTGTTCCTGTTTAGAGTTATACCGTATTAAGCTATTAAAAGTTTTGGGCCTGCATTGTCGTTGAGATCGTTGTGTATCTACTACCAGTGTTAGTTGTCAACGTTCAGGCTTAAGCAAGAGAATTTTATTACCAATAGTAGACAAGCATTTCTCTATTTGAATGATTGAAACGACACTAGATTGGATGATAATCGAAATCAGCATGAATTGAGTAGCAATTGGTTTCAACCACGGCCTCCAGAAGACTTCGGAATCTCCTGCAGCTCTTCTGGAGAGTCCCCTTGTTTAAGTTGATGAATGCTGGCATAATCCTTGATTCATTTTTGGTGTTACAAGGAGTTTTGTTGATCTCTCGTTCAACTGCGCCCCACACATAATAATCAAGATATGGGGTCTTCCAGCTGCCGGTCTCTTGACACAAGGCAGCACTACTTGAATATCTGTACATATATATATATATATATATATATATATATATATATATATATATATATATGTATATCGGAGTTAACTCCTCCTTTACTCTGTTAACCCTTTCACCAGGGGTCTCTCTTCCCTGGCTATAAATAGCCGCTAAACCTTCACCTCTATCTCTTTTTCTTTCAGGATTTCAGCTATCAACCTCGAAATGTAGGCGCTAACAAGGGATAGCGTGGAAACACGCTAAGCACAATACACACACACGCACGCACATACAGAATATTCACACACACTTCGTCCTTTGTACTTGTTTCCATGTATTGTAACTTGTTATTAATATATATTTGTATATACATATATTATCGGTCTTGTGTTTTGTTTGCTTTTCTTTGCCTTCTTCTTTGGACTTAATCAAAGTCCAACCTTTTTATGTAGTTGGGTCTGGCGGGCAGGAGTATCTGAACCTTACTTGCGTTTCGTCTACGTCTGACTTCTGTCAACAACATAACAACCGCAACGAACCTCAACAAGTGGTAACCGCCACGGCCCACTACACACACACACACACACACACACACACATATATATATATATATATATATATATATATATATATATATATATATATGACATTTTTATGTTTATACGTTCTTTTTATAGATACAAATATTTAAGTAAATGCTCTGTTTATCGTATTAATAATATTTACCGGCTTGAATGTCCGAAAAATTTTCACAGAAAATATTCGTCCTCCGACAGTAATCGAACTTGTATCCTATACGGAACCGTCATATAGCCTGACGTGCCTTAACCGTTTCGGCCACAGAGGAGCGTTTGGTTAGCAAGGTTGATTTTAGTGTTTTTAACGGTTAAGGCACATCAGGTTATATGACGGTTCCGTATAGGATACAGGTTCGATTCCTGTCGGAGGATGCATATTTTCTATGAAAATTTCTCGGACATTCAGGCCAGTAAATGTTATTAATACTGTTTATTATAAACAGAGCATTTACTTAAATATTTGTATCTATAAAAAGAACGTATAAACATAAAAAAATGTCTTAAATAATTGTCGGACTTTGTCCATTTCATAATATAATATATATATATATATATATATATGAAGAAAAATTTGGAAAAAAACAAACAAAAATCCTTAAATACAATTATGTTGTTTAAAATGAATGAAATGTCGACGTCTGACGTTTCGGTTTAATAAACCTTCTTCAAGACAATATGTCCATCGTCTTTGTCAAATTGAACTGAATTGTATTTTAATGAATATTGTCTTGAAGAAGGTTTATTAAACCGAAACGTCAGACGTCGACATTTCATTAATTTTAAACAACATAATTGCATTTAAGGATTTTTGGTTTGTTTTTTCAAATTTTTCTTCATATATATATATATATATATATATATATATATATATATATATATATATACACACACACACACACACACACACACACACACACACACACATATATATATATACACACACACAAATATATATATATATATATATATATATTTATATATTTATATATATTTCACTTTCTTCACAAGGCAGGGCATATGGGAGCTGCTATGGCATTTCTGGGAAAGTCTTCTGGATTATCAAGTCCTTCTTATCGGATAGGGTCCGTGAAAGTTGTTCTTAATGACCAGCCATCGATACAGGCGTCCCTCAAAGCTCTTTCTTCGGTCCTACCCTTGTTTCTGTTTTATATTAACGTTCTACCTAAAAAAAAAAAAAAAAATTATGGGATCACTATTAAATATATCTGCAGACGAATCCATGGTTTATATGAGCATCACCAAAAATCTAGATGACCTGGCAGCTGATCTATTCTCTGATCTTCCTCGCACAGCTCAATAGAGAAGGAACTGGCTTGTAACATTCAATACCCCCAACACCAAACTAGTAGTATTTCATCATCAGTTTCCTCCAGTGATGATGGCCGGTTGTATTTTTAATGAGGTTTCTTGCCAGGAACCTCACACCAGCCAATTACTAAACGCCAGACTTCGACCAATTACTAAAAAACGCTTGAAAAGGGGTCAGTTCCCTGTACCGCTCCAGAAAGTTTCCGACACCTCTATCATGTTTTATCGCTACAAGACCTAGATCAAACCCAAAATGGAGTATTGCTGCCACATCTGGGCTGAATCTGCTCAGTACTTACTTTTCAACAATAACTGAGTTTAAAAGTATTTGCGCGGCTTTGTGGGTGATGAAATGTTTTCCACGTATAACTTGTTTTCCGCACAGACGTAACATTTACTAGCCTCCCGATACTCTATAGCAAATATTCGGGCAAGCTACATTTCTTGGAGTCAACAAACTAGACTTTCACAGCTATGTCTCGACATGTCTTGTACAATCATACTAATTTATTTCATATTCCGTTGTCGAGGAGGTGGAATCGGGTTTGAAGACACGGTACACATACGAAAACCTTTAGGGACAAAAATGTCTCGTTGGATGTGCAAAAAAGAGGACAAAGATTTTGTCACGTATGCTGGTATTGTCAACAAAGAATGTGAAAAGTTTAGAATAAAGGAGTCATGGAGCTGGGTAGTTCGATGTCAGGCTTGCGGCTGATTTGTCGAACTCTCTGCGTGAAGGCAGAGAGGAACCCCAGACGAGGCTATGCCTACGGACAGAGTCTCGTCCTGTAGACAAACCCTACCCCGTGTATGCGGGGTCTACGGGGAATTGTTGCTTGAGCCTGAGGGCTCAGAATCACCTCGCGTAAAAACCGGCCTTGTGGCACATCCTGCCTCATTGAGAGGTTTGGAAAATAGTATCCGTTTGGAGTCAAGTCTTCAGTAATGCATGCGTCACAGCAAGTTGCTGAAGCATTACTTATAAGCGCCATGAAGCGCGTTATTTTTATTTTTTACAGTAAGGTTCATCCTGTACAAGGCTCGGGGCCACTCGAGGTAGAGGGCTACGATAAGGAGTAATTTATAGGGATAGGAGGGGAAGATAACGGTATACTCTACAACAGTACTCCTTTTTTCAGCCTGATCTGGCTCTTATAAAGGTAAAGGATATCATGAGAAATCAGGTACTTACTGGTACAGAGAGCCGATCATTTTACCTGCATCTTTAAAAATGGAATGTATATAGGAATTCAAGTCAGGTGTAAGTTTGAGGCCCAATATCCTCTCGAGGCACTGGGCCTGCTCGAGGGGACATCCATTCATCACGACAGACGGTAGTTTGGGGTCTGATCGGCGGTGATGGGATGTAAACAGTTTGATTTTTAGAGACATTGAATGTAAATCCAGCCATTTTCCCCCCACTGGGAAGTTAGTGTTAGTTCGGAAGAGAAGTCAACTGTCAATCTCCAATCGTCAAGACTTTTAGAGGTGTATATGTTTTTCTGATATATTATCAATGTCTTTATATTATTCTTTACAATAAAGTAAAAAAGAAAAGAAAAAAAGAAAACATTTTCAACCAAGAGTAAATATCCATAAATGTAAAATTCATTGCCTATGACTCATCCATCTTCGATTTCTATGCAATAAATTAAACATTGTAATAATCCCGAGCGCAATTTTTGAAAACCGCTAAGTGCGCCAACTTCCGGGCTGCTTACAATTCTGGCCGGATGTTAACAAGTGCGCTAGTCTCTGTATCGCTTGATTGCCAGTGGTTGTCTTAGCAACGGTCAAGTCATTGTCTGCTATGTAGGAATTGGTTGATGTTCAGCCGTCTTTTATTATGGCTACCCCGAACATGGAGTAACTTTGACGAATTCTGCTGATTGGGTTCTCCGAACGAAATCCATCCCAACGAAACAAATAATAAAGTATCAAGGTTTCTACGTAATCAGTCCATCGTTGCGACGGAGTGTATGATGAAAATAGATTGATTGCTACCATCGACCAAGAATGGATAATGTGGTTTAGAAAGTAACTTCCGGTACCGAAAAACGATCCTTGGAAGTCAGTAGTCGTTGTTAGGAAGAAACAGAATCGATACATTAGCGCACATAAAGATCTTTTGAAAGAGTAATTATCTGCTGGGGACATTGGATTGTCCAGTCATTTAGTTTTTGTCGTTAACAGATGGTCAGAATTTCATGAAGAGTTGATGAGACTTTTGTATTCGATACAGGAGATTCCATTGCGGTATTTTCATATCCGTAAATGTTTATTTATTTATATTTTCCTTAGAGATTTTTCAGTGTTAGACGATTCGGAAAGACTTCATATATATTTGATACATGAGTATCGAATCGATATTACCACATAATAATAATTGATTATGCGTTGAGTTGCCAACATTTACTAGTATTTGGGAGGTAAGGGTACCGTATGATAATGGAAGCCTAAGCATGGAATATTTGGAGACTTACATAGAGTGCGATAGAGAGAGAGAGAGAGAGAGTGAGTGAGAGTGAGTGAGTATGTGTCTATGAGGGAGAGAGAGAGATGGGTGATTAGTCGATGTGAATTGTGGCTTTTTCTGTTGTTCTTTAGAAAATGCGAAAACATGTCAGGCAGGAAATGTAGAATATTTTATTTCAACATCTGTCTATATTTCTGATATGACGTACTGTAACTATTTACACCATTTGCATTGTTTGGACTGTTGCTCTCATCTTTATTTCCATATTCACAATGTTTTGGCCGTTGTACGCTCCGGGCTTCTTCTTCTACACCCACCGGGGTATATTGTTCTAATTCCACGTGCCATGCTTTTGGATATCTCAGTTTCAGTTAATCCTCCTTAGTAACTCAACTCTCCAAGTTTTATGCTCCATCTGCTGTGTCCAGATATTGAACTGGCAACTCTTTGGGTCAAGTCTTTTTTGGATCTATCAACCAAGGCCGGAGCGTACAACGGCCGAAAAGTCGTGAATATGACAATAAAGATGAGGACAATAGTACGAACAATATAAATAGTGTAAATAGTTACAATGCCTCATCTCAGAAATATAGAGAGAGCCTGAAGAAGGCGTGGGCGTACAACGGCCGAAATATCGTGAATATGGTAATAAAAATGAGGACAACAGTACGAACAATATAAATAGTGTAAATAGTTACAATGCCTCATCTCAGAAATATAGAGAGCCTGAAGAAGGCCGGAGCGTATAACGGCCGAAACGTCTTGAATATGGACAATCATATATCAGACGGGTTGGAATTGTTACTCTTTTTCGACCAATTATTAAATTGAGTCATAAGTAATTTCCGTTTTGAGGAACCAATTGTAACGACGACGAATTTATCATCCTAACTAGTGTACTGCCTTAATTAACATATTATCAGCAGCAGCCCAGAGAGTATAAAAACAGGCGAACCCTTCAGTAACTCTCTTTCTCCTGTTTTTCGCTCTTTCGAAGCATGGGCCATTAACTTTTCAAACCAAAAAAGGTCTGTGGACGCTTCACACATATTACATTCTTCATAAAGCCAGATCTTCTTTTGATTCATGCTACACTAATTTCCACCACTAGCCACATGTGAACGCTCTGAATACCCCTAAAACTAAACTAAAATTCTGTTAACTGCGCAAGGCTCAGCATATACCTTCCGTTTTTACTCACACATTCAAAATAAATAAATAAAAGCAATAGAATCCAGAATTTTTACCCAACAGTACTCACTTCCGTCTAAAGAAACAAGATAAAAACTGGAACCGATTTGCGCCTAAGAAAGAACCTAAAAGTCCATCAAAGGGACATTTTCGGCAGTTGGATGGCATCTTGACCTGGGTTCATAGTCAGTCAGTTATGTACCATGCATTTTCCTCTGTCACTCTTGCCTTCAATATATCCTGTGAGTATCAAATTTTCTAAGTTCTCTTTCCTCATTATGTGCTCTAGAACTTTCAGCTTTTCTCTTTCTGATGCTAATTATAAGTGTCCTTTTGCTTGCAATTTCTTTAAAAGTTTGTCGTTGCCCACGTGTTCAGTTCATGGTATTCTCAGCATCCTTCTGTAGAACCACGTTTCTGTCGCTTCAAGTATCTTCTTCATCTGTGGGAATATTGTTTAGCATTCACTGACATACAGCAGGACTGAAATTATATAACACCTCAGTACCCTTTTTCTTGTTTCTAATTGCTTTAAATATAACACAATATAAATGCAACATTATTATTTTTTTTTTTAATTGAATAAATTACTTGCATCGTTTTCAGCAAGACAAATGTGGTTTTACGAAAATTCCGGTAAGAATAAATTCCGATGCAAAATATACTTTAACTTAATTTATGAATTTACATTAATTAATGGCTCTTGTTTGAGTAACCGTCATTCTTTTTCGGGATCCTGGCTTAAAAAAATATTGAAAAATAGAGTTGCCTACAAAATTGATTTTCAGAATAACAGACCGGTGTGTTGGTGGATTATTAAATTAAGGTAGGTTGATTTTTCAATTTTTGTAGAAAATCAATATTGCACTCAGTGCATAAGCTGGGGTTTGATGTGATAAGTAATAGTATCAAAAATTAGATTAATAGTTTTTACCAATTTTTGAGCGTTTAGTTTTAATGATCGCCTGAAAAAATGCACAGAAAAACCTAATTTCCGCAGTTTTTAGCTTATAGACTTCAAAATTTTTCTATTTAAAAAATAAATCCAAATAAAGTTAATATCTTTTGTATTAGATACAATTGAATGGAAAATAAATTCAGACCAGAATTGTAATTGTGAATCACCACAGGAAAAATATGTATTTTTTAATTTATTCGATAATTAAAAACTCTGCCAAAAATTGTAAAAGATTACAAAAATGGCTACTGAATGAATAAGATTTGTTAGATATTTTATTAGATCGTAATTAATAAAAACAAAAAAATAGATAAAAATGTATATAACACCATAATACTTCTGGCCACAACTTATAATCCATAATGTTTTAAATTTGCATTGTTTATTGAAAATCACACTAAAACTATTTCACTACATTTTATGACGTCATAATATAGCTAAATTGTTCAGGATAATTTCCCTTTGAATTAAATGAACCTCCGATTTGATGGCACAATGATTTAGTCATAATGTGATTGTGCCATGCATCTTGTCCATATACAACTTTTAAAGCTTCAGTAAATTATAAATTTTATAAGGCTGTGCTTTCACCGATCATCGCAGTTAAATTCCAATGCTAAGATTTTGAACCTAAACTTTATCTTTAAACTCATTTCTTTATAAAAAGCGTTAGCGATTTGAAAAACGTATTTTGTGTTGTTATTTATCATTTCAAACCCTAACGTTCAAATTGAGTGCAATACCATGGTTCCAAAATCGACCTGCCCTATATGTTAGATTGGCCCACATAGAAGAAGAATAGTCGCAAATGTACAATGCAATAGTAACGGTTCACAACGTCAATGAATGTCCCAACCGTTTTTATTTCTTGATATTCCACGCTGAAACTGCAACTGTAACAGCGTCTCTATCTCACGAAGACCCGTATATGTTATCAACTCAGCGCAACGTCACGTGATAGCCTGTTTGTTACCACTTATCGACGCCGATTGCAATCAGAATACATAGGCGCCAATGTGCCGATGGAACCAAGGTCAGAGTTCCTGAAAAATCATGGAACAATGTTCGATAATTCTTTTTTTTTTCTTTTCTCTTTTGTGAATTTCTGTGCCTTTTTTTTCCTTTTTTTTTTTTGGTTTCTTTATTTCAGCACAAAAGGCAGGCTTCAAAAACCCTTCAGTAGACAAACCAGGCGCAGATGTTTGGATTGCTCGCACGATATTGTCGTCTGCACAGCGACCATTGATTTTTGGAGTGGCATCTTCGGCACCAGAACGCTCGTCTTTGTTCTACCAAGCGGACACTGTCGGCGACTAACACGTTGTCATCAATGTTCTTCCTCTGTCGACGTCAGTTTTCTTATTTACTTTTCTTCTGAGATTTCATTTTGTAACTGATTTCAATGAAATGACAGCAGCGGGTAATTTATCTCTGAATTTGCTTTGACAACGAAAAGAGGGCATTCACGCCGATCTCGCCAGTGAAATATTTATTCTTATATATGCGTATATATATTTAATAACTTAACTCATGGCACATGATCACAGTTGTGGAGTACTCAGTCAGGATGAAAGTCACTAGTCTGCGAGATAAGCTTACTAATCACCGGAATCTATGCTTGTATGTAAATATCTTTCACGGAATTTCACTTAATATAAGGCTTGAGAATCATTCAAAATAGAGGGTTACAGTCTAAATGGTAAAGATGAATGAAAGTGTGATATAAAGGGAATAGAAGCGGATAGGAAGTGGGTTTTATGAGGATAAGGAGAATAAACACTTGACCCTTAAGGCTGGGTTTTTCAAGGAAGCAACCACATAGGATTTTGTCCTACAAAGTGTCTGTTCTTAGGAACTTTTGGAACACGGGGGAAATGAGACTGATTCGGCTCCTTGGAAGTAGCAAGACGGGTCCTAATTGTAAAGGTCTGCACTGGTGAAACTAAAGAATGAAGCTCATCTGAATATTTGCCATGGCAATAGAGAGGCTGGCATCTGTAGAAGAAAGAGGCTAAAAGATGGAAAAGAAGGAATAACCCACAAGACCACATAAGCGATTTTAAAAGCTGTAAAGTGAGTATCGAGCAACCCAGATATGGTAGGAATCCTTCATTTTTGAACCTGTCAAGTCTGACACAAGACTACAATAATAGAACTCATAGCAAAAAAGGAATTCATTGACAATATCTTGAAAACCTAATTTGTTAATCATCACGCTATAGAAGGAATACATGTTTGCATGTAGATTTTTACACAACTTAGTCAAGTCAGGCACAGGACATCAAAATCGAGTATCCGTTTAGGTAGAAACTGACTAAACTTACAAATCTGCAATAGTGTCTTGTTAACGATTGCAGCAGATGCCAATCTATATAGATATTGATTTTATCTATATAGATATTGATTTTCAGAACAATAGAAGAAATGCTAGACAATAATTTCTTAAAGTATTTAATATATAAACATTTACAATTTTGCAGTTCTAAAATTTTAAAAATTTTAACATTAGAAGCACTTCTCTACTTACAAACGTATAAGTTTTGAACATTCAGAGACGCGAATAAACATATAAGATACAATGCCGTAATTTATACAATTAGAAATTAGTCTTTAACATATCTTCCCTACGGTAATAATATCAATTGTTCAAATTCAGCGCAAAAACTTTAAATGAGTAATTCGTTTTGAAATCAGCAATTCGAGTTCAAATTCAAGCCTCGTCAGTTGCGTTTGCTTTCACAAAAATGCCTTTGGGAAATACAGAAATCCATATATTCTCTCTTCAGCAATGTGTTCAATGATAGGGTTAAAGGGATTCTCTATCCTTGGCTGGGAAACTATTTTAAGAGAAGAAAGTTTGAATTCCAAACTGTAAAGAAGCCATTCCATTATCTTTTCTGTGCACAGTGTAGGAAAACTTGATTTTCTTTAAAAAAAGATGCCACTAAGAATTTTACTTGACTTCAATCCCGGACTTAAAAAAAATTGACAATGTAATTCATCTGACGTCATAAAAAAGGAGCGTCTTTTTTCTTTTTTTTTTTTAAGTTTAAAAATAGATTGTTTTTAGGCATCCTGATTTTCATGTTATGGACCCTACTTTTCATAAGGGTTTAATAAAAAAACACTCGGATTCTGATTTTCGTGGTAAAAAAGTTTTTTCCTACATATCTTCTACCACCCTACGTCAGATTTGTTTTTTTTTGTGTCATAGTTATAATTATATAAGGAGAGTTTTTATTTATTTGATATTTGTTTCGTCGAGTAAGGATCAAATAAATCAGCAGTTAATGCCTAATCAAAACTAATAATGAATTAATTACGACACTTTGACCTTGACCTACTTAGTAATTTGTTTTTTTTTTATGTAGTGACGGTCAGCAGAAAAGTTCATATGCTGACGAAGATATTCTCATGAAATGTGAGCAAATGATGTTTATTTTTCAACATAATCGCTCTTGAGGTACACACACTTCTTACATCGGTGTTGTAATGCTTGAAACCTATTCTTGAAGAAGCTTCCATCCTGTTTTGGTCAAAGAGGAAATTAACAGAAGATATCACGTCATAATCACTGCGATGCTGTTCCTTGCCAAGTCTTTTTTCATGTTGGGGAACAGATGATAATCAGATAGAACCAAATCAGGAGAATAGGGAGGGTGATCAACCAGTTCAAAGCCACAGTCACATACAGCAGTCATTGAAACGAAGGGCTTATGAGCTGGAGTATTGTCCTGATGAAACAAGATCTCTTTCGTCAGTTTACCGAATGTTTGGTCTTGACAGAATTTCACAACTGCCTCAGCAAGTTGCCATATTACTCTGCATTGATGTTGTGACCCTTTTGAAGATAGTCAATAAACACAATGCCTTTTGCATCCCCACAAAAAACTGAGATCATCACTTTCGTTGCAGATGAAACGACCATGGCCTTTTTTGGGGGGCAGGTGAGGAAGGACGTTTCCACGGTATGGATTGTCTGTCTCTGGCTCAAAGTAAAAAAAAACAAAAAAAAAAAAACCACTCATCCTGGGTTAGGAAACTAGATCTGACCCCAAACAATGTCAGATTTTTCTGTGGTGCACTTTTGATCAAGGGTCAAAAGACGTGTTACTCACTGAGCAGAAACCTTCGTCATGTCAAGTTCATTGCACAGACTATTCTCAACTCTCAAACTGGACATGCTAATAGCGTTAGCTGTTTGATTTATAATTAATCGCCTGTCATCGATCGCCATGTCGTGAACACGATCAATGTTTTCCTTGACGGGGGCAGTTGCGGGATGTCCAGACTTTGGGTCATCGTCAAGACACTGTTCCCCCCCCCCTAAATTCAACTGCCTATTTTTACACTGTTGATAAAGCTGGGGCATCATCCCCTAATATAGCAACAATGTAAACATAACTATCCTTGGGGGTATGTTTCTGTAAGTACTTAATAACACCCCGATACCAAATTTTGTCCATTTTCAAGAGAAGTCACTACGAGTTACTAGCATCACTCCTTCATAGTCAGCCTATGAACCTTTCAGCCTACCCTCGAATTTGGAAAGAAACAATGCAGTTATTAATAAGAAGAGTTGAAATTCATGCATGCAATATTTCATAGCTCTACCATCACTCCTTCATAGTCAGCCTATGAGCCTTTCAGCCTACCCTCAAATACAAAAAGAAAACAATGCAGTTATTAATAAGAAGAGTTGAAATTCATGCATACAATATTTCATAGCTCTAGCATCACTCCTTCATAGTCAGCCTATGAACCTTTCAGCCTACCCTCAATTTGGAAAAGAAACAATGCAGTTATTAATAAGAAGAGTTGAAATTCATGCATGCAAATTTCATAGCTCTAGCATCACTCCCTTCATAGTCAGCCTATGAAATTTTTCATCCCTACCCTCAATTTGGAAAAAATAATGCAGTTATTATAAGAAGAGTGGAAATTCATGCATGCAATATGTTCTCTTTAGCTCTAGCATCACTCCTTCATAGTAAATACATAGAAACATTCAGCCTACCCTCAATTTCTCAGAAACATAATGCAGTTATTAATAAGAAGAGTTGAAATTATGCATGCAATAAAAGCTCTAGCATCCCTTCATAGTAAGCCTATGAACCTTTCAAAACCCTCGAATTTGAAAGAAACAATGCAGTTATTAATAAGAAGAGTTGGAAATTCATGCATGCAATATTTCATAGCTCTAGCATCACTCCTTCATAGTCAGCCTATGAGCCTTTCAGCCTACCCTCGAATTTGGAAAGAAACAATGCAGTTATTAA